>BLSH010080299.1:562140-574416 GCA_018402905.1 Glandirana rugosa | reverse complement strand
AGACATCCTGAACCTCTGTGTTCAATTTAACATTTCAATGAGTTACAAAATAGTTTCTCTGACCCCTCCTATGTTTTTTTCCTTCCAATCTGCCAGCTTCAGACCAAAAGAATACAGATATAATTACCACCTTGGACCAGTTTCAATCCCCACAAGGGTTGCTTGTACCAGTTCCTTCAGAAGAATGTTTTCAGGGTTTCTATTCAAACCTAGTCACTGTCACAAAAACAAATGGGGGAAGCCAGCCATTACTGGACTTAAATCCCTCAACTGATTTCTTCCTGTCCCAAAAATCTGGTATGAATCTACAAAATTGTGTCTTTACTTCTCTCAGACAAGGGTAATTCGTACATCTGTGAGTGTACAAGATGTCTTTTCCCATTTTTGCAGCAAACCATTGGTTTGTGCAATTTGCTGTGGGAGACCAGCACTTCTAGATTGTTACTGCCATTTAGGTTCTCCTCTGCACAATAAGTGCTCACAAAAAACCCTTTGCCTGCTGTGCCACCCAGAGCGCTACATGTCAATAGTAGTGTGAAGTGGCAATTCGGGAGGCTCAGGGGGCCAAAATTTCAGGGGGAGGAGAAGAGCGACTTTCCACCTCCTGCTTTCACTCTAGTATGGCCACATGCGCAGTATGACACGCTGATGTCACAATTGGGTCAGAGCGCACTGGTGGCAGCTATCTTGAATTTCATGTACACCAGCAGTGCATGCTCTCTGTGGGGTTATAGGTCACAGAAAAAGATTCCCTTAGTGGGATTATAAGTCAACAGAACAGGTCTTTTTTCTGTGTGACTACAGGTCGCAGCAGAGTGACTTCCACTGTGGGACTACAGGTCACAGTAGTCATTCTTATGTGGGACTACAAATCGCAGCAAGTATAAGGGGCCGGATAACATTTCCTTGTGGGGGTAGTGGGGCACTGGTGAGATTAGGAGTCCAATCTCCTGGGGTAACTAGCACACTGGTGTTAAATGAAACAGTACTCTCTCGACCACCTTTCTGGGACACCATTCTCCAGTTCCTTACGACAAAAGAGGAAGTTTAATCGGCTATCGCTGAGTACAGAAGCAGCTTTCTGTAGCAAATCTTTTGGCAAGTTGGATCATATTCTATTTTGAGGATTGATCATTCTGGTCCAGATAGAAAAAGGTTTTCCATTTTCTACTCAAACCTTTTTATGGTTCCATAACCGAGCGGCAATGTTCATCCATTCTTGGATCTCAAGAGACTCGAGTTTTCACAGGTGCAGTGGCCTCGCTCCTGTATGGTTTTTACTGGCATCAGTAGATACTTCTGAAAGTTTCTGCATCTTCAGGTGGAAGATTAAACACTTTCATTTTGTGGGTCTGCCGTTCGCCCTTGGCACTCCTTTGTTCCCTTGGTACTCCTGTTATAGGTTACCTTTTTTACCGTTACTGTTTTTTTTTCTTAAAATGGTATATTTTCTCACTTTAAAACATGTGATATGTTTTCTATATTTTATTGTGAATAAAATATGGGTTTATGAAATTTGCAAATCATTGCATTGTTTTTATGTAGATTTTACACAGCATCCTTTTTTGGAATTGGAGTTGTAGATACCCTGTGTCCTGTAATGTACTCCAATAAAATTATTTCTCTTTCGTTCATTGACGGACGCAGCATCTCTATACGACATGTGGGGTTATGCCACCTTTCACTAGGCGTGGACTAGGCAGAACACAGCTTGGCTAAAAGCAGACACAGCCCCTCCCAGGGGGCAGTCCTCACTTGGTATAACCCCTCCACCCTGCTAAGCAACTCAGTTTTTTTCTGCCTAGTGCAAGGAGTAGGACCTGGCTCCATGCAGGGACCTGCGGTTCCCTGTTTTTTAATTTTTTTCTTTTTCTCAAGAAATCTGAGGAAGACTATAATCAAGTAGCCGGCTGGGTGACAGGCTGGATATCCTAGATCCAAGTAGTCCCCCCAGTGCGGTCAACGAATGCGAGTCGACCTCAGCTCCACGCTGGGTCGGCCCCCGTTCTGTGCGGGGCGGCCGTTGGGTTAAATGTCCTGCCAGCGCACTTAGGACCGGGTCCTCGGGCTCGCGTCACGGGTGTCGCCTGACTGGCAGCTCCCCCCGGAGTAGCGGGGTGGCAGGTCTGTCTCGAGTGGGTGACCCGCTACGCCCGCCAGGATGGGTAAGTATGCCCCCCCGCTCTCACCGGGGTATGGGGGGGCAGGCAGGTTCCCCCCCCCCGGGGTGTTAGGTTGGCCTCCTCCCTTCCTTTACCCCTCCCCCCCACCCTCCATCCCCCTTCCTCATCTATCTCCGAGGCTGCGCTGTTCGCCCCCCCCAGCTGCATTCCTCCCACCCGTGGGGATGAGGGTGGGGTGTCTGCTCAAGCCTGAAATGCCGTCGGCCGCTCGCAGCGGCGGTTGGCGCCATTTTTCAGCGGCCCGGCCACCATTTTCTGTTAGCCGGCCGCATGCTGTAGCCACCGTGGCCGACCCCACGGTTTGGCCTCTAGTGGACATGGCGGCCATGTTTGCATGGTCCGCCGCGTCCTGGTACCTGGTTGGCTGGCTCGGTGGGCGGTCCCGAGTGTGTTGGCGCCGTTCCTGTACACGGAACACATCCTGCACGTGAGGGTCACAGTAGCAGCAGTGCGGCAAGAGACAGCAGTGGCAGCACTCTCCCGGGGTAGGAAGCGGGCGGTGTGGTGAGTCGTCCTGGGTGCCCTTGGGACCCTGTGCGGTGGCCTTTTTGGGGTGGTGGAGGCGCCTGGTCCCGGTACACAGGCCTCTGCAGGTGGTGGTGTGTTCGGGTGGGTGGTGCAATGGCGGCTGAAGCACGTCAGAGGTTTCCGGTGGGGCTCCGGGTGCGCTGGGACCTGTGGTCCCTCTTGACAAATTGACTGCGATCCTGGAGAATTTTTTCTCCCGGGTGGAGATGATCCGTGACCCCAGGGTGGCGAAGAAAAGACCCCCTCCCCTATCATCTGGGGAGGAATCGGAACAGGAGGGGGGCTCCGCCGTGATGGGGACCCCCCCTTGAGCTGTCGGATGTGAGCTCGGGGACCCCTCCGATGATGGAGTCCTCGGGGGCCACCGTGGCTCACGAGAAGGCGCTGGTGGGCTCTTTAGTTTCAGCGGTCCGTGAGGCACTGAAGCTGGGGCCGGCTGGAGCAGCGCAGGAGGTGGTGTACGCTTTTGGGTCACACAAGCCAGGCCGGGCCCCTAAGGTGTTCCCTTATTTGCCGTATTTCAATCAGTTTGTGTTTAAGGAATGGCAACGGCCTCAGAGTTCTTTCACCATGCTCAAGCGTTTTTCTGTGCGCTACCCCTTTGAGGACACCCTGTTACAAAAGTGGGCGTCTCCTAAAGTGGACCCGCCGGTGGCTCGCCTGAACAAGACGACCACTATTCCGATGGAGGGATCTCCATTTTTTAAAGACCTGGTCGATAGGCGTACCGAGGTGGTGTCCAAGGCTATGTTCGTTGTGGTGGGGTCGGCCATGCGACCGGCACTGGCCTCGGCGCTGGTGGTGCAGGTGCTTACAGAATGGGCGACCATTCTGCACCGGGATTTGGGCGGCCTTCAGGTTCCTCCTGGATCGGTGTAGCTGGCAGACCAGCTGGCCCGGGGCCTTAGGTATCTCTGCGATGCGGCATTGGACATGGCCCCCATGCTCTCGAAGCTGTCCGCCTTTGCAGTAGTTATTAGACGCCTGCTTTGGCTAAAATGCTGGTCTGATGACCAGGCGTCAAAAAAGAGCTTGGCGGACCTGCCCTTCCAGGGTGGGCGGCTTTTTGGGGCTTCCCTGGATGAGATCATTAAAGATCTCATGGGGGGAAGAGCACTTTCCTCCCGGAGCCAAGACGGGGTAAGGAGCCCCGACGTAAGCCGGGCCCCTCTTTTTCCACTCAGAAAAAGTTTTTTTGTGCGCCCCGTGCGGCGGGTAAGGGCTCTCAGCCCACTAAGGCCTCTGGGGGGGGCCAAAAATGTCCCTGGCAGCGTAAGCCAGAGAAGTTGGAGGAGAAGCCCTCCTCCGCATGATGGGTTGCCCCCGCCCTTTGCTCGGGTGGGTGGGACGTCTCTTGGGGTTCGAGGACTGATGGACCTCCCGCATTTCGGATCTCTGGGGGTGCGAGGTGGTTTAGTCCGGGTACAAAATAGAGTTCTGTACCCAGCCCCCGAACAGGTTCTTCGCTCCAATTTGAGGCTCCCCACCGGGGCGACGGAAGGCCCTGTTGGGGGCTGTGCAAGACTTGCTCAGTCGGGGTGATTGTTCCGTCCGCAGAACGTTTCCGCGGGTTTTACTCCAACCTCTTTGTGGTTCCAAAGAAGGATGGGGTCAGGCCTGTCCTGGACCTGAAGAGGCTTAATCTCTTTGTGGGGGCGCGGAAATTCAGAATGGAGTCAGTTCGTTCTGTGGTGGCGGCGCTCCGCCAGGGAGACTTCTTGGCTTCCTTGGACATCAAGGACGCGTACTTGCATGTCCTCATATGTGCTCGGCACCAGCGCTTCCTGCGCTTTGCGTTGGGGGATCTCCACTACCAGTTTGTGACCCTCCCGTTTGGTCTGACCTCCGCTCCCCGGGTCTTCACCAAGCTCTTTGCTCCGGTTTTGGCCCTGCTGCGGCAGAGGGGTATATCTCGGCGACCTTCTCCTGCGGGCGGAGTCTACTTTGGCTCCGAGGGACAAAGTGGCAATCACCCTGAGCTCCCTGCGGGAGTTCGGCTGGGTGATCAATCTCTCGAAGTTGGTGCTGACCCCCGTCGCACTGTTTGGAGTATCTGGGCTTGATCTTGGATACGGTGCAGGTGAAAGTGTTTGTTCCTCCGGCCAAGCTGCTGACGCTTCAAGTGGCGGTGAGGGCCCTGGTATCGCAGCGGTGGTCCTCCCTAAGGTTTTGCATGAGGGTGTTGGGGCTCATGGTGTCCACCTTCGAGTTGGTCCTGTATGCCCAGAGTCACACCCGGTCCCTGCAGTGGGCAATTCTGTTGCGGTGGGACAAGTCCCCTTCGTCCCTGGATCAGATGATCAGGTTGGATCGCCAGACTCGGTCCTCCCTCGTCTGGTGGCTGCGGGCTCCGGCCCTGAGGCTGGGGAAGTCGTTTCTCCCCTTGGAATGGACGGTGGTCACTATGGACGCCAGCCTAATCGGCTGGGGAGGGGTCCTTGGGCTGTCGACGGCCCAGGGTCGCTGGTCTCTGAAGGAGTCTCGTCTCCCGATCAATGTGCTGGAACTTCGGGCCATCAGGCTTTGTCTCTCCCACTGGTCGGGGAGGTTGCGAGGTCAGCCTGTCCGAGTTGAGTCAGAAAGCGCCACGGCGGTGGCTTATGTGAATCATTAGGGCGGAACGAGAAGCTCGGCAGAGGCGTCGGAAGTGGCTCACATTCTGAGGTGGGCAGAACTTCACGTGTCGGCAATCTCCGCCGTTTACATTCCGGGCTTTGAAAATTGGCAGGCAGACTACCTCAGTCGCCAGAGGCTGGATCAGGGAGAGAGTGGTCCCTGCACCCGGACGTGCTCCGCCAGATCTGTCTAAAGTGGGGCACGCCGGACGTGGACGTGCTAGTGTCCCGGCTCAATTGGAAGGTGCAGACCCAGTGAGCAAAACAAGGGATCCGTTGGCAGACGCAATGGACGCCCTGTGGCTCCGTGGTCCCGGTCAGCTGCTTCCGCACCTTTTGCGCAGAATAGAGGCAGAGGGGCTGCCAACCATTCTGGTAGCGCTGGATTGGCCTCGGCGTCCCTGGTACGGCGACGTTGTGCGGATGGTGATGGATGTTCCCTGGCGACACCTGCTTCGCGAGGATCTGCTGTCCCAGGGCCCCATCTTGCACCCTTCTTTACCCTCGCATGTTTTAACGGCCTGGCTATTGAATCCCATGTGTTAAGAGATCGGGGGGGGTCTCGGAATCGGTGATTCCCACCATGGTCAAGACTCGTAAGTCCACTTCACGCAAGATATACCACCGCACCTGGAAGGCTTACATTGCCTGGTGCGCAGTGGGGGGTGGAACCCCCGTTCTTTTTCAGTGGCTTGGGTGCTGGCCTTCCTTCAACAAAGCCTAGACCACAAGCTGGTGTTGAGCAGTCTCAAGGGGCAGGTTTCTGCCCTGGCGATCCTTTTTCAGTACCCCTTGACGACGCATTCCTTGATTCGTACCTTTGTACAAGGGGTTCGTCATGTCGCCCCCCAGGTACAGTCTCCTTTTGTGCCATAGGACCTTAACTTGGTCCTCTCAGTGCTTCAGAAGCCACCCTTTGAAAATATCAGGGAAATCTCGTTGCAGCTGCCTTCGCAGAAGGTGGCTTTCCTGGTGGCTATCACATCCGCCAGGCGGGTGTCTGAGCTGGCGGCTCTGTCCTGTAGGTCTCCGTATCTGGTCCTACATAGGGATAAGGCGGTTTTGCGCTCGCCACTTTCCTTTTTACCGAAGGTGGTCCCTTCTTTTCACATCAATGAGGACATTGTCCTTCCTTCGCTGTGACCGCGCCCGTCTCACCCTAAGGAGGTTGCCTTGCACTTCCTGGATGTGGTCAGGGCTCTGCAGGTGTATTTGGCGGCTATGGCCTCCTTTCGGAGGTCGGATGCGCTCTTTGTTGCGGTGGATGGCCCGCACAGGGATTTGGCGGCCTTGTCGGCCACTATTTCCCGTTGGATTAAACAGACGGTGACCCGTGCGTATACTGTTTGGGGTCTGGAGCCCCCTTTTCCGGTCACGGTTCACTCTACCAGGGCGATTAGCACCTCCTGGGCTTTCCAACATCAGGCGTCGGTATCTCAAGTTTGCAAGGCAGCTACTTGGACCTCTGTGCACACCTTTTCAAAGTTTTACAAAGTTGATGTTTCGCCATCCTGCTTTTGGCCGCAAAGTTTTGCAGGCGGCGGTTTGAGGCGCGTCTGGCCCCTCACGGAGAGCTCTTCTGTTTGGTACAGTTTGTTGTTGCGTTACCTACCGTTGACACGGCTTTGGGACGTCCCCACATGTCATGAATAGAGATGCTGCGTCCGTCAATGAACGAAAGAGAAAATAGGATTTATTGACTTACCGTAAAATCCTTTTCTCTGAGTTCATTGACAGACGCAGCAACCACCCCTCTCTTGAGTTTGTACTGCTTTTTACGAACTGAGTTGCTTAGCAGGGTGGAGGGGTTATACCAAGTGAGAACTGCCCCCTGGGAGGGGCTGTGTCTGCTTTTAGCTGAACTGTGTTCTGCCTAGTCCACTCCTAGTGAAAGGTGGCATAACCCCACGTGTCATGAATAGAGATGCTGCGTCCGTCAATGAACTCAGAGAAAAGAATTTTACGGTAAGTCAAAAAATCCTATTTTTACACATAAACCAAAATCCCATTTTTTTCCCCAAATCTGTATATACATTTGCTGAACAGCTTGGACTGTTACAAGAAGTGGGAAAATTAACAGGAATCCACTGTGAAGGTCAGGTTTTTTTTATTTTTCCTATAATTCTACTTTAAGTAGTCCTATTATGTTGTCCAAAGTTCCATGTATGGTAAAGTAATGGAAGTAAATGGAGTGCAGAATACAAAATAACTGTAAATGAACTATGAATTATATCATTTTTTTTTTTATTCATCATGACTGACTTTTACTCCTTGTGTGAGTATGCAATAAAATGTAGGATATTTGAGTTTATTTTTTTCTTTGAACAGAAAATAGGTAACTCCTCTATTGTGAGGCGCCTGGGAGTTCCTGAATGTATACTCTTGGTTACACAGAGGATTACGAAATATCCAGTCCTTGTGGAGAGGATTATTCATAACACAGAAGGTAGGACAAACACTCTCTGTGTATTCCTATGTATTTAAAAAAGAAGAGAAGGCAGTGTAATTTTCGCACTCCGCTGCATTTGTACATTGTGATTATTGCATAGTGTCAGAAATCCACCAGTGCACTGCCCACCGTCTTTGTTTTTACAGTGCTCTTAAAACTTTACAGCTACAATTTTCTTTAACTTTGTCAGAAAGTGTTTTTCTTTCTTAATTTTCATTTCTGTAGAACATATAATACATTAGCTTAGGTTTAATAGATTTTGTTTCCAGTCTACTAGCTATGTACTTTTTTATGGCTTTTCCTAGAAGGGACTGAGGACTATGAAGCATTGACTCAGGCTCTTACACTCATAAAGGAAACCATCACAGAAGTAGATTTGCGTGTTCATAGGAGTGAGAAGGGACAACGTCTGTGTGAAATCATAGCCAAAATGGAGCCAAAATCCTCAGTTAAATTAAAGAATGGGATGACATTTAGGAAGCATAACATGGAAAACCGGCAACTTCTTCTTGATGGCATGCTTTATTGGAAAACTGCTTCAGGAAGATTGAAAGGTATGTGGGGAAAATAGATTTTTCTTTACAATTACCTATTTTATTTTTATTTTTTTTCGTAAATTCTTTGTTGAATTTAAAAGGCAAGTGTATACAAAACAAAAGGCTATTGGGCATACCCAGGCTTAAGAACACAATACAAAGCACACAATAGTCAAATGGTTGGCAGCCAATTCCGATGGGGACCTTGCCCAACAATGCTGGTAGGCACTAATTAGATGTCAGGAGAACATGTTCCCACAGTACAATGAAAAAAACCTATATCAGTTAATGACCGCAGATTAGTACTAACTATTGTGGCATTGCCGCTATGGCTACCGTGTCCTTGGAATCCATCCAAATGTCCCATACCTTAGAGAATTTATTGGGGCATCCTCTAGACTTGTAAGTGAATTTATACAATGGCACCATTTTATTAACAACAGACTTCCAGAAGTCCAAAGTAGAGGCCTGAGCAGATTTCCATTTGAGGAGTATAAACCTGCAAACCTAAAGTAATAGCAGTGACCTATTTTTAAAGGGGTACCTGTTTGTACTAATTTGGATTTTAGATTATTATTGAGGTGTTTACAATAGTTTAGTATGATCCTTGCTACGCTCATATTAACGGTGTTATGTAGTGCCATTCCCCAGCTCACCCTCCATCCCCATCCCCAATTAACTGAATCACAGGGTGCTTCTCCCCACAGGCTTCTTCTTCATTTTAGCATTTTTGGCATGGTACCAAGAGATCTATAAATAGACTACGTGTTCCATCTGCCACTGTGGCAGAGGGACTTGTAATTCTCAGTTAAGCACAAGTGCAGTGACTTTACTGCACTTGAATCCATTGTTACTTCCCCCGGCTTCTTAATTGAAGATTCCTACCTCTGTACGGTCCTGGGGCTGGAGAACTGTCTGCAGAAGCCTTTGCGTTAAACCTGCGATTCACTGAATGTAGTTGCAGTGCATTGCAGGCTCAAATGCAAAAGACAAATTAACAAACTCACATTTCTCCTACGTTCACTGACAGACGCAGCACTTCATGACTTTGTGGGTTTTATGTTCGTCCTTCCAGGAGTTAACTAGGCAGGGAAAAGAAATCAGCTGGCCCCTCCCCTGAGGGCCGTCCTCTTTTCCTACATTAAAACCCCCCTCCCAGAGGAGCTCTCCAGTTTCAATGCCTAGTTCGCAAGGAGTTGACCTGGCTTCCCTATAGGGAACTGCGGTCCTATTGTGACCATTTTATTTTTTATTTTATTTTTTATTTTTTCTGCAATCAAGATGATCTGCTATCAAGAAGCCGGTCGGGGCACCGAGAGTCTTGGTGCTCTGTACTTTCCCCGACCTGGCCAACATGATGCGAAGCCGGCCCCAACACAGGGACCCGCCGCATCTTACCCGTTCCGTGCGGGTGGCCCGGGGCGAGATCCCCCATATTGGTCCCCTACCCGATTCGTTCGGCAGGGTGACCCTGGGCCTGCAGCGACCCCCCCCGCCGAGGGTGGAAAGTCTGCATCCGGGTGGCTACCGTGGCGTCGGACTGGTAAGTGAGCGCCCTGCCTTCCTCCCCACATGGGGAGTGAAGAGGGCCCGACGTCCAAAAATGCAATTTTTCACTGCTCCTGTAGCTGTCCAGGGTAGCCACCGGGTGGGAATCAGCCTCTCATCTTGCCCCCTGCCACCCCCCGCCCTCACCCCCCTCCCCAGTGCTGTACCTTCGTTCAGCCTTCTCGTCCAGAATCGCCATGCGGTCTTTCGGCCACCATTTTGCGGCGGACCGCCGCCATTTTGCCGTAGCCGCGGACATTTTCAGTCTATGGGGCTTTCCCTCTAGCGCTCGGAGCGGCCATAATCGGTACTGCATGTTGCCGGAGAGGTGTGCTCACCCTCTAGTGTTTCCTGGCGGCCATCTTCACTGCATGCTCTGCATTCTACACGTGGCTGCAGCTTCTTCTTCTCTCTGAAAACGGCGACTGACAGAGGCAGTTCTTCTGAGCGATCGGCGCTATCAGGCAGCAAAAACAGCAAGTATAGCTGGGCTCCCTCTGGGCTGGTGGCGGTGGGGTGCTGTCCTCTGGACCCTGTGGGTGTGCGGGGCGTCCCTTCATTCCATCCATCCATCCATCCATCCATTCATCCCTATTATGGCTGATCTCCCTGCTGAACCTACTGAGGTGGCTTCAGCAGCCACGCAGTCTGACCAAGGGGCTTTTTTTTTTTCTCTCCCAGCTGCGGGATGGAGTTTCTTCCGCGTGGGGAAGCCGCTCCGCGGGCCCCCAGGAAGCGGCCCCCTCCCCCCCCCCCGTCATCGGGGGAAGATTCTGAGCCGGAGGTGGCTTTAGGGGTCTTGGGGACCCCGGGGGATGGGCAGCACAGTGGTGTAGTGGGTAACACTTCCGCCTGGCAGCAAAAGAGTCGCTGGTTCGAATCCCCAGCATGACGACCCTGCCTGGAGTTTGTGTGTTCTCCCTGTGCCTGCGTGGGTTTCCTCCGGGTGCTCCGGTTTCCTCCCACACTCCAAAGACATGCTAGCCTGTCTGATGAGGAAACGGGTGGTGACATGGGAACTGAGGACCAAGAGCCTGTGACTGACCAGGACAATGTGCTGGTAGCCACCATTATCGCTGGCATTCGCACTAAGTTGCAGTTGGATCGAACAGGCGAATTGCGGGCTGTCTATGTGTGCGGGTCTTCTAGGCCCCCCAAGGCCCCCAAGTCCTATCCTTACAATGAATTTTTTGACCATTTCCTATACCGTGAATGGCAACAACCACGCCGTTCCCCCTCACTGACTGCACGTTTTTCTGAACGCTATATGGAGGGGACTCCTTCCTTTAAGGATCCTGCTGATAGCAGAACAGAGGCACTTCTGAAGTCCTTGTTTTTAAATGCGGGCTCCGCGGTGCGACCTACTTTGGCTGCGGCCATGGCAGTGCAGTACCTTTCGGAGTGCATGAAGGAACTTAAGGCGGACCTGACTGAAGGTCGCCTTATGGAGGCACCGCAGAACGCTGAGTTTTTATTCCAGGGGATTAATTACCTCTGTGATGCGGCGGTGGACGTTCTGCCCTTGTTGTCCAGAATTTCTATATTGGCCATTAGGCTTCGCAGAATTCTTTTGGCTGTGATCCTGGTCGGGTGACCACGCCTCCAAACTATGTTTGGCTGATATTCCTTTCCAGGGTGGGCGCCTATTTGGCTCACAACTTGACGAAATCATTAAGGTTTTCACGGGAGGCAAGAGTACTTTCCTCCCGGAGCTTCGCAGGCGTGAATGCGCCGTAGACAGGAGCCTTCTACGTCTGGTCAGCGGAAGCCTTTTCGTGCATCAGGCGCGGCAAGCAAGGGAACCCGTCCCAGTAAGGTTGCTGCAGGGGCTGGAGCCGACAGTGGCAGCGCAAACCAGGAAAGACGGAAGACAAGTCTTCCTCAGCCTGATGGGTCGCCCCCACCCGATTGTCGGGTGGGGGGGACGTCTTCGGGGGTTCGCAAACCGGTGGTTGGCTTGCATTTTCGACCGCTGGGTCTGCGAGGTGGTGTCCTCCGGGTACAGGATAGAGTTCATCTCTCTACCCCCAGACAGGTTCTTCCCATCAAATTTAAGACTCCCGCTGGAGCCGGTGACAGCCGAGGTCGGGGACGTCGTTGGAATGACCCTGCCCAAGGGAACGAACGGCGCGGACTACGTGCTTTTCCGAAGGCGACTGGTCTGCATCTTCCGAGGACAGATGCCGCGTAAGTGCGGACGCTTCGAGGCCCTCCTTTCATGAGAACGGAGGGCACTTTTGGAATTACTAAAGCAGTTCAACACTCGGTTTATCCGCGGGTGGGACCTTTCCTTATAGTCGGTTTGTATCAAACCTCCGCACCAGTGGGCTGGTCCTAGTGTCGGTTTTCTTAAGACGCTTCGGATTACCGGTTATATCTTTAAGACCTGTTGTTCCCGTCTTGCAGGTGGCGGCGTA
>BLSH010080299.1:544012-559428 GCA_018402905.1 Glandirana rugosa | reverse complement strand
ACCTCTGTATGGTCCTGGGGCTGGAGAACTGTCTGCAGAAGCCTTTGCGTTAAACCTGCGATTCACTGAATGTAGTTGCAGTGCATTGCAGGCTCAAATGCAAAAGACAAATTAACAAACTCACATTTTTTTTTTTTTTTTTTTGAATATGGGTGCATTTTGGGTTTTTTTTACATGTGGAATAAGCCTCATACTTCATTGAAAATTCACTTCAGTATCATATACCTGGTAAAACGGCTTTTCCCTTTGGAAACTAGCAAAGTTAAAGCATCACTTATTTATACGTTGAATGCAATATTGCAAAAGATTCTGATTTGTAATAATTTTTTTTTATAATTGCTTCTTGTGTAGATATCTTGGCTGTTTTATTGACTGATGTACTGCTGCTTCTTCAAGAGAAGGATCAAAAGTATATATTTTCTTCTGTGGTAAGTGTGTTGGGTCATAGAACAAGCTTCATTCTTTAAAATCCATCTAATTGAATCATGTTTTTTTTTTAACATTTTGATATTTACTTGTCATATTGTTTATGCTGTTCCATTGTTCAAGTAATGTAAAGCAATGTTATCAAAACCCTAACATTCAGTACTTCACTTTTTTATATTTTGCCCACCCGGTTGGTGGTAGACCTGATGCTTTCAGACTTATCCAGATTGGATATAGTTAAAACTATATTGAGCCCTCTTCCCCTACCCACTTCTTTAAAGATTTTTTATAGCATTGTTAGGTATGATTGCCATTTTTTTACATTATCAAGTCATCAAATCAAGTTTAATTTGCTCCATGCAAATGTTACTGTATGCATAGTTATTTCAGGATGAATGTATTTCAGTATAAAGTTATGTCATAAAACGTAATGGCTTTTAACCACTCGTTGCCAGTGGCAGTTTTTAACCTTTATCATACATGTTAAAATCAACATTCTTTCTCGTACATCACGGGACACAGATCAGGCTATATATTCTATACATACTGGGTTATATGCTACCTATAGGTGAATGGACACTGGCAAATCAAAACACAAATAGGAAGTTCCCCATCCTAGATAACCCTTCCCACATTGGGAGCACTTCAGTTTTTTCGCCAGTGTCTTGAAGGTGGATGGTCACTTCAGCAGCTCTGTGGAGCTTTTTTGCTGGTTCCCACACAGGTTCTTTTTAGAATCAGGGACAGCCTTCGTACTGGATCCATTTCAAACAGCTATTAAAGCTAAGCTAAATGGTACCCAGGCCTCGCTGAGAAGGCAGAAGAATATTGCCAGTAATGCAACCAGACGTGGTGCTGGACCCTGCGTACAGGAAAGCCTGGGATTCCAAAACCAAGGTACTCTTGCAGGGTCCTGTAAAAGTCCAAAGGAGTGGACCCTCTTACTATAGGGTACCCGGTCCTTGAAGGGCTTTGAGGCAAAGCCCGCCATGATGGATGAAGGCTATACCTGCGATCTCCAGGCTCTGCGGCGGGAATGGTGAGTAATTCCTAACCTAATGGGGATAATGTTACTGAACCCAGCTGGCTTCCTGCAAACCTAGGAAAAAATTTGTTTAAAATTTCCGTCCTTTTGCCTGCACTTCTTTCTCACCACCAGAGGGCTCGGTTAGAAAGACCACAGTCATTCTTGGGTCTTGCCTGCAGTTCCTTTGAAGCTGCCACCAGGGGGAGCCTGCACCAGTACTAATCTGTTCTTTCACTATGTAAGTGAATGGACGGTCGCGGGAGCGCGCACGCCGATCGGCATGCACGTGTGATCCCCACAGGGATATCGGGAAGTCCTCAAAAGCAGTCATGGAGCTTATGCAGCATGAGGTGGCCAGTGGACAGTGCTGGGGACCAGGCTAAAAATCCTGGTGGCACGTGAGTCTGGGGGTGGGCAGCTGAATCGGGCTAGGCAGGAAGCTGAGTTGGGGGAGATCGGCTAATCAGTGCATGCACTAGCAACCATGGCTTCCAAGAAGCACACTGGGGGGAGCACCGCTTCCTGTAATAAGGCTAGAGGCACAGGCGTGTTAATCACAGCCCCTGCTGAGGCTAGTCGCACCACTGCCACCATTGCTTCCCCTAAAAGACCAGAAGCGACCGGGTAATCTGAGCCACTGCGGCTGTCTGGTATTGTAGCTGACCCCTCATCCGTTTTCCTCAGTTTGATACTAAAGATGACCTGTCGGCAGCCTTACTGGGCTTAGAAGCCAGGATTGCTGGTATGATTGCTTCTACCACGCAGGATAAGAAATGGGACAAGGCTCCTTCCCCTAACCCTCCGATTCTGGACCGAGAATGGGTTGATGAGGGAGAGGAGGTAGCTACAAGGGATCTGGCCGATTCTTTTGCAGACACTTCTGCGTCAGAGTCCTGAGCCGGAAGAATCCCCAAGAACACCTGCCTCTCAATCTCAGAGGTTGCTGATCCAGGTACTTACACATAAGGTACGTGCAGCATTCAGGTTACCTCCAGCGGAGAGTCCTGTGGATGTGTATTCCTCCCTTGGGTCATTAAAATACCACAAGGTGTGCAGGGATTCGCTAGCACCCTCTCCTTGAGAGGGTGATCTATGCTGAATGGGTGCACCCGGACAGATTGTTGTTTCTTCTAATATATCCTATGCAGGAAAGCTTTTTGGAAGGGGGGAGTACCAGCTGTCCATGCAGCAGTCACATCCCGAAGTAAACCCCTGGCCTGCCCTGTTGATAATGCCCAGGTATTAATGACCCTTCAGATAAAGAGCCGGAGTCCTTATTAAAGGCTTCTTTTTCCTTGGCTGGGCATCGGAGCTTATTTCTCTTCTGTTCGGAAGCAGCATAGATGCCGCATTGGATGCATATGTGCTTGGCTCATCCTGCTTGGGCCCGGTTGTAGTGGAACCGGTGCATGCTTGCAAACTGGCTTAAATGCATGGTTGCTAAAAAAGCATGTATTTGTGAAAGTAAAAAACAGTTTTTGGTGCCCCACAAAGTTAAATTAAATACAATGTCACAAAAGTGTTTATATTGAAATAAACTAAAACAAGTTTGTGCAGCCCACCTAAACCATAGACCAAATTATTCAGTCTAAAGTTCAAAAAGTGTTAAATAAAAAGTTGCTAGGTGTATACGGCGCTCACCAAAAATCGGTGACACATAGCAGTGAATAACATATATAAGACCAGATAAAATGTGATTAGTTCTCTTGATGCATCATAACATGGTGCCCTAAAGCAATACCATCCACATGTGTGCAAAACTTCAAATATAGATGTAGTGAAAAGTACGTGCCAAAATTAAAAATTATAAATGGGACCAAATCCAATCTCCAAATAACTAAATAGAATAGTGTCAGCAGTCCAGGGGTTAATGCAGGTTCATAGTATGCACAGTTAAGGAGGTTGTTGGACATCTCTCTGCAAAAACGGCTCATGAACCTCATGTACCTACTTCCTGATGACGTGTTCAAAGGAAACACGAAATGCATAGAAGCCACGCCCACATCTGACGTCATTTCCGGTTTCGTGGTTCCGTTCTCGAAGTGCTGGAACGCACGCCAATAGGGTAGTGAACGAGGTCTACACACTTCTCCCTACACGGTGTTTGCAGACGGTGCCGGTCGGACGTCACAGGAGCATGTGAGTCTGATACTTTTCTTTAGTATCACCAGGCCGTTATCTGCATATAGATGTCTGCGCAATGAAACCCTGTTGATATTTTGTCTTTCATGAGCCGTATGCTGTGACACTCATATATTTAACTCAGGTGCTGTCCATTTCTGATCATCCTTGAGATGGTTCTACACCTTCATTTGAGTCCAGCTGTGTTTGATTATACTGATTGGACTTGATTAGGAAAGCCACACACCTATCTATATAAGACCTTACAGCTCACAGTGCATGTCAGAGCAAATGAGAATCATGAGGTCAAAGAAACTGCCTGAAGAGCTCAAAGACAGAATTGTGGCAAGGCACAGATCTGGCCAAGGTTACAAAAAAATTTCTGCTGCACTTAAGGTTCCTAAGAGCACAGTGGCCTCCAAAATCCTTAAATGGAAGATGTTTGGGACGACCAGAACCCTTCCTAGAGCTGGCCATCTGGCCAAACTGAGCTATCGGGGGAGAAGAGCCTTGGTGAGAGAGGTAAAGAAGAACCCAAAGATCACTGTGGCTGAGCTCCAGAGATGCAGTGGGGAGATGGGAGAAAGTTGTAGAAAGTCAACCATCACTGCAGCCTTCCACCAGTTGGGGCTTTACGGCAGAGTGGCCCGACGGAAGCCTCTCCTCAGTGCAAGACACATGAAAGCCTGCATGGAGTTTGCTAAAAAAACACCTGAAGGACTCCAAGATGGTGAGAAATACGATTCTCTGGTCTGATGAGACCAAGATAGAACTTGTTGGCCTTAATTCTAAGCGGTATGTGTGGAGAAAACCAGGCACTGCTCATCACCTGTCCAATACAGTCCCAACAGTGAAGCATGATGGTGGCAGCATCATGCTGTGGGGGTGTTTTTCAGCTGCAGGGACAGGGCGACTGGTTGCAATCGAAGGAAAGATGAATGTGGCCAAGTACAGGGATATCCTGGACGAAAACCTTCTCCAGAGTGCTCAGGACCTCAGACTGGGCCAAAGGTTTACCTTCCAACATGACAATGACCCTAAGCACACAGCTAAAATAACGAAGGAGTGGCTTCACAACAACTCCGTGGCTGTTCTTGAATGGCCCAGCCAGAGCCCTGACTTAAACCCAATTGAGCATCTCTGGAGAGACCTAAAAATGGCTGCCCACCAACGTTCACCATCCAACCTGACAGGACTGGAGAGGATCTGCAAGGAGGAATGGCAGATGATCCCCAAATCCAGGTGTGAAAAACTTGTTGCATCTTTCCCAAAAAGACTCATGGCTGTATTAGATCAAAAGGGTGCTTCTACTAAATACTGAGCAAAGGGTCTGAATACTTAGGACCATGTGATATTTCAGTATTTCTTTTTTAATAAATCTGCAAAAATGTCAACAATTCTGTGTTTTTCTGTCAATATGGGGTGCTGTGTCTACATTAATGATGGAAAAATGAACTGAAATGATTTTAGCAAATGGCTGCAATATAACAAAGTGAAAAATTTAAGGGGGTCTGAATACTTTCTGTACCCACTGTATATAGCGTGCTCTGTGTCCCGTGATGTCCTTCGAAAGAAATGGATTTTACAGGCAAGTATGTATAAAAAATCCATTTTTTTCTGTTCTAAAATTACTTGGAACTCCCAACCATGATATACAGTATCTCACAAAAGTGAGTACACCCCTCACATTTTTGTAAATATTTTATTCTATCTTTTCATGTGACAACACTGAAGAAATGTCACTTTGCTACAGTAAAGTAGTGAGTGTACAGCTTGTATAACAGTGTAAATATGGTGTCCCCTCAAAAAAACTCAACGCACAGCCATTAATGTGTAAACCCCGGTGTCATGTGACTTGTTAGTGTTACAAGGTCTCAGGTGTGAATGGGAGCAGGTGTGTTCAATTTGATATCGCTCTCACTCTCTCATACTGGTCACTGGAAGTTCAACATGGCACCGCATGGCAAAGAACTCTTTGATGATCTGAAAAAAAGAATTGTTGCTCTACATAAAGATGGCCTAGGCTGTATGACCCTGAAACTGAGCTGCAGTACGGTGGCCAAGACCATACAGCGGTTTAAAAGGACAGGTTGCACTCAGAACAGGCCTCGTCACGGTCGACCAAAGAAGTTGAGTGCACGTGTTCAGCGTCATATCCAGAGGTTGTCTTTGGGAAATAGATGTATGAGTGTTGCCAGCATTGCTGCAGATGTTGAAGGGGTGGGTGGTCAGCCTGTCAGTGCTCAGACCATACGCCGCACACTGCATCAAATTGGTCTGCATGGCTCTCGTCCCAGAAGGAAGCCTTCTTAAGATAATGCACAAGAAAGCCTGCAAACAGTTTGCTGAAGACAAGCAGCCTAAGGACATGAATTACTGGAACCATGTCCTGTGGTCTGATGAGACCAAGATAAACTTTGGTTTAGATGGTGTCAAGCATGTGTGGCGGCAACCAGGTGAGGAGTACAAAGACAAGTGTGTCTTGCCTACAGTCAAGCATGGTGGTGGGAGTGTCATTATCTGGGGCTGCATAAGTGCTGCCGGCACTGGGGAGCTACAGTTCATTGAGGAAACCATAAATGCCAACATGTACTGTGACATACTGAAGCAAAGCATGATCCACTCCCTTCAGAGACTGGGCTGCAGGGCAGTATTCCAACATAACGACCCACCTCCAAGACGACCACTGCCTTGCTAAAGAAGCTGAGGGTAAAGGTGATGGACTGGCCAAACATGTCTCCAGACCTAAACCCTATTGAGCATCTGTGGGGCATCCTCAAACGGAAGGTGGAGGAGCGCAAAGTTTCATACATCCACCAGCTCCGTGATGTTGTCATGAAGGAGTGGAAGAGGACTCCTGTGGCAACCTGTGAAGCTCTGGTGAACTCCATGACCAAGAGGGTTAAGGCAGTGCTGAAAAATAATGGTGGTCACACAAAATATTGACACTTTGGGCCCAATTTGGACATTTTCACTTAGGGGTGTGCTCGCTTTTGTTGCCAGCGGTTTAGACAACAATAGCTGGGTGTTTAAGTTATTTTGAGGGGACAGCAAAGTTACACTGTTATACAAGCTGTGCACTCACTACTTTACACTGTAGCAAAGTGTAATTTCTTCAGTGTTATCACATGAAAAGATATAATAAAATATTTACAAAAATGTGAGTAGTGTACTCACCTTTGTGAGATACTGTATTTCCTGAAAGCAGAGGCCGTAGAGAACACAGTGGTGGCTGTTTGAATTTTTTATGTTACACAATATTTTCACAGCTGGTTATCAAATGTAAATTTTTAGGAAACAATACAGTAAAATGAATTATAGTATACACAAACACAATATAATACCCAATTTTTGGTAAAATATAAAAAATGATGTTGCATTCAGTTAGTTGGGTTGTGGGTATCTTTTAAATTTTTTTTTGAAATTTTTTTTTTTTATTTTTTTTTTCATTTAAAGTTATTGCTATTACAAGGGCGCTGAAGAAAATGGCACAAGTTTCTTATAACCACTGGCAACTAGAGTGTATTTGTGCATTTGGCAGTCAGCAAGTGGTTAAAGTGTGACAATAAACTCTGATTTAAAACCATTCTATTCAAATATGTATTAACTCAAAAAGTACCATCTGTTGCTCTCAGCCTCCTCCATATCTCCAAATTCTTCCTTTTTGCTGCCATGATCCGACTTCCTGACAGAGGGTGTTTATGTTTATTTTATGTGGTCCCACTGTATGTAGGTACATAGCCACCCTCTCTCGCAATCTCCTGAGATGGACTATGAACAATGGGATTTGTAATTTGCATAGAGCAGTGCATGTGACTGCAACTAACATGTACTGCTCATTCCAAAGAAATGGAAGTGAGGGCAAAAAAAGAGAGGTTCAGGAGGCCACAAAGAAAAATACAGTAAGAAACAATTTCAGGAAAAAATAGGTTACAGGGTCATTGAAGTGGAGCTCCACCTAAAAGGGGAAGCTCCGCTTGTTTTCAACACCCCCCGCCACATTTAGCACTATTTAAGTGGGGTGGGGGGACCGGATACCCACCAAAACCAGGTATCCACTCCAGTACAACATTTCCACCTCCCCCCACTGCCTTCTGGGAGATACACAGGTCCCAGAAGACAGCAGGACCATTCAGAAAGCACAGCACAGAGCGACTTGTGCATGCGCAGTAGGAAACAGGCTGTGAAGGCTTCACTTCTTGTTTCCCTTAGTGAAGATGCCGACGCCTGCACCCAAAGACAATTTACAAATCAGCTAGGGGTGCCGACATCGTGGGATACCCTGACAGGTAAGTGTCCTTCTATTAGTATTATAGTGTTTGTAGCTGCTGACTTTTAATTTTTTTTTTTAACAGGCTAGAGCTCCTCTTTAAAGTGGATGTAAACCCACTATAAAGTAATGGCACAGTATTAATGTGTGTATACATGCAAGCATCCCTACCTTGCAAATGTCACCCCTTTCAGCAGTAGCAGCACCACAAAACTCTGGAATCAGTGAGTGGGTGTCTTTGCTGGAGCTCGGTGGGTGGAGTCGTGATGTCCTACTCTCCTATTCCTGAGTTTTGAGAAACATCCTGTCAAAACTCAGGAAAGGCACCACATGACTTCAGCATGCCCAGTCATGCTGAGGTGTGGAGCAGCCAATGCTGAGAAAGCTGTAGAAGAAAGAAGAGGGTGTTGTGAAGCTCTGTATGCTGGTGCATGATGCTGGTGCATGAGATAAGGAAATGAGCTGTTAGTCACAACATGGGGCAAGAAACAGTCACATATTTCTCTGTGTGTCTGTTTTTTTAATACTGAAAGAAGATAAGGGGATTGCTCAAAGCTGGAATAACATTTCGTGGCAAGACTGGGCACAGATGACATGGCATCCTGTACTCTACCAGACAGAATTAATTAAAAGTTTTTTTTTTTCGGGTTTACATCGACTTTAAGTAGTGAATGTGTATGGATTTTTTTTAATGAGAATAATTGGTGTCTATTAGTGTTTAGTGTTACTTCAAATTAATAAACATAGGCAAAGTCACAAAATATTTGAAATTGTATGGGCGTTTGTTAAAAGAAAAAAAGCTGTTTAACTGATAACATTCATCTATATAAACAAACCGTTTTATCTTCTAGGATGCCAAACCTCCTGTTATTTCATTACAAAAGCTGATAGTCCGAGAGGTGGCTAATGAAGAAAAGGCCATGTTCCTCATAAGTGCTTCACTGAAGGGCCCAGAGATGTATGAAATTCATACTGCCTCAAAAGAGGAAAGGAATATCTGGATGACACTAATTCGTGGTGCTGTGGAGAGGTATACCACAGCAGTCTGATGTGTCCCTGATTTATATAGGATTTTTATATCTTTGCTAAATGTTATGCTACAGCATGTTTCACTAGGATGTTAATTTTGCCTCTTGAACAAGCCTCTATATTAATTGTTCTTGCTGCCCCTCACCATTTGAGTCCTTATATTGTTCAGTAATTTCACTAAACAGCTGAAAGCAGAAATAGATTTTGGACCGTAAGCCCTGGTTCACACTGGTGCGGCTTTGAAAGAACGTTACTTCAGCGTAATTTCTACGCTGCAGATCAGTGCAATTTGCACCTGCGATACCATTGCAGCTTGCGACTTTGTTTAACAAACGTTTATGCCAGTCTCAATGAGATTGGCAAAAAGTAGCGCAGGAACCTTTTTTTAACCACTTCAGCCCCGGAAGGATTTCCCAGGTTAGGACCAGAGCACTTTTTGCGATTCGGCACTGCGTCGCTTTAACTGATAATTGCGCGGTCGTGCGACATTGTACCCAAACAAAATTTGCGTCCTTTTTTCCTCACAAATAGAGCTTTCTTTTGGTGGTATTTGATCACCTCTGCATCATTTCTGATTGCCACTATAAACAAAAAAAGAGTGACAATTTTGCAAAAAAAAAAAAAACTGTTTTTCTTACTTTTTGCTAAAATACAAATCCAAAAAAAATATATATAAAAAAAAATTTTTCATCGATTTTGGCCGATTTATATTCTTCCTCATATTTTTGGTAAAATAAAATCGCAATCTGCGTTTATTGATTGGTTTGGGCAAAAGTTGCCATGTTTACGGATGATGAGAATTCATTTCTGGGGTTTTTATTTTTTTTATTTTTTTTTTTACTAGTAATGGCGGTGATCTGCGATTTTTAGCGGTACTGCGATATTGCAGCATACATTTCAGGCATTTTTGACACTTTTTTGGGACCAATGACATTTATACAGAGATCAAAAATGTAAATGTCCACTGATTACTGTATACATGTCATTGGCAGGGAAGGGGTTAACCTGCATGGGGAGATCTAGGGGTTAACTGTGTTCCCTAGGCGTGTTCTAACTGTGGGGGGCTGGGCTACCATGGGCATAAGAGATCTAACCGATCCCAGTGTCGTCGGCAGACATCGGGTCCGCCCGAACCACGGGCACACTCCTCCAGAGTACAGCTGGTACGCGCCCCCTAGCAGCCACTCCGCAAATCGCCGTCTATTTATGGCGATTCGCAGGACACGTCTACACTGCCGCAGTAAATATACTGTAGGCAGTGTGGAAGTGGTTAAAGTTGCAGCAATTTGAATGGTTCCACTACCGAAAATGGGGGGCAACTTGTCATGCGATTTGGAACTGTCAAATCACATGACGGTGTGAATGGTGGCTAAGTGGTACTTTCTTCAAACACTTTCTATCATGAGCACCAATTCCCTTAGCAGCTTTTTACTATGTAGTTATGAATAATATCTTAACTTACCACATAGTGTTTTAAACTCTGGTGTTTTTCGCTGGCTCCATCTTTAATATATAGAATTATTCTATTGATCTCTACTTGCACTATGCATTTCTTGTCAGTTTATTTAAAATTACCCATTCTTTTGTTAAGTTGTCCAGATGAAGAAGAAATAAATGAAGCAGATATTGAACGGAAACAGGCATGCGAGCGTGCTGCTAGAATTAAGGACTACGAAGGTATATAAAATCTAAATTGGCTTTGCTTTCTTCTAAACAAAGTATGTGTTATTTTAATGAGTTTAAAGGTAGCAAGTACACGCTATGTCTCATATCTTTATTCCTGTATTATTTTTCTTTCTCATGCAGAGCGTCTGAATTTGAAGGATACATATATAATGCAAACATTGAGTGAAAAGCTACAGCTTTACATAGACATGGCTGACATATATGGTTTTGACGATTCTTCTCAAGGATCCAAGATGAGAATGTTTATTGGATCTGATAGCGCAGACAACCTACAAGGAGAAAGCACACTCCTCTCTGCCATAGCGGAAGGTATTGTTAACAAATGCAAAGGAAAGATACTAATTCTGATAATTTGTTTTCAGATGGTTTTAATATGAGAAATATGACAACAGTATAGGTGTAATAGTACTTGTTTTTGTGTCTTTTGATTAACTATTGTTTTTTGCAGATTGTTCTTTAAACAGCCACTGTTAAAGATATACAGATGTAACAAAGGAGAAAAGGACTGTTCTTTTTTTGTCATTTTGGTCAGTCCTGACTTAAGTACTTTCTTCATTCTTGCAGCTGAAAAGATCTATTCCATGCTATTTCTCTTCTCCAATCCACATGAAGATACAAGCACAGGTGTTTGTGCATTACCAAGACGATCAGAGACATTTGGCGGTTATGACAGCTCTGGACATTCAAAAAGTGAGATGGAATTTTAATAAGAAATGAAAGTGAAGGTGTTACAGAATGAGAGTAAAGATATGTTTTGTTCACTTATAATAATTTCATTTTGAGTTAGTTTACTAATAGTTGTTATAGTGAATGTCTACATCATGAGAAATACTGCCCTATTCTTTTAATAGAGTTTAGATATTTGTTTTAACCACTTCAGCCCCAGCTGCCTTCATTATACTGTGGCGATCGTTCCCCGCAGTGAGAGAACGGGGATCTGCCTGTGTAAACAAGGCACATCTCCGTTCTGTCAGGGGAGATAACACAGATCCTGTCTTCCTGCTATGCAGAAAGACGGATCTGTGTATTTCCCCAGTCACACAGTCCCCCATACAGTTAGATACACCTCCCAGGGAACACATTTAACCCCTTGATCGCCCCTGATGTTAACCCCTTCCCTGCTAGTGCCATTAGTACAATAACAGTGCATATTTTTAGCACTGATTACTGTAATGTCACTGGTTCCCAAAAAAGTGTCAAAAATGTTCCTTAGGTGTCCGATCTGTCCGCTGCAATGTCGTAGTCCCACTAAAAATCATTGATCGCCGCCATTACTAGTAAAAAATAAATAAATAAAAATGCCATAACTCTATACCCTATTTTGTAGACACCCCCTCCCCCCGCCCTCCGGTGCTTCTCTCGGCTTGCCCGTACCATCTGCGAACTGGAAAAGGAATCCACCGCCTGCGGAAGTTGGCCATAGAGATTGCCAAGGGACTGACGGTCCCCGGCAATCTCTGACGTTCGGAGGCCTGGGCGTGACATTATGATGTCACGTCCGAGCCGGCGGAAGTAAACACAGCCCAGGACAGGGCTAAAAAGCCTGAGATCGTTCATTTTTTTTTTTTTTTTTTTTATATCTCCTCTTTCCTGTCTTATAGACCCCACATCTCTCCATAAAGAGGACCTGTCATGCACTATTCCTATTACAAGGGATGTTTACATTCCTTGTAATAAGAACAAAAGTGATCAAAACATTGTTTTT
Organism: Glandirana rugosa; assembly: GCA_018402905.1. Taxonomy (NCBI): domain Eukaryota; kingdom Metazoa; phylum Chordata; class Amphibia; order Anura; family Ranidae; genus Glandirana; species Glandirana rugosa. The sequence goes on along the minus strand of BLSH010080299.1, from coordinate 547,164 downwards.
AAAAGAAAAGTGTAAAAATAAAAAAGTAAAATAAACAATAAAAAAAAAAAAAAAAAAAAAAATGAAACCGCCCCCGTCCCTAGAAGTGAATGCATACTTAAGTCGCACCCACATATGTTCAAACCATACATGTAAGGTATCACCGCGTACGTTAGAGTGAGAGCAATAATTCTAGCACTAGACTTCCTCTCTAAGTCTAAACATGTAACCGGTAAAAAATGTTAAAGCGTCGCCTATGGAGATTTTTAAGTACTGAAGTTTGGCGCCATACCACAAGTGTGCGCAATTTTAAAGTGTGACATGTGAAGTGTCTATTTACTCGGCGTATCATCACCTGTCACATTATACAAAAAAATTGGGCTAGCATTACTGTTTTGTTTTTTTGTTATTCATGCAAGCGGGTTTTTTTTCCAAATAAATTGCATTTGAAAAATTGCTGCGCAAATACCATGTGCCAAAAAAAGTTGCAATGACCGCCATTTTATTCCCCAGGGTCTCTGCTAAAATAATATGTATAATGTTTGGGGTTTCTGAATGATTTGCTAGCAAAAAAAAATGATGATTTTTACATGTAAGAGAATTTGCCCCGTGGGCAAGTGATTAAGGGGGAAATTCACCTTAAAGTGTTCCTAAACCCAGCAATATAAAAAAAATTCATCCGCCACCCCACCACATTGCACACAGCTTCTAAATTTTCTTTTTATATCAAAATACTGCTGCTATTCATCTGTATATTGCAGTCAGGTGATAAGCTGCAAGGAACCAGGGCTTCCACATTGTTCATATAAGAGGAGATTTCACTCTCTGATGATGAAACTTCCTTTGCATAAGTGACCCTTCACCCACAGTCTGGCCAGAGCTGATTGGTGCTTTGCCAATGACATCCTCAGTTCACAAACACACAATCACTGCCTCTAGAAATGCACTGCAGTGTGTGTCCATGTGAAACAGGAAGATCGAACTGAGCATGCGCAACCTTTTCTTCCTGTCTGCATGTAGTATAGTATAGTCTAATATAGTAGACTGGGCAAGCAGGAAGTATCTGGCCATACGACATCAAACTGCCTTTTTACACAATACAGAGGATCAACCCCCTAAGTTACATAGTGAGTACAGCAAGCATGCTATTCTGCATATACAGACAGATTTTACTGTTGTGGGTTTAGTAACATAAAGTGCTTATAAATATTAGAAAAGCATTGATACCTGTAATTTTTGTATTTGACAGCAGGCTTTCTACATAAATTATATGTATAACCCAAACTTTTATTATTATTATTTTGCACTTTTAGATGAAGAAGGGATGGAATAGAACCTGGTAGGTTCTATGCTGTCTGTGTCACTTTCTGGGAGTTTCTTCATCTCTATTAGTCCTGATGACCATTGTTAGGCAGATAGTGATGTGAATTCCACAATTTCTAAGTGGAAAAAGGTGAGCATAAACCTTCCAAAAGGGGCATCTTTTTGGTGACAACTGTTCAAGAGAGCAATTCCCCTTCCTTTGTAGAGGCTTTGCCTTGCTACCTGTTGCATCTCTAGCACAAAAAATAAACTTGCTGTACTTTAGTATATTAACCCAAAATACGTTCTGCTATAGGTTTGTGCAGATCATATACTCAAGCATGCATGATATTCATAGTATTCATGTTTATGTGCTTGCCAAGAAAAAAAAAAAAAACATTAGACAGTTGGATAATTTAGTTATCTGATCTCCACTTTAGGGCTTTTTCACATTATAGTGTTTTTTTTTATCTGCATTTAGTAGCAGACTGAAGCTATGCAGAAAGTGCTTTTTCAACTTCAACAAGTATTTTGTGTTTAAGTTCATCACATTTGCTGCATGTTACTATAGATTATACCATCTTCCACACCATGGCATATCCAGCTCAGGAAAGTACTGATGGGGACAATCAAGTGGTGGCACTATATAGACACAATAAAATGTTACCAATCCAGTGTAGCTGAAACTGGAATGCTTCTTTACTACAGCAAGTCCATAATTACAAACATTTCAGAGCTACAAGGGTCCCCTTAAAGAAAGTGGTTCTTTGATGTTTATAAATGTTGGGTGCAGTAATAAAGCATATTGGTTCAAATTCTTTAATATGCCCTTCATATACACCATTCACATCAACAAACTTGCCTAAGTATAGACTTAAACAGTTCCGGTAAAGTAATTGTGAATGGATACTGCACAATTGCACAGGTATAGTGCACAATTTAGCAGTTTTATGATGAAGCTATATTGTAGCTCAAATATAAGGTTGACATGTAATGGTCATGTAACACTCACCAAAAATAAGATACCTTGAAATTCCATTTAACGTGTCTATTGTAAATGTGGAGCTGACCTTTCAACCTAAACGATATCCTAGTACTGGATGTCACCATTTGGGAGATTTCCTTTCGCTTCCCTTGACATTTGATGCAACAGGAAATGAGAAAATCCCACTCCTTAGAGAGAGTTTACAATAACAAACATCCCCATTGATAAACATTAACTTTGCATTACTTCTGTTCAAGTAACAATGGCAAACTATTAGATTTCCTTTGGGTATTATTGTCCCATTTACCTAAAAAAAACATTTGAAGCTGCAACAATTATAAGATTCATTCCTAAAAGCAAATACAAGAATTAAGTCAATTAAATCAATGGTTATCTGTGGACACCATCATGGTGGTAGCATTCATCAACAATCAGGAAGCAAACAGAAGTTACTCTTCCGTTCACTGACAGACGCAGCCTTCTATCGAGCGTATCACAGCCGGTCTGACCCCTTTCGAAACCTAAGATCTATAGGAGATATGGTGGTCGGTCGAAGAACTATCAGAAGTAGTCTTTTTTAGAAGTCCTCTGGCGTCTAGGGTATCCCTTGGTCCAGATGAGGAACGTGATCCGTTAATTTTTGACTACGCGATACGTCTCGTCCCCCTAATATACGATTCCACTCCTGTCGGGGGACCCTCCCCGGTTGGATACGAAAACAAAATAAAAACGGATCAGATGAGGATCACTATGCCCGTATTGGGTGCACAGTATTCTTCCGACGCAGACAGTCACTTGCCTTCTCATTGAAGACAAACGAAGGACTAACAACTACTTACGATGGTGGTACTACCACAGGTGTCTATTGGTAACTAAATTAACTGAA
>BLSH010080299.1:517351-527858 GCA_018402905.1 Glandirana rugosa | reverse complement strand
GACCACTGCACAAATACCGTGTGACAAAAAGTATTGCAACGATCGCCATTTTATTCTCTAGGGTGTTTGAAAAAAAATATATAATGTTTGGGGGTTCTAAGTAATTTTCTAGCAAAAAAAAACAGTTTTTAGCTTGTAACCAACAAATGTAAAAAAGGGCCCCGGTTGGTAAGTGGTTAAAATGTGCCCATCAGCATGACCCTTAACATAAAATAAGTAGCATGCTGATGGGCATATTTTATTTTAAGGGGTACACTGATGGGCACAACAAAATGTGCCCATCAGTGTTCCCCTTAACATAATATGCCCATCAGTGTGCACCTTAACAGATTATGCCCCACATACCTTGAGGGCAGGAGAGAGCACATTCGGCAAGCTGCAGGGGGCGGGAGCTGTGAGATATACCTCGCATGAGAGCCAGGAACAGGGAGCCGGAAGCCAGCGGGGGGGCAGGACGTGCGCATGATGTCACGCCCGGCCGGGAATAAGAGTAAGAGCCACGGTGAGGAGCAGGAGGCGGGGCGCACACACGTGATGTCACTGGTTGCTGGGAAACCCACGGTCCCAGCAAACCAATCACTGGTACTACACTGGCGGTCCGGGCAGAAGCGTCCCACACGCGTCATTTAATGACGGCTGCTTTAGGACAAGGAAGCAAACTCGTCTATGTCACAAATATTACACAGGTGCTCTTCCTTCCCAGCAATGATCTCCCCATCCAGAACAGAGTGAAACATCTTCCCAACATTTCTCGTTTACCACTGCGTACTGACCTGGCATACAAAGGACATCCTGGTCATGCCCCCTACAGAGGGAAATATCAACCTGCCTCCAGCTTCCTTTCTCTATTTTACAAATGGGTAATTTAGCCTTGGATGCAGGTAGAATCCCCAGTCAGTAAGCCCATTGACACCACTGAATATATAGACTGAGCCTGCACCTCTGTATATGGGATCAATAAGGAAGCATAACGACGTTCATAATCCAAACTTGCACAGGCCACCCAGGCATTCGACCACCACTTTGGATTAGTGACAGTGATATGTTTAGGTAAAATCTTACTAAGCTGGGATGCTAACTCACTGCCCCTCATACAGAGACTGCACAATCAGCTTGATGTTGGTTGATATTTCCGACTGCCCCTGCATGCACACCAGAGCCCATGATACATTTTTACCCCATGAAGGCATATTGTACCTTTGTAGCCAGCGTATGGGAAGAGCTTAGATCTATTTGGAGTGGTTTCCCTTTTTCTAATGAAGTACGTTTTTGCGAGTAGTCACTGGCATTACCTGTGCAGGGTTCTAACCACTCAGGCGAAATCAACTAGGCATATCTCCCCTATGCCCAGCTTTGGTGTCCCACATGTCCAGTAAACAACGGCCTCTCTGTAGACTTGAGAAGATTGAGACACCGCCCCCACAAGGAAATTTTCACCATGTTGATGTGTAATTTTCCTAGATTGGTCCAGACACCTTACTATGCCGAAGTGTCAGCCTCCTGGGTAGCTGCACCATATTATGCCAATATATGTCACACACGAAAAACATACTTGATTGTGAGTTTGAGTCCCATCTAGGGTGCCAAATGAAATAAATGTGGGGTGGTTTTAAATTTCCCCTATTTATTTTACATATGTATTATCTTGTATATTCCTATTGTTAGCTAGTCTATCAAAGCTCTGATAATATTAATGGTGATGATACAGACACAATGTTGGCCATAAAAATAAACACACTGCTTAAATAAGCAAGGATTTAATTTATTTACCAAGAAAGTATAAATGTGAAAATAAAACACTAAAAGAATACTACAGAGCATATAAAACAAAACAACACAGATGATACTTTACGCATGATTGTCCTCAAGATGCTGTCTCGGCTGCGCTCACTGGAAAAGAGGAAGAACTCTAGCTGACCATTACTTTTTAAAGCTCACTCAGTCACCACCCACACAAACACCCTCTGCCCGCCTGTCAAATTCTTTGTCCAGTGAAAATCCATAAGAGGCCATCCTTCCTAAGCACCAGGAATTTTATTCTTTCATCTGACCATCTTCCAGGGAGCATACTGTGGTCTCCACTAGGGTCAGCATTAGTCCATGAACCACTGCTTTGACCCAGGTCAACATTCCAACAGCAGTTGGCCTTTGAAGCCATGTTTGCAGTCATGGCAATCAGGCACTTTAATATTTATTACACCTGGTGGTTGGAAGCAAAGCTTTCCTATCCCATACTCCACTGCCAGGGGGTATGCGTGACTCCTTATTTCTTCCAGGTGAAGGTCCTGATATGCATTCTTCAGTTACATATACGCCCTGCTTGGTAAACCTGTTTTACTGGCATCCCAGGCTACCCCCCAACAGTATTCAGGCTAGATGCAACCAAATTTCACAGTACAGAAACATCTGGCATAAAAAAAAAAACACGTCTTCCAACTAGGTGTTAATGGACACATGTCCGTTTACATCCACCACTCCATAGAGGATAAAGGTGGGTCTGATCGCGCCCGCCCATGTGAAAGGGGCCTTAGTGGTTGGACCTGTTGGATTGTTCTCTGTTCATTCAGTGTATAGCACAGCAATATTACTGGTACTTTTACAAGGAAAAATGTGGGGCTTTTGTAAAGGCTTTTTGTGCACATAAAGTGGATTTATTTCCATTGTGGTTTTTATGGAATATATTTAAGTTAAAGTTTTTGTTCAGTTCAGTTTCAATTCAGTTTTAACTGCTTCCCGTCCTTGCATCCTCAGATGGGAGCGGTGATATCTCAGTAATGATTACAGCTGCAGCATTGTTTCAGACATCATTTTGTTCAGCCAGCAATTCTGCACATAGTAAAAGTGTTTCAAGTGGCTATACAGCAGCCTGATCACTTTTACAAGTGGCAGAAGGGACCTAAAAGTGTACACACTTTAACTATGATTAAAACCATCAATGTAGGAAATCAGACATACTTTTTTTTTTTTTTTAGGTGGCAGCTTTAAACAGAGGGTCAAAGAGCGACATACAACATCCACTAGCTCAGAAGGCCACATTGAAGACCATGTGGATAGTGAGGTAAAGATATCCCGAGATGTCATTCAATAATTGCATTGCCATTGCAATGTATGCATTTGCAAATGAGATGCATGAACTTGTATACATACTTAGAGAACCAGTTGCCAATGACCATTTTTAATTTCAATCTCTGCTCCTGAACTGTTATAATAGTACAGCCCTAACTTTCAGGGGTTTGTTTATTTTTTATTTTTTTTTAATACTATGCATCGACAAGTACATGCTGGGACAGCTGATAATTACTTGCATGGACCTCGCATAGTTACAGCTGTTCGAGAAGATGCTGCCAGAGCAGAGTGACCTTAGCAAAAGCATATCATAAATTGCTTCTCTGGCATCTCCTTGATTCCAGGATGGATGTGTGCATGCATTGTTTAATTTTCTAATGGATAGAACGGAGTCATCACAGAGGCTGTTTTACATCATTGCTGTGGGCAGGAGTGTGCTGGACGTATTTTCAAAGTGAGCTGTTTACATTTTATATAACGTGTATATATATTTATTTCTCAAACATCACAGAGTGAGGCTATTATTCCTTGCTTACTGGATTATACTCCATCTCCAGGTAAATGGACACTGGTAGACCAAAGGCCTTTAGACAGGAAGTGATCCGCTATATAACCCCTCCCATACTGGAAGTACTTCAGTTTTTTACCAGTGTCTGCAAGGTGGATGGGCACGTTTGTTTGAGCTCTCTCGAGGTCCAGTCCCAGCATGGTTCTAAAATGAATCAAGGGATTGACCAATCGGATCCATTTGAAACAAGTTTATATGCTAAGATTAATGGTACCCGAGCCTTGCAAAGAAGACGTAAGAATCCTGCAAGGTTTTGCCTGTAATGCGACCTCCGGGCGCTGGACCCTGCGTAGTGGAATCCTGGACACCACAGAGCTAAGGCATTTCTGCAGGGCGCTCTACAGTTCCAAGGGAGTGAACCCTAAAACATGAAAAGGGTACCCAGTTCTTGAAGGTCTTCAAGTGGGGAATCAGCTGTGATGGGTGAAGAATGGGCTCTTAGTTTCTAAGGTTGCCCTGCCCCTGGACAGGTAAGTGAAATCCCCCCTTATTTACTTATTGTGGGGTGCCCCATGTATGTAACATTCTATCAATCTAGCTAAAGCTGGACACCTGTGTAGCGGTGACCGCAGGGGAGAGTTTGGGCTAGCTGCTGGTGTTTGAATTGGATTATATTTTTCCTGTTGTCTTTGCTGTCCTACCTTATGGAGAGTCTGCGCATAGAGGTGCGCCATTGCGCAGCTTGGTTTGCCATGGCGCACGTGCATTCACCAGAGTGCACGATCATTTGTGGCTTTTGGGCGGCCACACAGTATAGTGTGTGTACACCGAGCCGTGCATGCACCGTAGCTCTAAGATGTGGCGCACAAATATTCGCTTTGTGCGCATATACAGCCGTGCGCATCCGCCGTGATCGCGTGCGCACGCATGCGCAGTGCGTCCTCGCGCACAGCCATCTTATTTAAACAGTAAATTGGCAGACATGCGGCTTTTCCAGGGAACAGCTGTGGGGCACAGAGTATGCTCTGTACCATTCACTTTAAAGCAACTAATTCCTCCTTATCCGGGTCACGTAGTCACCAGGTGTTGATTGGCAAGCTAAAGTGCTTAGCAGGATTGTTGCATAGGGGCTTGGTGAGCCCTATTAAAGGGTCTGCCTTCTGGGGTAAAATACTAAACCCTGGTACTCCCCTTTTTGTGGTTTGCAATGTCTTCAAAAAAGAGGAACAGGGCTAACACTACAGGGAAAGGCACACCTATGTCATCAGCCGCTCCTGAGGGGCCTAGTTGAAACCCTAGTGTTGTAACCCCTGAGAGACCAGAGGCTTCCTGGCAATCTGAGCCGCTGCGCCTGTCTGGTATTGTGCCTACAGTCAACCCAGCTGCTTCAACCTTTATCCCCAGGAATGAACTGTCCTCAGCCCTAGCCCGGCTAAAGCACAGGATTGTTGACATGATTGCCTCCATCCCGCAGGGTGATAAGAAGCATGACAGATCCCCCTCCCGAGTCTCCTTTTTTTGAGCAGGTATGGCTTGAGGAAGGGGAAGACCTAGATGCTAAGGACTTAGGACAATGTCCCTGCAGATGAGTCTGCTTCTGAGGAATCTGGGCCAGAAGATGTCCAGTTGGTATTAGCCTCTCAATCGCAGAGGCTTTTGATCCAGACTCTTACCGATATGGTTCGTTTTTAAATTACCACCTGCAGAGGTTTCTAAGCCTCCCTTGTCCTCTTTGGGGTCCCTGAAGCCTTCTCAGGCTGCAGACTCCCCTTGCACCTGCAGTTGGAACAGGTGGTGTATGCTGATTTGGAACATCCTGACTGGGAACATCCTGACAGGATTTTTGTTCCTATTAAGAGGTTTTCCCTTTTATACCCCATGGAAGAAAAGTTTAAGAAATGGAGCGCGCCAGCCATAGATGCGGCAGTCTCTTCCTTAAACAACAACTTAACTTGTCTAGTGGATAATGCACAGGGCTTGAAAGACTAAGAAATTGGAGTCATTATTAAAGGCTTCCTATTCTTTGGCCAGTTCAGCTATTCAGCCAGCTATCGCAGCAATTGGAGTCTACCAGTCCTTAAAGCGGTTGTCTACTCAAAAAAAAAAAAAAAATTTAAAAATAAAAACCTGCAAGATAATAGCATAATGAGCTAGTATGCACCGCATACTAGCTCATTATGAAATACTCACCTTAAAATGAAGATCCGACCGAGCCGCTCGGTCCCCTCCGTGGGAGCGGACATCTTCACCCGGATCTTGCTTCCGGGTACGCGGCTCCGGCGCTGTGACTGGCCGGAGCCACGAGACGTCACTCCCACGCATGCGCGCGGGGCTCGTTTTCCCCGGCAGGGTCCGGAACTAATGCCGGCTTTTACCGGGACACATATACGGCGCTTGCGCCGGAACATACACGGCGCATGCGCCGTAACGATGTATTACATTAGAAAGGGAATATCTTCTAAACCATACAGGTTTAGAAGATATTCATTTTACCTACAGGTAAACCTTATTCTAGGCTTACCTGTAGGTAAAAGTACAAAAAAGGGTAGACAACCGCTTTAAAGGATCAGGTCAGATGGCCTGACAGGAGGATGATCGTGCTGAAAATAGGGCAGATATTCCTCGAGCTGTGTTTTGCTGTAGATGCCTTAAAGCATTCTATACAGTAGGTTTCTCGTTTGGCTCTCCTGTCTGTACACATGCGCATACTTGTGTGGCTTAGGAACTGGTCAGCCAAGCTTCTGTGTAAGAAGTTATTGGCAGGGTTCCGCTTCCATGGGGAACGTTTGGTGTTGATCTGGACAAATACATCCAAAAGTTTTCCGGAGAAAAGAGTTCTTTACTTCCTGTAAAGATAAGGACCAGACGTCCCTCTTTTAAAACCCTCTGGGACCTCCTCAGGTATTTCAGCGCCAAGGCAGTTTCACCGCCAGCAGGGCGCTAGAGCCAGGGGCAAGCCCCAGGGCCAGAAAAAAACCCTGGGTCCAGAACTCTTCTAAACCTGGCACCAAGCCCTCCTTTTGAGGGGGATGCCCCCGCTCGGGTGGGGGGAAGGCTGGTTCAATTTGCGGACATTTGGAGAACAGTGGTGCAGGACGAATGGGTCTCCTCAGCAGTGTCCCTCGGTTACAAGCTGGAATTACAGAGGTTTCCTCCTCAGGTTTCTAAAATCCAACGTTTCTGTGGATTCTCCAAAAAAGAAGCTTATTGTTTCAAGCACTAGAGCAGTTAGTGCATCAGGGAGTGATCATACAGGTTCCAGTGTCCGAAAGAGGCACAGGGTTTTATTCGAACCTGTTCACGGTTCTAAAACCAAATGGGGACATAAGGCCAATCTTGGACCTAAGATCTCTGAACCAACATCTGTTAATCCAACCCCTTAGGATGGAGTCGGTCCGCTCGGTTGTAGCCTTGCTCCAGATGGGAAACTTCTTAGCCTCCATCGATATCAAGGACGAGTATTTACACGTACCTATCTTAAAGCCTCATCAGAGGTTCCTGTGATTTGCAGTAGAGGAACATAATTTTCAGTTTGTGGCACTGCCCTTTGGCTTGCCACAGCACCTTGGGTGTTTACAAAGATCCTAGCACCTGTACTGGGTCTTTTAAGGGCCCAAGGGAACTTGGTGCTCGGATACTTAGACGACCTCCTGCTCAGAGATCACTCGCTACATGCCCTGGACCACAGTGTAGCCTGCGCAGTGCGGTATTTAGAAAACCTGGGCTGGGTCATAAATACCAAAAAGTCAACCTTGAGATCAGCTCAGAGTTTCAAGTATCTAGGTCTGATCCTGGATACGGTCCAGGCAAAGGTATTTCTGCCACCTGTAAAAACCTGTGCCCTGAAGGATCAGGTGCATCAGGTAAGGGGCACCAGGCAACACTCCATTCGGCTCTGTATGAGTCTTCTGGGAAGGATGGTGTCCTCCTTCGAGGCAGTTCCCTATGCTCAATTCCATTCCAGGCCTATACAACAAAGCATCTTGTCGGCTTTGAACAGGATAGCACAAGCCCTTGATTACCCCATGTCCTTCTCTCCCTGGGTACGCTTAAGCTGGTGGTTGCAGGATCAGTACCTGCAAAAGGGAAAGTTCTTCCTCCCCAATGTCTTGAAGAGTAATGACCACAGACACCAGTCTCTCGGGCTGGGGAGCGACACTAGAGGGGCTCACAGCCCAGGGGAAATGGTCAAGGGCAGAGCAGAGCCTGCCCATCAACATCCTGGAGTTACGGGGGGTACGTCTGGCCCTATGGTCCTGGAAGGTTGAGCTTCAGGACTGCCCCATCAGTGTTCAGTCTGACAATGTCACTGCAGTGGCCTATATCAACCGCCGGGGTGGTACCAGGAGCCGTTCAACTCAGGAGGAGGTAAACCACATATTAACCTGGGCAGAGGGCCATGTGCCGGTTCTATCGGCGGTCCACATCTCAGGGGGTAGAGAACTGGAAGGCAGATTATCTCCCCGGGGGAATGGTCCCTACACCCGAACGTGTTTCGGGAAATCTGCCAGGGTTGGGGAGGGCCAGAGGTCGATCCAGGTTCAACAACAAGCTACAGCATTTTGTATCCCGAACAAGGGATCCCCTGGCAATTGGAGCAGATGCTCTAGTAGTTTCATGGAACCAGTACTCCCTGGTTTATGCTTTCCCCCCCCGATCCCTCTCCTTCCACATTTGTTGCGCAGGATTAAGAGAGAGGGGGTTCCAGTCATCCTGGTGGCACCAGCCTGGCCCAGAAGGCCCTGGTTCACAGAGATCGTGAGATTGGCAATAGACGGGCTTTGGGGGCTTCCGCGCTGCCCCGATCTACTGTCTCAAGGTCCTATATTCCACCCCAGTTTACAGTCTCTAAATTTAACGGCATAGCTATTGAAGCCAGGGTGTTAAAGGATCGTGGCAGCTCGGGACTGGTGGTGTCTACACTAGTGAATGCCAGAAAAACGGTCGCTGGGAAGATCTATTATAGGATCTGGAAAGCCTATATTGCTTGGTGTGAAGCCAGAAAATGGCATCCTTCGGAAATACGTGATTCGGAGAATTCTCTCTTTTCTACAGTTGTCTGTGGAAATAAGATTGGCTTTGAGTACAATCAGGAAACAGATTTCGGCATTGTCAGTATTCTTCCAAAGGCTCTTAGCCTCCCATTCACTGATCCGATCCTTTATACAGGGGTAACTCGTTTGCTTCCCCCCATTAGGTCACCTATGTGTCCTTGGGATTTAAACCTGATACTGTCTGTGTTACAGAAACAACAGTTTGAGCATATTAAGGAAATTCCATTAGACTTGCTGTTACGCAAGCTAGCCTTCCTGGTTGCCATCACCTTGGCTGGAAGGGTGTCTGAGTTGGCGGCTCTTCCGTGCAGGGAACCATACTTGACCCTTCAGTACGACAGGGTCGTGTTATGATCTGTTCTACCCCTCTTGCCTAAAGTGTTGTCGGCCTTTCATTTGAATCAGCGATTCGCTCTATGCTGCCCCTCTGCAGCAGTAAATGTATGCAAGCCAGTCCGGAACCGGTTAAGAGGGGCTAAAACTATCCTTATGACAAGAGTGTGTTGTTAAGGCCCACCTGGGAAAATTAGATACCTTAAAGCGCTAGTAAAGCCTGCTTTGTTATTTTTACCTACAGGTAAGCTTATAATAAGGCTAGCACATTATAGCATTGTCTTACAGGTGTTTTTTTTTTTTTTTTTCTGCAGTGGTTTACTACCGCTTTAACTAGAGATGGGAAGGCCTGGGGGAAAATAATTGGCAACATTTTTTTTTTTTTTTTTTTTAAGTTTTTATCAGAGAAATTGAAAAAAAAAAAGTGTGGAATATGTTCTTTTGCAATGATACATCTATGATATGGCATTCAAACTATATAACATGAACACCTTGAAAGATTTCTGAGAGTTTATATAAAATCTAAAAATTATTGCAACTTCTCTCAACTGAAGACAAGTAAATCCTGGAATACTGTTCCTGTAACTCTGTACTTCTCAATGTAGTTCTCAAACAAGAGAAATCTGTATGTCTGCCACTAGTGGGGAACTGCAGAGGAAAGGCTGACAGATTAGTTTCTTATTTAACCTTTAAATAATTCCTATTAATGTTCTCCACCATGACAGCATAATGTGTACCTATAGTCTAGTCAGTACATTTTTTTCTTTTCCTCCTCTTAGTAAAATGGTGAGACCAACATCTAGAGTTTGGAAACCTTTCCACAGTCCAGTTTCTGCTGAGAGTAAAGCTGCAATTTCAAATATTGTGTGAAGAAATATTCTTTTCCTAATGCTACAAGGATGACAAAACACATCCTTGCATGCCAGAGGTGCCCTAAAGATATTAAAAATACTTTATGGAATGAAATGATGACCATAATAAAAGTGCAATTAGCTTTTCCCTCCAGAGTTCTCATTCCAGGAACGCTCTTCCTGCTGCTACTGGATCACCACAAAGTGTTCCTTCACCAGCAACATTTTCAAATAAGGAAGTGTTGAAAACCACGGCCTCCAAAAATTTAACAATCCCTTCATTTATAGAGAAAGGGACACCTGAAAATCAGGAGAGTTATCAAGCTCGTATAAGAGCAATATATGCTTCTGGAGCAAGGACCTTACTCTTGAGACCTCCCTTTTCGATTAACGTGAAAATAATACCAGTAGTAAAGTAAGGTATTTCATAAAAATTATAGAAATCCCGTGGAGACCGTACGTTCCTACACAAAACAGTAGGAACATCGTAATCCTTTTCTTATAAAGAAGTGTGTTATAAACTTTAACGTCGAAATGAGAGTCGTCTTTGACCTGACACCTTTCCAAAGGTTTGAGATCTACAACCAGAGTGGTAAAATGATTCTCCTCCTTTTCTTTTTTTACATGACTGATCTGATATCCATGTGTAATACGACAGTACCACCTCTTGTAATTATCCTTAATAAATTTCCAAT
>BLSH010080299.1:403026-415327 GCA_018402905.1 Glandirana rugosa | reverse complement strand
GCTGGCTGCGCTATATACCATGTGTGAGGCTGTGCTATATACCATGCATGAGGCTGTGCTATATACCATGTGTGAGGCTGTGCTATATACCATGTCTGAGGCTGTGCTATAAACCATATGTGCGACTTTGCAATATACCATATGTGAGGCTGTGCTATATATCATATGTGAGGTTGTGCTATATACCATATGTAAGGCTGTGCTATATACCATATGTGAGGCTGTGCTATATATCATATGTGAGGTTGTGCTATATACCATATGTAAGGCTGTGCTATATACCATATGTGAGGCTGCGCTATATACCATATGTGAGGCTGCGCTATATACCATGTGTGAGGCTGCGCTATACACCATGTGTGAGGCTGTGCTATATACCATGATACGTGAGGCTGTGCTATATACCATGATATGTGAGTCTGCGCTATATACCATGATCTGTGAGGCTGTGCTATAAACCATGATCTGTGAGACTGCGCTATATACCATGATATGTGAAGCTGCGCTATATAGCCTGATCTGTGAGGCTGCGCTATATACCCTGATCTGTGAAGCTGAGCTATATACCCCGATCTGTGAGGCTGAGCTATATACCATGATCTGTGAGGCTGTGCTATATACCCTGATCTGTGAGGCTGCACTATATACCATGATCTGTCAGGCTGCGCTATATACCATGATCTGACAGGCTGCGCTATATACCATGATCTGTCAGGCTGCACTATATACCATGATCTGTCAGGCTGCGCTCTATACCATGATCTGTGAGATTATGCTATATATCATGATCTGTCAGGCTGAGCTATATAACATGTTCTGTCAGGCTGCGCTGTATACTCTGTCCTGTGAGGCATCATGGTGAGTTGAATGATTTAATTTCCTATTACAATATAATAATAGAAATAATGCGCTTCAATCATCCTGACACCATACCAACCATGGTGCCAGGACGATTGAAGCGCTAACACCAGGTGTTTGGAGTATCTGTATCTGCTGATTTTTAAACTTTCTGGAATACACATATTGCTATTGTGGTGTAGGATCTGGATCTTCTGGCCCTCCTTCCCTCTTTCTTTCCTTTCTTCTCTCTCCTTCCCTCCCTATTTCTTTCTTCCGCCACCCCTCATTCATCTCCGACTCGAACCACGCTCCATTTGAGACACGCCCCATGTAAGCCACTCCCACCATTTAGTTTAAGCCACACCCATTCGTCACCACATTTTCACCTCTGCCTATGCCACACCTACAAATGAATGCCCCGCCCCTATTTATAGTTAGACCCCGTCTACAGACAAAAAAGTGTCCCTATAAATTTTTTGTTGGCAACTATGTACATGTACCATTAGTAAGTCCTCCAAAATGCATCTGGAACCCTGAAACTTTGAGTGCTCTTGTTATGCAAATCTCATCCTATAATGTGGTGACAACATGTCACCCTTCACGCCTTCATTAGACAAAAAGTATAAAGGGAAGCATTAGAAGTGAGCAACAGGAGGCAGTTTTGTGCTCTCCGTACACATACAGTAGGTATGGGATATTAGCATGGGTTTAAATATTAATTATACTTTAGCCTCGAGGCTTCCTATTGCTCTGCTGCTATTGCGGTGCTACATCTGTACAACACCCTGTCTCTCTTATAATGTCCGCTTCTATATGGGTTCAGTTGGTATACACACCCATCTTTTACCTGGTTTGCATACACAGTGCAAATATGAACTACCCATGATACCAGGCCAAGGAGTATGACAGATGACAGGTGATGAGAAGCCAAGTTTCTTTAACGTGTTTTATATTGACATATCACCGGTTCTATCCTTCATCTAGTATTGTTAGATCTGGAATGCACATCCGCCAACAATAATATTCCAAAGGATAAAGTGTGCAAAGCAGTACTACCCACATAAATGGGCATGTTTATACATTTACATTCTTTTGAAAAAAGTAATGGCCCGTCTGAGTCAGTTAGCTAAATATAGTTTATACATGCATGTCTAAAATGTATCATAAATAATCAATAACCCCCCCACAAAGCTAGATCATTAACTCAGTTAATTAAGTTGGATAGCTGAGGGGCCAGTTAAACATATTACTTGCTATATGAAACATAATTTTACAATCATCACATCACTATTTTGAGCACTTGTGCTTTTGAAGAGCCTTATTTCCAAGTGCCTTTTTTCTAATTTATTTAATTTTCATCTGGGCACTTCTTGTCAAGTACCCTCTTAAAGATAAGCAGGTGGCATTGACGTAGGTCATTTCTTTACAGTCCTCTTGCTACAGGGATGCCAGCCCACATGTTTCTTTGCGTTTTTAAAAACATTGTTAAAATCTACCTTTAAGCAACACCTAACCCTCTTACCATTCCTCCCCACTGCCCCA
Organism: Glandirana rugosa; assembly: GCA_018402905.1. Lineage (NCBI taxonomy): Eukaryota > Metazoa > Chordata > Amphibia > Anura > Ranidae > Glandirana > Glandirana rugosa. Next base: position 412,945 of record BLSH010080299.1, on the reverse strand, counting down.
TGTAACCCATTTGTTATGTTTTTTTTCCCCATATACTTTGGGGAGCATTTTACATTTACAGTCCCCTAAGTTGACATCATCTCCTGCAAAGTCTCTTCAGGATCCAGAGAGGACCCGTGTTCTGGACAGCCAAAAGGAAACGTCCATGTCATGCAGTTGGTAACATGGACACCCAAACAAGGCTCCTGTCTCTGGCAAAGAGAAGACAGAAGATGACGTGGGACTTGATCATCACATGACTGTTGATTGAGGCCGGGTTCACATATGGGCAGCCATGCTTCCCAGCATGGGGTCCGGTGCATTCCTGTTCACCGGTTCAGGTGCAAATCAGGTCCGAATTTTTGCCTGAATTTGTGCCTGAACCGGACCCAAAAATGCACAGTTCCTTTTTGGAATGCGGGCTGCGGCCACCGGGGATAGGATGTGTGTTTTTTTCTGAGCAACCAACAACACACAGAAGTTTGGGATTCATTAATTAAATCAATTGGCACTTTTAGACTTCAGCTAGCTTCTGTATGATTTAGACACTGTATATATGGAAGCAGTACTGGTCTATGTCAGATTATGATTAAGCAAATTTAATTTCGCAAAACGCGTCAATCTTTTGCCTGCCTGCCTGCAATATTTATTTATGGATTGTTTGTACATCTATTCAAATAAAGACCGGATGTTTTATCGCACACCTGGAGTGCTGTCAACCTCTTTTCCCCTTTACCATTGATGCAGTTCACGGACTGGACGTGCACCCAAGGAAAGTAATACCAACCAGCCTCACCTGGAGTGGTCAAACTCTTTGTTTGTATTACAGCGGCCACCCGGGGCCTGTGTGAACTGGTTCCATTGAGAGCCAGTCACACTCACGTGTCATGAACCCAGCTTTAGGTAAGTACTGCATAAAGGACAGGCAGAGGGGTGAAGGGAGGTGAAGTAGTGTTTGGCTTTAATAAAAAACATAGAAAATAAAAAGAGTAGATAGGGTAGGTTGCCAGATGAACCAAGTTGATATATTTGCTCCCCTGTGGATACTAGACTCCATCTATATACAGCGCCTTGAAAAAGTATTCATACCCCTTGAAATTTTCCACATTTTGTCATGTTACAACCAAAAACTTAAATGTATTTTATTGGGATTTTATGTGATAGACCAACACAAAGTGGCACATAATTGTGAAGTAGAAGGAAAATGATAAATGGTCTTTAACAATTTTTTACAAATAATTATCTGAAAAGTGTGGTGTGCATTTGTATTCAGCCCCCTTTACTCCGATACCCTTAACTAAAATCTAGTGGAACCAATTGCCTCCAGAAGTCACCTAATTAGTAAATAGAGTCCACCTGTGTGTAATTTAATCTCAGTATAAATGCAGCTGTTCTGTGAAGCCCTCAGAGGTTTGTTAGAGAACCCTAGTGAACAAACAGCATCATGAAGGCCAAGGAACACACCAGACAGGTCAGGGATAAAAATGTGGAGAAGTTTAAAGCAGGGTTAGGTTATAAAAAAATATCCCAAGCTTTGAACATCTCACGGAGCACTGTTCAATCCATCATCTGAAAATGGAAAGAGCAGGGCACAACTACACACCTACCAAGACATGGCTGTCCACCTAAACTGACCAGCCAGGCAAGGAGAGCATTAATCAGAGAAGCAGCCAAGAGGCCCATGGTAACTATGGAGAAGCTGCAGAGATCCACAGATCAGGTGGGAGAATCTGTCCACCGGACAACTATTAGTCATGCATTCCACAAATCTGGCCTTTATGAAAGAGTATTAAGAACAATGCCATTGTTGAAATAAGGCAATAAGGCCATAAGGTTTTGAAAACAAAACGCTATGTGTGGTGGAAAACTAACTCTGCACATCACCCTGAACACACCATCCGACTGTGAAACATGTTCATCATGTTTTGGTGATGCTTTTCTTCAGCAGGGACAGGGAAGCTGGTCAGAGTTGATGGGAAGATGGATGGAGCCAAAGACTGGGCAATCTTAGAGGAAAACCTGTTAGAGTCTGCAAAAGACTTGAGACTGGGGCAGGGGTTCTCCTTCCAGCAGGACAACGACCCTAAACTACAGCCAGAGCTACAATGAAATGGTTTAGATCAAATCATATTCATGTGTTAGAATGGCCCAGTCAAAGTCCAGACCTAAATCCAATTGAGAATCTGTGGCAAGACTTGAAAATTGCTGTTCACAGACGCTCTCCATCCAATCTGACAGAGCTTGAGCTATTATGTAAAGAAGAATGGGCAAACATTTCACTCTCTAGATGCTGGTAGAGACCTCCCCAAAAAGACTTGCAGCTGTAATTACAGCAAAAGGTGGTTCTAACAAAGTATTGACTCAGGGGGCTGAATACAAATGCACGCCATGCTTTTCAGATATTTATTTGTAAAATAATTTGAAAATCATTTATCATTTTCCTTCCACTTCAAAATTATGTGCCACTTTGTGTTGGTCTATCACATAAAATCCCAATAAAATACATTTACGTTTTTGGTTGTAATATGACAAAACATAACATGGCACTGTACCACATACTGATGTTGTTCCCTTGCAACAGAGTGTTCATAAGTGGAAAAGTGTGTATACACAATATACTATATATCCCTTAGTGACCTGCAAGCTGAACACTGGAAGATACTGCATTGGTACATACGCAGGTGGCAAAGATTGATACATTTTTACTTATTTTATTTGAATTTGATTCTGATTAATAAAGGAGTTTAGTAAATATAAGTCTATTCTTTAAATAGAGAGGAAAACATTTGAAAGGTTTGTATAATTTTTTTTAAGCATGGTAAATCTTTGGAGAGGACATTGAGTTCAGATACAAGGTGTTTCCTGTAGATTTTGCTGCTCCCCTTTCAGGAATGTCTTACAGTAGAAGAAATCTTCACTGTTTATTCATAATGTCAAATGAAGTCTTATCTGAATGTGTTATGTTTCACAATTAAATACGTCAGTCTGCTTAACCACTTCAATATCAGGCACTTACCCCTCTTCCCGCCCGGACCAATTTTCAGCTTTCAGTGCTGTTGCATTTTGAATGACAATTGCGCGGTCCGGTGACGCTTTACCCAAACAAAATTTTTATAATTTTTCTCCCACAAATAGAGCTTTCTTTTGGTGGTATTTGATCACCTCTGGGTTTTTTATTTTTTGCGCTACAAATAAAAAAAGACAGAAAATTTGGAAAAAAATGTTTTTCTTTGTTTCTGTCACAAAATTCACTGATAGGCACTGATGAGGCTGCACTGACGGGCACTGATGAGGCAGTTCTGATTGGCACTGATGAGGCGGCACTGATGGACACTGATGATGAGGCACTTATATGCAGCATTGATGGGCACTGATAAGAGGCACTGATAAGCAGCACTGAAGGGCACTGAAAAGTGGCACTGATATGCAGCACTGATGGTCACTGATAGGCAGCACTGATGGGCACTTATAGGCGGCACTGATGGGCACTGATCACTGATAGGTAGCACTGATGGGCATTGATAGGTGGCACTGAGAGGTGGCACTGCCAGGCACTGATAGATGGCACTGGTGAGCACTGATAGGTAGCACTGATAGATGGCACAGGCAGACAGCACTGATAATGAGGCACTGGCAGGCATCAGAGATGGCACTGAGTGCCATCCCTATAGTGCAGAGTATGCCATACCTGGTGGTCCTGGACAGCATTCCTGATGGTCCTGGGTGGGCATTCCCCTGTGGTCCTGTGTGGGCATCCATGGGTGGTATCCCTTGTGGTCATGGGTGGGCTCCCTGGTAGTCCTGGGTGGTGATCCTCGGGGGGCTGCACTGATAAACAATCAGTGCACACCCCCCCCCCCATCAGGAGAGCTGTCTATCGCGAAGCGCGCACACACGGGTGCGCAATCGCGGGTTATCCGGCCGGACGTCATATGACATCGGGTTCTAATAACTGAACCACCGTCCGGCTGTCATTTGTCTCTAGGCCGGGCGGGAAGTGGTTATAGGGTAACTCCACTTTTGTGGTAAAAAAATGACCAAATTAAAAAAAATAATATAGCATATACAATTGCGACACAAGTCATATAATTGAATATTATAAAAAATTACCTTTCTTTTTCAATCTGCAGCCCTGTAATTTTCTGTAAAATGCAATGCAATATAGCTACCTGGTGTACAGAACGTCTCCCAGAAATGTCATTTTCTGCTTCTGTGATTGGCTTACTGATTTTCCCAGAATTCTGCACTAAGATAGAAATCAGATTTTGAGCATCAAAAATGTAATGTTTGGTGTGCTACTCTCAAAGGGAAATCACCTCTAAGGGCCTGTTCACATCACACGCAGTGCAGTGCTTTTTTTTCCTGCATCAAAAAATCATGGAAAGTAGGTTGTATTGATACCAATGGCATAGTTCACACCAGTGCAGTGCGTTCCAGTGCTTTTCAATTCCAGAAAAAAAAGTACAATATGCTGCTTTTTTCCTGCACAGAACTGTACTATAATGCAGTAAAGCGCATCAAAAAAAGCATTAAAATGCACAGGCAGAAACACATCCAGAATGGACCTGGAGGATATTTTTGTGGCATGAACTGGCACTAAAGGGATTGAGAATAGAAACGACTAGTCACACTGGAAGTGTGAGATTCAGCGCTGCACCTGCTGGCTATGGATAAAAGTATTGATAATATAAAAGTAATAGTCCCTGTGAATATAAAAAATCCTAGATAGGGTCTATAATCTCTTTTAATGTCTGCTGGAGGTGGTGAGGCTGCTTCAACAATGGGTTGGGAACCTGGTAGCTGTAAAGACAAAATTCCAGGAGGGGGGGGGGAGAGAGAAGAGCCAAGCCACCTATAGTGCAGTATTGATTATTAGTAGAGAATAAAACATAAAAGCAGATTGTGCATTCACCAGAGCGAAGGAACACAGTGGTGAGCAGAGAGAGGCCCATGTCAGTCTCAGCCATGGCTGGGAGAGCCGGGAGTTGAGAGGATGCTGGCTGGTTCTCCCTATGACAGAAGGAATCTGCAGCTGTCAGAGCTCGGTACCGCCTGGAATTGTTCTGGCCAATCGGAATGCATTTTGGAAGCATGGCCACGCCTCCTTCATCAACCTCTGCACTATAGGTGGCTTGGCGCTTCTCCCGCCCCCTTGAAATTTTGTCTCTAAAGTGATGCAGACCCTGCAGCTTTCCTCATTAGAGCCCTGCAGGTGCAGTAGCTGATTGATAATTATAAAACCACTCCCATACAGATTCACTTAGCACATGAACACAGGCAAACAAACAGTAATTTCTTCAGAATAACAAAAGCTAGGTATCTGTAACACAGTTTGTTAAAATCCCCACAATGTGCATAGATCACCCATAGGGAAATGTTTTTTTTCTCAACAAAAGTTGCTCTTTGCAGCTAGTAATTTTATACATAGAAAGCACAAGTACATGTATCAGAAGGAAAAACTGAGTTGACAACTATACTATTTTTTTGTATAAATAGGAAAATGTGCAATTTTTGTGAAGGGTCAGTCACTCCAAAAGTGATATTTCAGCAATGGGTGGAATGTGGTGGTTTTACTCACCTGTCCATTTCTTCTGTTTCCTGAGGACTCCAGCAAAGGTCCTTCCACCATAGCTCCTAGCTCTGTCCTCATCCACCTTAGAGTTTTTTTTTTGTCGTATTTTGTTTATAGTATAAAAAAAAATAAAAATCCACCAGGGAGAAAAGGAATATCTTGTAAAGTCTGTGGAATATGTGCAGACCTTGAAACTCAAGTGAGAAGATGTCGGCTCCAGAAACCATGGACTCCCATCTTTAAAATGTATTTCACTGAGGGTTTAAATATGCCATACATAATGTGCCCAATTTTACATCTTAATTCCTCTTTTTTTTTTTAGAAAAATGTAAATGTTAAACAATAACACCTCAGGTGAAGATCAGTGATGATGGTGATGGTTGTTAACTGTTATGGTATTCTGTAATTCCAGCTTTTTTTGCCTGTATAGCACTTTTAGTGAATAACATTATTACAGGAGCAAAACTACAGGGGTTGCAGGGGTTGCATTTGCAACCGGGCCCCGTGCTCCAGGGAGCCTATGTGCCTCCCTTGTACACCTGGATAGGAGGGATGGCGGGGGCGGGGTTTAGAGGAACCAATCTCCTCCATTTTGGTTCCTCTATATGCTGCCCCTGCCGCCCCTCCCTATCCATTTTACTTGTCTTCTGCTGTTCCCAGGGTCCCTGCGTGCTTCCCTGGTCCCCCCCACAGCGCTGCTGTCTTCTCCCCTCCTCTCTCCTGCCAGCTGCTGTAGAAGATTTGTCATGATGGAGAAAATAATTTGTTATTTACCAGCTCCTTCCTTTCCTGAATGGACAGTCAGTGATTGGTACCAATTGGTTCATTCATAACTGCAGCATAGTAAACTGTTTTTACTATACTTCCGTTTCAGAATGAATGGGAGGTTAGGTACACAACTATTCGTTTATTCAGTGGGACCGTAATAAAGGGACCCACAATGGGAGTAAAGGGCCCCAGGATCAGTGGGAAGAGGGAGGGCCCTGGCCAGGGGGGCCCTTCATAATTTCCTGCACCGGGGCCCTGAAGGTTCTAGGTACGCCTCTGAATTACTTTTGGACCCCCCCTATGTGCAGCAGTCCTGCAATGTATATGTTTGCTTTGTTGTTTTGTGTGTACCTGGCTGAGTACAGGTGGGGCTCTGGTAGCTTCTCAAACGCTTTTCTGCAAGAGTCCATATACATGCAGTACTGCCTGAATATTCACATGAAAGATGAATAAAGTGAGCTACGTAATAAAAGCTTAACTTCAAGTATGATTTTTTTTTTTATTATTATAGTAACACTGCTCTAGCTTGGACCAATGTAAGTATACTGTACATATTCCATATAAGCAAATCCCTATGGAAGCATTGTAGTAGCTGTGCCATTCAGAGAACTCCTTGTATTTTTTCAGTCAATAAACTGCCTCCACCTTGTTCAACCAGAGAACACCTTGCATTCAAACAGAAAAATGCAAGGTATTCTGTAAACGGTGCCTGTTTTGAGCAAAAGACCCTTGTGGTTAGTGTGCAGTAGATTACCCACTTGAAATGGAACTTGGAAGACAGTGAGCAACTACTACAGTCATCCCCAGATTTCACAGGGATTGGCCAGGTATGGAAGCTGGACCAAAGTAACTATGCAAAAAAAAAAAAAAAATTATATATATATATAGAGTATCTCACAAAAGTGAGTACACCCCTCACATTTTTTAAAATATTTTATTGTATCTTTTCATGTGACAACACTGAAGAAATGACACTTTGCTACAATGTAAAGTAGTGAGTGTACAGCTTGTATAATGGTGTAAATTTGCTGTCCTCTCAAAATAACTCAACACACAGCCATTAATGTCTAAATCGCTGGCAACAAAAGTGAGTACACCACTTAGACCCCTTTCACACTAGAACATTTTTCAGGCACTTTACCGCTAAAAATAGCACCTTTAAAGTGCCTGAAAACGTGCCCATCCACCCCAGTATGAAAGCCTGAGTGCTTTCACACTGGGGTGGTGCGCATGCAGGGCAGTAAAAAAAGTCCTGCAAGCAGCATCTCTGGGGTGGTATGGGAGGGGTGTATACAGTCCTCCTCCACCGCCCCTGCCCATTGAAATGAATGGGCAGCGCTTCCGGAGCGCCTGAAAACCGATCCGGAAGCACCACTAGCCGGCCCTTTTAACCCATTGTGGGGGGGTTAAAAGCGCACCGCTGCCGCCCGCTAAAAGCGTCGCAAATTAGCTGTGTTTTACCACTAACGCTTGGGCAGCACTGGTGTGAAAAGGGTCTAAGTGAAAATGTCCAAATTGGGCCCAATTAGCCATTTTCCCTCCCCGGTATCATGTGACTCATTAGTGTTACAAAGTCTCAGGTGTGAATGGGGAGCAGGTGTGTTAAATTTGGTGTTATCACTCTCACTCTCTCATACTGGTCACTGGAAGTTCAAGATGGCACCTCATGGCAAAGAACTCTCTAAGGATCTGAAAAAAAGAATTGTTGCTCTACATAAAGATGGCCTAGGCTATAAGGAGATTGCCAAGAGCCTGAAACTGAACTGCAGCACGGTGGCCAAGACCATACAGTGGTTTAACAGGACAGGTTCCACTCAGAACAGGCCCCGCCATGGTCAACCAAAGAAGTTGAGTGCACATGCTCAGCATCATATCCAGAGGTTGTCTTTGAGAAATAGAGGTATGAGTGCTGCCAACCATTGTTGCCAACCCCCCAAAGCGAAATTCACTGTCAGGATGTCAAAGTTTACAAACACCACCAATTTTTTACTGGCACTGCAAAAAAGTACCTAAAATAAACATTTTCAGTGCCAAACCGTGCAAATATCAATATTTAAACTATAAACAAAATATAGCTAGTGCTATTAGCGATGTGTTTAAGTTAAACAAAAGTCAAAAAACATATTTCTCCATTGACATGAAGGCCAGGTTACTATAGCCCAGCCAGTACAGAATTTCCCCTTACATCAGGGTCTGCAGGACTCCCCCTTACAGTGAAAGGGAACTCTTATGTAAAGGGGAACGCTGCAGATCATGATTTAAGGGGGAACTCTGATGTAGAGGGGGGCTCTGGTGACCAAAGACCACCTTATATCAGAGTCCACTGTGTTCTCTTTACATCAGAGTTCCCACTTACATCAGGACCCGCAGACTGAGTTCCCCCTTGCACTGTAAGGGGGAATCCCGCAGACTGATGTAAGGGGGAATGCCAGGAACTCTGATGTACCTTCTAAAGAGTAAATACACTAAGGTTAGGGGTGGATTACTAATATAAGGGGGGAACCTTTATATCAGTGTCCACTTACATTATTGTATTCACTCCCCCCTTACATCAGCAACCCCCCCTTCCCCTCAGACTGGTCTGGCGGCGCTGTCACTGACCTTTTTTCAGGTGCAGCGTGCAGAACTCCACACATGTCTGACTTTTCCTGTGACCCCCATTCTGGCGGCGCTCCCACTCTTGACTCCTCTCCAGACTCCTCCTCAGAGACTGCAGACATGATACAGGAGATGGTCAGAGACTGCAGACATGATCAGTGGTGGCTGGTGAAGTTTTAGGATGGGGGAGCCAGGCCCCGTCCTTCCTTTTTGACCCCTCCTACTTCTAATAAGCCCCATCTTTTATAGAATCTACCGACTCCGTCCCCTGTGTTCCACATATTGTGTCAGGAGTACACAGCTCAGCATCACAGGACACAGTATACAGCCCCAGCATCAATGGACACAGTATACAGCTCAGCATCACAGGACACAGTATGCAGCTCAGTATCACAGGACACAGTATACAGCTCAGCATCACAGGACACAGTATACAGCTCAGCATCACAGGACACAGTATACAGCTCAGCTTCACAGGACACAGTATACAGCCCCAGCATCACAGGACACAGTATACAGCTCATCATCACAGGACACAGTATACAGCTCAGCATCACAGGATACAGTATACAGCTCAGCATCACAGGACACAGTAAACAGCTCAGCTTCACAGGACACAGTATACAGCCCCAGCATCACAGGACACAGTATACAGCTCATCATCACAGGACACAGTATACAGCTCAGCATCACAGGGTACAGTATACGACCGACGTTTTCACGGGGGTGGACACTATGACCGACGTTTTCACGGGGGTGGACACAATAACCGACGTTTTCACTGGGGTGGACACAATAACAGACGTTTTCACGGGGGTGGACACTATAACCGACGTTTTCACGGGGGCGGACACTATAACCGATGTTAAACGGGGTGGACACTACGACACGACATATGACACAGGACACTACGACCCCGACATATGACATGGGACACTACGACTCGACATATGACACAGGACACTACTACTCGACATATGACACAGGACACTACGACCCCGA
>BLSH010080299.1:343032-371416 GCA_018402905.1 Glandirana rugosa | reverse complement strand
CGATCCTTTGTCTGGTGGAGAGAAGTTCCTTCTCTAAGGCTGGCAATGGGGTCTGTTTATGTTGCATCTCTGTTTGATGTAACTTGTCCAGCAGGGCTTTCAGTTCCCTTTCTCTCTCTCGTTTAACTCTGGCCCCATGCTTGATTAGGACCCCCCTCACTACTGCCTTATGGGCCTCCCAAAGTGTTCCCCTGTCACATTCTGCCTGGTCGTTGGCGTGGAAATAGTGTTGTAATTCCCTGGTAACATCGGCTACTATCTCTGGAGCTTGCAACAAGCTCTCGTTTAATTTCCAGAGTCGCGTTTTGGAGGACGAGATCGTTGACAGGGAATAACGAATGGCTATGGGTGAGTGGTCGGACCACGTTATGTTGCCTATGGATGACTCAATGACCGCGTGCAGCTGGTTGTGTGGAATTAGGAAATAGTCAAGTCTGGAATACACTTTGTGTGGTGTCGAGTAGAATGTATAATCCCTTTCCCTCGCGTGTTGTAGCCTCCACACATCTATCAGTTGGTGTTCATGTAAGTATTGTGATATGCGCCTATGTACACTTGTGCGAACTGAAGATCTCCCGGACGAGGTATCTAATGATGGGGCCAGGGTCACGTTCCAGTCTCCCCCTATTATCAGCTGTCCTTCTGCGAACCCCTCGATCTTGTCTAGTAGTTCCTTAATGAAGGTGTCTTGCCCCTCGTTGGGAACGTAGACGTTTGCCAGAGTCACACGTTCGTGTCCTATCAGTCCTTTTAGAAATATAAAGCGTCCCCTAACGTCCGTCTGTATATCTGTTTGGGTCAATGGAACCCTGCCAGATAGTAGTATGGAGACCCCTTTAGATTTAGCCATCTCATTTGTGGCATGGAACGCTAGGGGGAAATGTCTGTTCCGTAAGCTGGGTGTCTTGTCGGTTTTGAAATGTGTCTCCTGGACGAAAGCTACATCCGCCCTATCTCGCTTCAATTCGTTTAGAAGTATGCGCCGTTTCTCAGGCGTGTTCAGCCCTTTCGCATTTACCGAGACTACTGTGATGGTCTCCATAGTCGTCGGCACCCCGCACCTCGGGAAGGGAGGGAAGTAAAAAAAAGGGGGCGGGGGAGGGGAAAAACAAGGGAGAGATGTAAAAGAGAGAGAGGAAAAGAAGAGAAAAAAGAGAGAGAAAGGCAAAGTCAGAAGAAGAAAAAGGGGAAGTACCCTAAAAGAGTACCGAGCTATTTAAGCGGTCAGTCCCGGACAGAGCCCGGGTATCAAGGCCGCGGCCTAAGTGGGAGAGAGGTTGGAACCCAGCCAAGTGAGCGAGCTCCCTCCCACCCGCTCATTCAGGCATTAAATTCGGTCATTAAGCACCATTCGAAGACCTAGATACTCAGTCTATATAGAACATCATGCATATTGTCAAACCATATAACTCCGCCAGGGCTCAAAGATATATATGAAAAAAAAAAGGGGAAAATAATTTTTTGGGGGGAGAAGACCTGCAGCCAGGCAGCGTCAGGGTGATGTCACTCAGACCCCACCGCCCGCCGGCGCCAGGGGACCAAGTCCACGTAATCCACAGGTCCCGTGGGGTGACCCGTTCCGCCTCGGGTAGGTGAGGACGCACGCCATAGGCTGCGTGTCTGCTCCCATACATTTAGATTATCTAAACCAGCATAGCAACAGATGTAAAAGCTATAAATGCTGTACATGGGGGCATGGGAGGCTCATTTGGTTGGTAGCATTTCAAGGTATGAGCCACATGCCCCCATCCATGAGCATCAAAGTACTTGGCAGATAGAGAAAACATTAAGTATATTAAACTTTAACACAAAACAGGTGTAACAGGTAACCAGAGAAAAGCACTAGTCTCTCCCGCTGTCACCAAGATCTGGGGAGGAGAGTGCCCATGAGGGCAGGATAGTTCACACCCGCTCCCCCCACCCATCCCACATCCCCTCTTCATGAAAGGCAGATATTTTGGAGCAAAAAAGATAACCCTCTCACAGTTCGTCCTCTGCTGTGGGGGGGCATCCCCGATAGGAGAGTGCCCTTCAAGATCCTCTGGTACTGTTTATATGAGGGTTTCATGTGTCCCCTGGTCCGGAGGGTGTGAAATAGCTCAAAGACATAGGCCCCAGTCCGTTCCTGACGTTAGGGGATGTGGGGCTGAGGTAAATCATAGCTGCTCTTCTCCCTTGTAGGCACTGAGGCCCTATCCGTATGCAAAGCGGGGTGGGGCCGGGAGTGCCCATCCGCGGGGCCCAGGGAATGGAGAGCTCGCGAAGCCGCACACCAGGCCCTGGGTGTATCCCCGCGACGTCCCCCCAGCTTGACCAGGCAATGTAACAGTCAGAGAGGCAGTCCCTCCCAGTGCGTCCCCCCTGAGGCCCGATGTGAGGACAGCGGTTCCATACCGTCAAATTACTTGCAGGAGTCCCTTAATGTGTCCAGGACACCCTAGGGTGTCCCCGTCAGCACAGGGCTCCTAACGTAGACCCCACAGTCCCAGGTCCCACCGGCGGGGGCATAATTCCCTGCTTACCGTCTATGCCTCTCGCGATGCCCTCTGCGGGGAGAGGCGGGAGTGCCGTTGGCTCCTTTGCGGTCTAGGCGATGCCGGCCTCCGGCGGCCAGAAGCAGCGGCCCGTCCCTGCTGACGGCCCGATGGTCTTGGCAGTAGCTGTAGCCAGACAGTCACTGGGACTGGACTGGAGCCCAGAAAAGCAAAAAAGTCCGGGAGCTCCTCTGGCGTGCGGAGGTTGAAGAAGCGTTGTCCCTTGTGGAAGGTCACAGAGAGTGGGTATCCCCAGCGGTACGTTGCGCCATGCTGACGGGCTGCCTCCAGTACCGGTCGCAGCATCGCCCTCCTCTGTAGGGTTGCCCGGGAAAGGTCCGGCAGTATCTTAATGGATGCACCATCAAAGTCCCTCTCCCCGGTTTCCCAGGCTCGCCGCAGGATGATTTCCTTGTGGGCATAGTGGTGTACCCTGCATACCACGTCCCGTGGCCGGTCGGGGTCCGCGGACCGGGGCCCCAGGGCTCTATGTATATGGTCCAGGGTGGTATCCTTAGGGAGGGATTCCCCCGCTATGCTGTGGAATATGGCCATCGCAGTTGCACTGAGGTCCTCCTGACCTGTCGCCTCTGGGAGGCCCCGGAGCCTCAGATTATTCCTCCAGCTCCGGTCCTCTAGTTCCTCCAGGCGGAGCTGCAGGTCAATTGATGTAGCTGCTTGGGACACTAACTGCGTCTCCATCGCCGTCACTCTCTGCTCCTGGGCCGTCACTGTCTCCTCTCCCGCCGCCACCCGATCAGCTATGGAGGACACACTCTGCTTCACCTCCGAGATTTCTTTGCGATGAGCCGCCTCCAGGCGGCCTATTAGGTTTTCAATGTCGGAGCGTGTTGGCAGTGCTTGGAGCAGGGCCCTCAGTTCCTTATCCGCCCGTAACATGAGCGGGGAGCTGTCAGTGTCCTGGGTCTCTAGGCGGAACGCCGCCGGGACGTCCGCGGACATCTCTGAGCTTGTGGAGGGTGCAGGAGAAGCAGCAGCCGAAGTTGTAATCGCCACGTGTTGTGAGTCCACCATCTTACTAGGAGGGGAGGGCGCCGGTGTGTTCGCCCAGAGCTTCTGTAGACCACTTTTTGACGAGCCCTTAGTGGTTTTCCCGGTGCTCTTTGTCTTCCTCTTCTTCGCTGAGTACATGCCGAGGTAGATTGCGGTGCAAAAGTCGGTTTATAGTGCCCGAATGGCGAATGAGGTCCGGGAGCTCCGCTAATGTGCAGCCTCACTCAGCCATGTCCAGACCACGCCCCCCAAATTGTATTTTCTTTCTGTGCAATAGTATGTTGGTTGTCAACGTGTGAAACTTTTTCAGATGGAAGATTTGATGTACTGTGAATACTTGATAGAAAGGTAAGCTTTAGTAAAAAAAAAATACTCTCCAACCTCTACAGCACACCCCTGAGATACTTTGATTAGTTGTGTTTATTCTGAAAACCCATCTGATCTATGAAGGAATTCTAAGAGCCATTTATGATAACTGATATGCTGCAATCCAGTCCATGTTTAATTGAAACCATATTGAAACAACCCTGCCCTGTGCTGTTCATTTTTCAATGATGGTAATCCTAGGGTTTCATTTTTGTCCATCTTGCCATCCCAAACACTCTATGCACAAGTTGTGCAACTTCCATCAACCTCAGTAGGGGATGGTCACATTTCGGCATCTTTGCCCTCTCATTGTGAATACTGCACTGTACCACATTCTACATTATGTAAGTCATCTCAGACTGTATTTAACCACACTGCTATTACCACTGGAAGACCGGCATGTTATATCCCCTTCTGCCCAGGCCATTTTGCAGTTTTCATTTTTCAGTGCTGTTACAATTACTGTCATTCAACACTGCACCCAAATTAATTTTATATAATTTTTGAGACAAATAGAGCTTTTTTTTTGCAATGGGCATTTTATAATTTGCTATATAACAGAAAAAAATGCTTTTCTTAGTTTTGGATGATGTTCTGACTGATTATCTCATTTCTTGAGGCCCTAAAATGTTAGGAAAATACAAATGCCTCCAAATTACCCCTTTCTGGAAAGTAGACAGTCTAAGGTATTTAGTAAGTGGCATGGTGAATTGTTTTGAAGTGTGACACAATTTTTTGGAAAATGATGAAAGTAATTTTTTTTTTTAAAAAAAGCTGGTTCTCACACACATCATAGACATACTTACAATTACATCCCAAACACATTCTGCTACTCTTCCCGAGTATGGGGATACAACATATATTACACTTTTTCACAGCCTAGCCACATGGAGGGGCCCAAAATCCAAGGACCACCATCAAGCTTTCTAAGGGCATACAGTATTTCACAAAAGTGAGTACACCCCTCACATTTTTGTAAATATTTTATTATATATTTTCATGTGACAACACTGAAGAAATAACACTTTGCTACAATGTAAAGTAGTGACTGTACGGCTTGTATAACGGTGTAAATTTGCTGTCCCCTCAATATAACTCAACACACAGCTGGCAACAAAAGTGAGTACACCCTAAGTGAAAATGCCCAAATTGGGCTCAAAGTGTCAATATTTTGTGTGGCCACCATTATTTTCCAGCACTGCTTTAACCCTCTTGGGCATGGAGTTCACCAGAGCTTCACAGGTTGCAAGTGGAGTCCTCTTCCACTCCTCCATGACGACATCACGGAGTTGGTGGATGTTAAAGACCTTGCACTGCTCCACCTTCTATTTGAGGATGCCCCATAGATGCTCAATAGGAATAGGGTTTAGGTCTGGAGACATGCTTGGCCAATCTATCTACTTTACCCTCCTTTAGCAAGGCAGTGGTCATCTTGAAGGTGTGTTTTGGGTCGTTATCATGCTGGAATACTGCCCTGCGGCCCAGTCTCCAAAGGGAGGGGATCATGCTCTGCTTTAGTATGTCACAGTACATGTTGGCATTCATGGTTCCCTCAATGAACTGTAGCTTCCCAGTGCCAGCCTCAGACCATGACACTCCCATCACCATGCTTGACTATAGGCAAGACACGCTTGTCTTTGTACTCCTCACCTGATTGCCGCCACACACGCTTGACACAATCTGAACCAAATAAGTTTATCTTCATCTCATCAGACCAAAGGACAAGGTTCCAGTAATCCATGTCCTTAGTCTGCTTGTCTTCAGCAAACTGTTTGTGGGCTTTCTTGTGCATCATCTTTAGAAGAGGCTTCCTTCTGGGGCGACAGCCATGCAGACCTATTTGATGCAGTGTGCGGCATATGGTCTGAGCACTGACAGGCTGACCCTTCAACCTCTGCAGCAATGCTGGCAGCACTCATACGTCTATTTTCCAAAGACAATCTCTGAATATGACGCTGAGCACGTGCACTCAACTTCTTTGGTCAACCATAGCGAGGCCTGTTCTGAGTGGAACCGGTCCTGTTAAACTGCTGTATGGTCTTGGCCACCGTGCTGCAGCTCAGTTTCAGGGCCTTGGCAATCTTCTTATAGTCTAGGCCATCTTTATGTAGAGCAAAAATTCTTTTTTTCAGATCCCCAGAGAGTTATTTACCATGAGGTACCATGTTGAACTTCCAGTGACCAGTATGAGAGAGTAAGAGCGATAACACCAAATTTAACACACCTGCTCCCCATTCACACCTGGGACCTTGTAATGCTCCCCACGCACACTCATAGCCGGCGGTGGTGCACTCTCGTGACCGCCGCATGCTGTGTGGGCGTGCCCATGGGTCGGGCAGACTCAATGTCCGCTGGAGACCCGCGATTGCATAATAGAGCGGCAGAACGGGGAACCGGCCATGCAAACGTGGAGGTTCTCCGTTTTGTGGGGGGAACATAACAGATCTACTGATCCCTGTGATCGGGTGATCAGTGAGATCTGTTATATCCCTGCTAGCCCAGCCCCCATACAGTTAGAATACAATGAGGGAACACAGTTAACTCCTTGATTGCCCCCTTAGTGTTAACCCATTCCCTGCCAGTGATATTTATACAGTAATTAGTGGCTATTTAAATTTCTGATCGCTGTATAAATGTCAGTGGTCCCAAAAAAAGTGTAAAAAATGTCCGACATGTCATGCATTTGTCGCAGTCCTGATAAAAATCGTAGATCGCCGCCATTACTAGTAAAAAAAAATAAAATAATAAAACCGCCAAAAATGAATTCTCATGGTTTGTAGATGCGATCATTTTTGCGCAAACCAATCAATATACGCTGATTGCAATTTTTTTTTTACCAAAAATATGTAGAAGAATATATATCGGCCAACATTGCCGCTCTTTTTTTGTTTATATCGCAAAAAATAGAAACAGCAGAGGTGATCAAATACCACCAAACGAAAGCTCTATTTGTGGGAAAAAATATATAAAAATTTTGTTTGGGTACAACCAGTGTTAATTTCGTCGACTAAAATTGACTAAAACATTTTAGTTGACTAACTTAAAACCATTTTAGTTGACTAAAATAGGACTAAAATTGAGATGACTAAAATACAGGCGGTCCTCAGGTTACAAACAAGATAAGGACTATAGGTTTGTTCATAAGTCAAATTTGTTTGTAAGTCGGTACAGGTACATTTTTCAAGTGTAGCTTCAGCCAAAAAAATATTTTTAAGCTTTTTGGATAACATAGGGAAGGGTTAACACCCCTGTAATGTGTGTTTTGCTGTCTATGTTTCTGTTCAGAAGATTTCATTTCACTTCCTGTCCCAATGATAATTGGATTTTGAAAATTTTGGGTTGTTGTGGAAACAAACCTTGGTGATAAAGCATCAGTGGAGACACCTTTTTCCCATAACAATTCTTACAGGAGTGAATTTCCCTTCCTAGGGGGAGATTTCCTCTCACTTCCTGTTGTCTCCCTCCGTTTGTAAGGAGTCGTTTGCAAGTCGGTTGTTTGTAACTAGGGGACCGCCTGGACAACTAAAACTAAAATGCCATTTTAGTCAAAAGACTAAAATGGAACTAAAACTAAAATGCCATTTTAGTCAAAAGACTAAGACTAAAACTAAATTGAAATTTGACGTCAAAATGAACACTGGTCTGTAGTGCATGTTCATACCTCAATACCATAAAAAATAACATATTCGATTTTTCACTCCAGCAGTATATAATGAGTTTGGAAATTGTGGAGAAATGCTTAAATAATGCATTACAATTTAACTACACCCATTAGATTTTAGACGACTAAAATTATTTTAGTCAGCTAAAATGTCCTGGATATTTAGTCGACTAAATACGACTAAAACTAAAACAATTGCAGAAGACTACAATGGGACTAAAACTAAAATGCCATTTTAGTCTTAAGACTAAGACTAAAACTAAATTGAAATTTGCTGCCAAAATTAACACTGGGTACAACGTCGCACGGCCACGCAATTGTAATTCAAATTCAAGAAAGCCGAAAATTGGTCTGGGCAGGAGGGGGGTTTAAGTGCTCAGTAAGCAAGTGTTTAAAATCCATACCAGACTCAAAGTGTCTGGCATGTATTTTGGGTGGGGCTCTACGAATCGCAGAGATGCGACTCTTCATAGGCAGGATTAGGACACCCCCAGCAATGTTATTTAAATTGGACAGGTTTTTTTGGGTAGCATATTTTATTTCTGTACCCCTGATGAAATCACGTGGGTGTGACGCAACACAGAGCAGAGGTATACCCGAAGTGGCGCGCTAGTACAAGCTCGCTGCTCGTGGAGTATATGCACCTTTTTATTGCCAAAAAAGTGAATAATAACGTTTTTTTAAACACATTAAAATATTTTTAAATTATTTTACACTATGGGGAGTTTCTTTTATACTTCCAACTAACTCGGACTTACCGGGAGGGATCCCCAAGAGCACCATAGAGGAAAAAACCCACCACCACAGAGATACATCAACCTGATAAACCCCAGGAGGACCCCTAGAGGCAGAAGGAGATACAACAAGGGATGGGAAAATATACCATTTTATGCTGTTACCTTACAGCAGTAAGTGTGAGGCTTATGAACACTTAAGTGTCACAACATTAGAAGGAAGAGACACCAAATGAATACACTCTTTTTTTTTTTTTTTAAGAAAAATTATAATTTAATTCAAAATGAATATACTCTTAACGGTGAAGGGACACACTCATCTATAAAAACAGTTTACTATCTGCATTGAACTAAAAAAAATATTTTTATTTATGTTTGTTTATTTTCAACTAGTCACTATTTTAAATTGCATTATCTAATATAGTTATGTATGCGGTCTCAGGAACTGAGCACAATGTATTGTTGATTTTGCAAATGACCAATGAGCAACTTGAACGGATCTTTTTTCATTTTTTATGCTGAATACCTATTTTGCATTTAGTTTACTTTTTTTTTTTTGGCACAATTATTATGTGTTAAATAGATTGATCACAGAAAGATCACACATACCAACGATGCAGCACCAACACTATTTGAAATTTACTGCACATTAGCCATGGATTAGCTAACCGGTGCTTGCAGCAGTTAATCACTACAGCACACTTAAAGTGGTAGTAAACCCTCCTATCATTTTAAGCCAAGGAAGCTGCCATCTTGGCCTCTGTTTAACCTACAGCTGCCATGATGCGGCACATGTGATCAGCTATGACACCATCCATTGGATGGTTTGACAGTTTGGTTTAGAGCACAACCAATGGGAGTGTTACGTTAACGGCACGTGCCGGAAATGTAACTGGTTTTTAAACTGTTAAATGGATGGGTTTACTACTGCTTTAAAGTGATAGCAGGGAGTACTTACTTTTAAAATATTTTGTTTCTGAGTTCTTGCATTGATAACTACTTGCAAAATGATTTTTTTCTGACTTCCACTGCGGTATTTGTATAGCAAATGGCACTTTTGCTGCTGGGCTCAGTCAGCGAGAACTATTCCAAAGCTTTCAGTTTTGCCAACACTCTGAACCTTTGTAATAATCCCAAGAGATGGTCAGCACTGGAGTGATGGCAAGATGCAGCTCTGGTAGAATGAGTTGGGAGTATGTACTTGGCACTGTATTTATTTATACAGGAATTCTAGAAGGAGATTTTTTTTTACTTTGAAAACTCTTGATATGATAAAACCCGGGAAGCACTTTCAACTTAAGTTATGATATGTGCAAATCATTATTATTTTTTCCTTAAAATTGAATTTTCTAGGGGAAGCAGCAGCTTGGTTTGAGGAAATGTTAGTTGTATCCTTAATCCTGAAGAATTTTGTTCTTTGCTTCCTTTGCCACCTAAATATGACAGGTTTTCAGTGTTGAATTTACTATTAGGATTGGTTGCCATGTTTGTGCTTTCTGCTGATAATTTTCCTGGCAGAAAAGATCTCATTCCATTTAGGCTTGTTCAGATGGGTGCTGGGTATCAAACGTCAGCCAGAGAAATATTAATGAACGTCAAGAACACTGAGGAAATGTTTCTGCCAGCGTATCCTAGGTGAGTACTCACACAAGAATGCACAAATGTTGATATGAACGACAGAGGCAAAAACAAAAATTGAAAGGTTACTTTAGGAAAAGTAGAAAAGTAACAGTATGATTTACAATCCCAATGGGGAATTACTCAAATGCTGCCTAAATTACACTACTGTGTTAACCTAGAAAGTACACTGAAGGCTAAGTTTACAGCTATGCAGGTTGCAGTTGATGCGGTTTTCCAGCTTGTTTTGCGGTGCGTTTTGCATTTTTAAACTGCGTTTTTATGCGTTTTGTGTTATTTTTGGCTAATATGAAAGTGTGACAGTTCTGTTCATGGAGTGCGATGTTGATGTGATTTTGACGCAACTTTAAACTCTCTGCAACTCAAAAAGCATCAAAGTAACATCAAAGTCAATTCAAAGTAGTGCAGGAACCATTAGGATTAAGGGCTAGGGTTAGGGTTAAGGGCTAAGTTTAAGTTTAAGGGCTAGGGTTAGCATTAAATGTTAGGGTTAGGGTTAAGAGCTAGAGTTAGGGTTAAATGTTAGGGTTATATTTAGGCTTAGTGGTAATCATTAGGGTTAGTGTAACGGTAGTTGTTAGGGTTAGCATTCTAACCCTAACAATTACCGCTAACTCTAGTCCTAGCCCTTAACCCTAACCCTAAAATGCGAGCTTGGACACATAAAGGTTCCTGCACTACTTTGATGTGACTTTTGATGCTACTTGAATGCCAGAGAATGTAAAGTCCCATCAAAGTTGCACTTCATGAACATAACTGTCATACTTTCCTATTAACAAAAAAAAAACACTAAAAGCATAAAGAACGCTTGCATTCCTGGTGCAGGTCCATTGAAGTCTAATACAAAATACAATTTGTTGTGGGAAAAAAGTCCCTGACCCTTTCCAAAAAACGTACCACCTCAAAACGCACAGATGTGAACGAGATCCATAGGAAACCATGGTAAATGAACTGTAAAATGCACTAAAACGCAAAACACAATAAATAACGCATAGATGTGAAACAAGGTGAAAGTTATGAAACTGAGATGCTCTGTAACTGAGATGAGTGATGAAGTTAAGAAAAAAGTATATATATATATATATATATATATATATATCCGTGTGTGTAAAACACTTTCACATACAGTATCTCACAAAAGTGAGTACACCCCTCACATTTTTGTAAGTATTTTATTATATCTTTTCATGTGACAACACTGAAGAAATGACACGTTGCTACAATGTAAAGTAGTGAGTGTACAGTCTGTATAACAGTGTAAATTTGCTGTCCTCTCAAAATAACTCAACACACAGCCATTAATGTCTAAACCGCTGGCAACAAAAGTGAGTACACCCCTAAGTGAAACTGTCCAAATTGGGCCCAATTAGCCATTTTCTTTCCCCGGTGTCATGTGGCTCGTTAGTGTTACAAGGTCTCAGGTGTGAATGGGGAGCAGGTGTGTTAAACTTGGTGTTATCGCTCTCACTCTCTCATACTGGTCACTGGGAGTTCAACATGGCACCTCATGGCAAAGAACTCTCTGAGGATCTGAAAAAAAGAATTGTTGCTCTACATAAAGATGGCCTAGGCTATAAGAAGAAACTGAGCTGCAGCATGGTGACCAAGACCATACAGTGGTTTAAAAGGACAGGTTCCACTCAGAACAGGCCTCACCATGGTCAACCAAAGAAGTTGAGTGCACGTGCTCAGCGTCATATCCAGAGGTTGTCTTTGGGAAATAGACGTATGAGTGTTGCAGAGGTTGAAGGGGTGGGAGGTCAGCCTGTCAGTGTTCAGACCATACGCCACACACTGCATCAAATTGGTCTGCATGGCTACCTCCCAGAAGGAAGCCTCTTCTAAAGATGATGCACAAGAAAGCCCACAAACAGTTTGCTAAAGACAAGCAGACTAAGGACATGGATTACTAGAACCATGTCCTGTGGTCTGATGAGACCAAGATAAACTTGTTTGGTTCAGATAGTGTCAAGTGCATGTGGCGGCAACCAGGTGAGGAGTACAAAGACAAGTGTGTCATGCCTACAGTTAAGCATGAATTTGAATTGGTAATGAGTCAGCCTGTCAGTGCTCAGACCATACGCCGCACACTGCATCAAATTGGTCTGCATGGCTGTCATTCCAGAAGGAAGCCTCTTTTACAGATGATGCACAAGAAAGCCTGCAAACAGTTTGGTGAAGACAAGCAGACTAAGGACATAGATTACTGGAACCATGCCCTGTGTACTGATGAGACCAAGATAAACTTATTTGGTTCAGATGGTCAAGCGTGTGTGGCGGCAACCAGGTGAGGAGTACAAAGACAAATGTGTCTTGCCTACAGTCAAGCATGGTGGTGGGAGTGTCATGGTCTGGGGCTGCATGAGTGCTGCCAGCACTGGGGAGCTACAGTTCATTGGGGAACCATGAATGCCAACATGTACTGTGACATACTGAAGCAGAACATGATCCTCTCCCTTCAGAGATTGGGCAAGAGAGCAGTATTCCAACATGATAAAGACCCCAAACACACCTCCAAGATGACCACTCCCTTGCTAAAGAAGCTGAGGGTAAAGATGATGGACTGGCCAAGCATGTCTCCAGACCTAAACCCTATTGAGCATCTGTGGGGCATTCTCAAACGGAAGGTG
Organism: Glandirana rugosa; assembly: GCA_018402905.1. Lineage (NCBI taxonomy): Eukaryota > Metazoa > Chordata > Amphibia > Anura > Ranidae > Glandirana > Glandirana rugosa. The sequence continues at coordinate 358,839 of BLSH010080299.1, read as the reverse complement.
GAGGAGCACAAGATCTCTAACATCCACCAGCTTCGTGATGTCATCATGGAGGAGTGTAAGAGGACTCCAGTGGCAACCTGTGAAGCTCTGGTGAACTCCATGCCCAAGAGGGTTAAGGCAGTACTGGAAAATATTGGTGGCCACACAAAATGTTGACACTTTTGGGCCCAATTTGGACATTATCACTTAGGGGTGTACTCACTTTCGTTGCCAGCGGTTTAGACATTAATGGCTGTGTGTTCAGTTATTTTGAGGGGACAGCAAATTTACACTATCATACAAGCTGTACACTCACTACTTTATATTGTAGCAAAGTGTCATTTTTTCAGTGTTGTTACATGAAAATATATAATAAAATATTTACTAAAATGTGAGGGGTGTACTCACTTTTGTGAGATACTGTATATACCCGCACTTATGGTGTAAGTGAAAAAAATCTATTAATGTGGGTTGCTGCTCTAGAAGGTGCTGTGCCCTTAAATAGTGATAAAGTGTATATAAAGAGCGCTACCCTATATGGGTTCTTTCTATTACCTCTGGTTTTAATATATATAAAGAGAAATATCAATCAACCATGAATGATTAATACAAGTAAGTCAAACACAATGCATCATAATTCACATAAAGTCCATGATCTCAAATCTTCTTAATAATGAAGTAAAGTTCCATCGTGCTAAAGTGCCAAGTGCTGTAAATTCAAATGCGGTGCAAATCATGCTCCCCTCCTGTGTGCCCACTCACTCACCAGCCACTGAGCTTTGTACTTCTCCTTCGTCACTCCTTAATTATTGGGCAATGGGATGCTCGTACATGGTGTAAATAAATGACAGAGAAAGATCCACATAGCGTAATTCCGTTTTATTAAAGAATCAAATATTTTAAAACATATCCACTCACATGGTATAGGAAAAAATAAGCATAAAACCGGAACCGGAAGTCCACAATAACCTACTTCTCACCAGTTGGAAATGACGTCACCTCCCACGGTCAGCTGACACGTTTCACCCCTCCTACAAAGCGCTATCAAAGGATACCCTTGGATGATGTATTGTGTGTATTCATAATGTAATACTCCTCCCTCCACACCTAATTTCTGATCCAGATGAAGTGAAGCCAGGTGAAGCCAGGTGCTAGAGCAAGGCATAATAAAAGAAATGGCTCTACAGAGCAGCACAAGTTTTACAACTCTCAGGATGCTAACACATTTGAGAAGGAATAACATTTGTAGTTGGAGTAGTGATGGAAATAAACTTATTTAGAAAGGCAACTTTAAAAAAAATTTTTTCCAGGAAAGCATTTTAATCCCCCCCAAAAAACAATGCTGACAATTTTGCAGATATATCATATTCGGTGTGCTCACAATGGTTAAGAATAACATGTACACAAATGTAAGGTTAAACTATTGTTGCAAAGTGTTAAAAACAATTCTTTGTTCCTTGAAACTTTAGCATGTGTTCCTTTTATTTGTCAACAGATAAGAATTTGCATTACATTTTTTCTAATTCAACATTTGGGAATAAAATTTTTTGTGAAATGAATAATGAAACAAAGGAACCACACTCTTATATAATAAATTACATAACGCCATAGTGAATAAACAAATAATAAAATACATCTTCATTTGAATTATAAAAAAAAAACATACAAAGACCATGTATAGATCCCACACATGAATAACATCCTCATGCAGACACCAGACTTAATTGACCCCCATTACAAGGAGTCAAATTATGCATATGGGATCTAAGATGTCATACATGAGGTCACAGGAATGAATCCAAACTGCTGCTGTCATCCATTCAATATATACAGTATGTAGATTGCATTTTCAACGCTCCAGTGTTTCCATATAGAAAGGGAGAGGAAAAGATACTCTCATGGTGCAGTAATTCAAATCATTAATTTAAAAAAGAAGGTTGTATTGCACTTACCTCAAAGAAGACAAGGATCAGCATGTATTGTATAGGAATCGCTGCCTGGCGCACCACTTGTGTTCCAGCTGACCGGAAATTAAGTATCTAAATTACATTGGTGTATACAGCTTTCTAACTAACTATCATTAGCATGCATTCAATCAAGCTAGTTGTAAAGGCTCCAGGTTTTTTACCTCCATGCATTCTATGCATGAAGGTAAAAAAACCTTCTCTGTGCAGCAGCCCCCCCCCCCCCCCCAACACTTACCTGAGCCCCATCATGATCCAGAGATGTTCATGAGAGCCTCAGCTCTCCATGACTTAACCTCCTCATTGGCTGAGACAGCCAGTGAATCAATGAGAAGAAAGAGGGGGGGGGTGGCCAAACCATGGCTCTGTGTGTGAATGCTCCCATGCCCCCATTGCAAGCTGCTCAGCAGGAGAGAGGGGCCAGGAGCACCCGCTGTGACCTGCACAGAAAATACCAAACATAAGCGTAAGTGAAAATAAGATGATTTATTTACAAGGTACACAACAGTAACACACAACCAAAATAGCAATAGTGAAGCCAACCAAAAGCATATAACTAGTGAAATAACTTAGGAAGGTTCAAACCGTAAACTTTAAGCCAGGCCAGGGTCATACACGCGAGATCAGTCAGAGGGAACTGGGAGTAGGACAAAACAGGATTCAGGGTTCATGATACATGTTGCAGGATGCAGGTTTCAGAATGCAGGTTTCGGAATGCAGGTCTCAGGATTCAGAGGCACAAGGAAGCAATACCAAGGCGAGCTAACACAGCACTCCCAGGTTTAAATACACTTCCTGCAAACAGTCTCAGGTGATGCCTGATTGCAGGAGATGATGTCAGGTCCTGACTCCCGAGACACACCTGCTGGTGGACACTGGAACTGCTCAGCCTCCGACTGCTAAGGAACACCCGCTGGGGGACACCGGAACTGCAGCCCATAGGTCTGGGGGCTACAGTGCCACCAACAGGTGAAACCGTTCCTAACAGTACCCCCCCTTGAAGGAGGGATCTCCGGGCGCTCCAACCATCCATAGCAGAAAGAGTCCCAAACGACAGTGTCTCATAAGTCCAAGGAATGCCAGGTTCCAGATCAGAGGTCCTGCTGCCAGGACCCAGAAAGACACCAGGAATTCCACCGCCTGGGTCTGGTAACAGGTTAGGTACCCCAACGCTGGGGTACCATGGGTCATTCACAAACTTAGGCACATCTGGCTGGCCAGCGGGCACAGGATCAGCAGACTGGACAGCGGTCACAGGATCAGCAGGCTGGACAGCAGGCAGCAGAACAGCGGGCACCAGAACAGCAGGTATCAGAACAGCAGGCTGGGTGTCACATACCTGGTGGGCGAGTCTGACTTATGCAGTAGGCAATCTCCCTTACTACCCTGACTCAGGAGCCCCTGGTAGAGCAGACAGGTGGTTCGGGAGTACAGGATGGCACGAGGGTCAGACTGGGTCACTGGTGTTGGTAAGGAGTCTGTTGGATCACTCGTGCAGCTGAAGCGTGGTCCTACATGCTGGGTCGGCAACTGGCTGGCGGTGCGGTACAAGGGTTCAGGCAAGAGAGTGGTCAAGTTCAAGCAGAGTTCTTTAGGCTGACAGCAAAGGTACAGAGGGATCAGGCAATCGGATGGTCAAAGGCAAGCTGGGGGTCAGTGCAGGCGGAGATCAGACAAGGTCGGGACAAGCCGGGTCACAGGAAACAGATAACAGGATACGGGTCTCTCAGGAAACAGGTCACATGCTGTAGATCAGACAGCACTTGCTGCAGGGTGCACACAGCATAAATAGATCCGTTTGGCGCCATTTCTGGCGTGTGCATAGGCGCACGCACAAGCGCAAAATAGCGCTAACAAGTCCTTACACAGGTCTTCTTCTAACACTGGGAATCAGGAACCAGATCATCAGACTGGACAGCGGGCGCCGGTACATCAGGCTGGACAGCGGGCACCGGAACAGTGGGCACCGGAACATCAGGTGGGACAGCCGGCACCAGAACACCAGACTGGACCGCGGGCACCGGAACACCAGGATAGACAGCGGGCACCAAAACAGCAGGCTGGACAGTGGACACATCATCAGCGGGCACTGGGTCATCAGGCACAGGATTAGCGGGCACTGGGTCACCAGGCACAGGATCAGGGGACATCGGGTCATCGGGGGCAGAATCAGCGGACATCCAGTCATCAGGCACAGCATCAGTGGGCACCATGTCATCAGGCACAGGATCAGTGGGCACCGGGTCATCAGGCACAGGATCAGCGGGCACCGGGTCATCAGGCACAGGATCGGTGGGCACTGGGTTGGGGGCTACAGTGCCACCAACAGGTGAAACCTTTCCTAACAGCACCTTCGGGGGACCTGAAAAGAGGAAAATGGGAACTGCTCTGTGCAAAACCTCTGTGCAGAGCAGGTAAGTATTACATGTTTGTTATTTTTAAAAAAATATAGCCTTTAATATCACTTTAAGGCAGCATATTAAAATCAGTTGATTTCCAACATATCAAATATTGGACATGTTGCAGTTCTTTGCTGCAGCACACCACAATGGACTATGATGCATTGCAGCATGTTAAAACAAAATAAATGTAAAGCGCTGCACAAATTGTTGGCGCAATATAAGTTCTGTATAATAATGTAATATAATAATAAATGGCACTGGTATCAATGCATATACTGTGATTTGCAATAATGCACATGTTACCTTATGTGTTCCCCAAATACAAATTGACCTTTACATGATACAGCAAGTTTCTTTGTTTTACAACAATAATCTGATAGTGGTATGGTTAGCACAAATTGTTTTTTAAAAGAACATTTCAAATTAAATGAGCTGTGCATGAAAATGATAGCACTTTTATAACAGAAGTATCGCTGGTGGAAGAGGGCAGTGATTCACATAAAAGTGTAATGGTTCCATACATTCCAGGGATCTAACTCAGCAAACTCTCTTCTTCGGATATTGTTTTTTGGCAATGGTAAAATGAGTCAGTCAGTGACCTTTCTTCAAACTATTCTGCTTTACATTGGACCTCTTAATACAATACATCAAATCACATACTGTACTTGCTTCAGGCAAAGGAGTGTCACTTAGCTTAGTAAAAAAAAAAAATACAAATAAGAAAAAAACAGGTGCTTCAGCACCTGCAACATTTATTGTCATTTCACACAGAGGCAGCAAGAGGACCACAGTTACATACTATCATTTTATACTAGGATGGATTGGAAATGTCATATATGTCTGCCAAGGAGGATGGATTTAATTGTAATAATTCTAGGTAAGACCATGAGATTATCTATCTATCTATCTATCTATCTATCTATCTATCTATCTATCTATCTATCTATCTATTTATCTGTCCTTGTTTTATATATTTGATATGATTTGATATGATTTTGCTTATAGAAGTTGTATAGCACACCATAATTCCCATCACAGCTATGGTATTCTCTGACTTTCACACAATGCCAGTAGCTGACTATCAGCATAAGGCAGTGGTTCTCAACTCCGGTCCTCAGGACCCACCAACAGGCCAGATTTTAAGTATTACCTTGGGGAGATGCAGACTAGAATACTGCAATCACTGAGCAGCAAATGATATCACCTGTGCTGTATTTCAGTTATCCTGCAAACCTGGCCTGTTAGTGGGTCCTGAGGACAAGAGTTGAGAACCACTGGCATAAGGATTTTTTATTGCCAGTAACACTACTCAAGCAAAAAGTTTGTACACTTTACTTTAAATAAAGGAGATATTTTAGGCTTTATTGCCCTATGCATATATTTATAGATTTGTGTTCCTGTTGTACAGTGAATAAATAATTTACTTATCTTATTAAGAAATTAGGGTTTCCGAGATTTTTGAAGTTGCATTTGTGCTCACCTGCTATCACTGTATAAAATAAATCCCTACCTAAATCCAGCTTTGCACTTACCTTGACCTGCGGTCACACCACAGCTCCAAGCCTTCTCCTATTCTGTTTACTTTCTTTTTGGGTCCTTCCTTGGGGGGGTCCACATCAGTGCCTGCATGACATGGACACTTGCTATTGGATTTCCAGTGATGGGATCCTCTTGGGATCCAGAACAGGATGACTTCATCACAGGGGAGAGGTAGGGGATCAGTGATCTCGGACTGCATTTGCACCACTGGATTCGTTGTTCCTTATAACCAGATCTGACGCTGGCGAGGGACCTATAGGGGGACTTAGGTGAGTATATGTGGCTTCACAAGGTAAGGGGAAAATGCCTAGTAGGACTGTTCAGAGAGGGGTGAGTGGTGGTATGAGAAAAAATAGTTTTAATATAGAATGGGGCTTTAGCTCTGAAGGATTTAGATTTCTTTTTCTTTTGATGTCATCAGTTAGATTTCCTTTAACCTTATTACACGTGATAGTTTTCCACATTACATTCATGACAAAATGCTTTGATTAGAGAAAAAAAAAAACATTGTTTTCGGTAGGACCCCTTCATACTAATTTGCTGCAAGGTTGTACTCACCAAATAAGTCTCACCAGGTACATGGTTAGGAAACTCATTAAAACCATACCCTTTTGTTCTTTTTTAGTGTTTTTGGTGTTTTTAGGCTTTTTTAGCTTTGTTGTTTTATTTTCTGTTTGTTACAAAACCTCTATTAAAAATATCACCGATGGGGTGTTGAGAGCTAAAATGATTTTCTGAGATACATATTTAGAGGATGTTATTCATTACTTCACTTGTACAAGTATTAAATGGAATCTTGTAGCTAGAAATAGAAACACAGACAGTTATAAACTGGTAACATCCCCTGGCCTATGGCTTGTGCACACTGTCTGGCCATCTCACCCCCCTAGATAGTGGGAAACATGACCACTGCTATACCGCTGCAAAGCAAAACAAAAAAACAAAAAATCTGTTACTTTTCTAAAAAAGTGTTTCTCATACACGCTATAACAAAATTAGGCAAACATTTTAGTCCGAGGAACGATCATATGATTTTCTTATGTACACAACTTTCGATAGCTGATTCCCATCTTCCGGATGAAAATTTTCTGAAGGGAAATTTCCAAAATGTTTCACGTACGGGAAACAAACTAACAATTTTCGTCTAATTTGTACCATGTTTGTGCGAGAAAAATCAGAAATGAAAGACCGCACATTATGAGCCTTTGTCGTATGAGAATTTTCGTACAAAATTACCTTCCTCGGTTCCGACTTACTGTGAAACAATGAGGAAAAGCGAATGATCGTTCACCCAATTTTCTTATAGTGAATACCCCACTGAAAGCACTGCTGTGGGATTTACAAATGTGCTTTGCGTTTTACTTTCTTTGGATCTTTGACTTTGGCCATATGATAGTGCTCTCCTCCTTTCCCACGACATTGTCTGCATTGTACAGGTATCCACATAACTATGCAGGCTTCATACCAAGCTCTGCATTTTATGAGTTTAATGGAAAATGCGGTCTCAGTGTGGAACTAACTTGTACTCACTGTATTGTCCAGCTCTCCATTATAAATCACCTCCTTTATAACTCTGTTCTAAAGCAATATACACTTGATTACTAGACAGTGGGAAAAACATTCAATAAAGCACTACTGACACATTTCTGGCTCTTTGAAATGGCCTGCACCAAATTCCAAAATTCCTATTGCCTATTTGGATAACTTTACCGATATGTGTGATAGATTCGGATAGTTCCTAAATGTGGCAAGTGTTCACAAAGTGGATGAATGCATCAAATTAAAATGAGTATCATCCATTGTGCAAGTGTGTTCGGGGCTCGAGAAAAGGCGTTCCACTGTGCTCTGTCACACACTGCACACTGGAAGAAGTTAACAGATTCCCTGGCATTACGGGCATTGATTCCCCCCCCCTCCCGGCAGCACAATCCTTTGTGGCTCCCCTGCAGCTGCCAGCTTCTCATCCTCTCCCCTTCCACTGGCTTTGGGTGCTGCTGGGATTGTACTGCAGGTTAGTGTGTCCCCCAGTATGATCCCCCTAGATCAGTTTGATTTGGGGGAATTGTATTGGGGACAGACTGGCCTTGGGGGATTATACTGGGGGCAGAGTGATCTGGGGGGATTATAATGAGGATTATACTGGAGAACAAATTGACCTGTGGGAGATTATACTGGGGGGACAATACACATAAAATATGCAGCGCTGTGATGATTATAAACATGAGTTACATTAACATAAATAAACATAAAAAAGTCCTTATGTGTTAAAAAGTCCAATGTTCCCACTCAGTAAGTGCAAAAGAAAGTGTCCAACCACCATAAGGATTGAAGGCTTACCAGAATTTGTGTCTACACAATTAAGTGCAGCAAACATGCTTTGATAATGTCACTCATGTGGAGCATGATGAATCCTCTCCTTTTATTCTTATCTCTGAAACTCCAGATAGGCCGGAAAAAGAAAAAACGAATATGGTGTAATGCGACTTTTTAGGCACCGTATTGACTACAAAAAGTCAATGTTAAAATATATAAAGTTTATTAAACATAGTATTAAAATTATTATAAAACCATGACGTGATTGCACCCCTAAATCGACAAATGGTTGCTGGTGGTTTTACCACCCCTCAATATATGGGTAGGGGGCCCCCAAAATAATATCCAGAGAATAACAAGATTGCTATATAGCACCAGAAGGCTATCAGTATCAAGTCCCACAGGATGGTAGTTGATAGCAACACAACTAGGAGGGGCAATAAGGGGAGAGGGGGTGATACCCTTCAGTTAACCAACGATAGTTCCACTCAACATGTTTTGCATTCCAAAAACGCTTCTTTAGGAGTTCAAGGGGTTAAAATTGATATTAAATCCTATGGGAATAAACATAGGACATAATGTCAGGGTATTTAAAAACACATAATATTATTTGATTATATTATATGATTACCAGGGGACAAACTGACCAGGGGGAGATTATACTGGGGAACAGAATGACCTGGGGGGGGGGGGGTGATACTGGGGACAGATTGAACTGGTGGACGGGCTATACTGAGGGACAGACTGATCTCGGGGGATTATATTGCAGGACAGATTGATCTGGTGGAGGGGAAGGATTATACCAGGGGACAGACTGACCTGGGGGAAATTATACTGGGGAACAGACTGACCTGGGGGGATGATACTGGGGAACAGATTGACCTGGTGGGAGGATTATACTGAGGGACAGACTGATGCAGAGGGATTATATTGCGGGACAAATTGATCTGGAGGAGGGGAAGGATTATACCAGGAGACAGACTGACCTGGGGGAGATTATACTGGGGGACAGACTGACTTGAAGGTTTATACTGGGCGACAGATTGACCTGGTGGGAGGATTATACTGAGGAACAGACTGATCTTGGGGGATTATATTGCGGGACTGATTGATCTGGAGGAGGGGAAGGATTATACCAGGAGACAGACTGACCTGAGGGAGATTATACCGGGGAACAGACTGACCTGGGGGGGTTGATACTGGGGGACAAATTGACTTGGTGGCAGGATTATACTGAGGGACAGACCAATCTCAGGGGTTTATATTGTGGGACAGATTGATCTGGAGGAGGGGAAGGATTATACCAGGAGACAGACTGACCTGTGGACCTTATACTGGGGAATGGACTGATCTTGTTTTATTTAACCACATCCCTTAAGCCCCTTCCACCATTTACACAATTTGGCCACACCCATTGTTTGCTGTGTACTTCGTGTATCCAAAGGTGCCCTAGGTCTTTTACAATCCTAGCAACTCTCCTGGCACAAAGAAAATTGTGCCAAGTCTTCACTGTGGTGCTCTAAGTACACTGCATTTTTATTTAAAGCAAGCAATGGGGCCCAAATTATGATCTTGCACACAGGCCCGCTGACTTCATAAATCGCCCCTGCCTCCAGTTTATAGATAACAGAACCGGAAGCATCTAAGACCTACTCTAAGTTGGTGAGAGACAGGCAAAGCATTTGCCTACAATAGGTACATGAATCTGTCACCTGCACTGACATACTGCATGTTATGTGGAAGAACAGCAGAATTGTAGAGTGTCATATACACTCTTTAGGAATTCCCCTGAGTATGTTTACAAGACATTTACAGTTGTATGCAAAAGTTTAGGAACCCCTGACAATTTCCATGATTGTCATTTATACATATTTGGGTTTTTGGATCAGCAATTTCATTTTGATCTATCAAATAACTGAAGGACACAGTAATATTTCAGTAGTGAAATGAGGTTTATTGGATTAACAGAAAATGCGCAATATACATCAAAACTAAATTAGACAGGTGCATAAATTTGGGCACCCCAACAGAAAAATCACATCAATATTTAGTAGAGCCTCCTTTGGCAGAAATAACAGCCTCTAGACGCTTCCCATAGCATGTAATAAGTGTCTGGATTTGGGATGAATGTATTTTGGACCATTCCTCCTTACAAAACATCTCCAGTTCAGTTAGGTTTGATGATTGCCGAGCATGGACAGCCCGCTTCAAATCACCCCACAGATGTTCAATGATATTCAGGTCTGGGGACTGGGATTTTGAGCAGTGTTTTGGGTCGTAGTCTTGTTGAAATACCCAGCCCCGGTGTAACTTCAACTTTGTGACTGATTCCTCAACATTATTCTCAAGAATCTGCTGATATTGAGTGGAATCCATACGACCCTCAACTTTAACCAGATTCCCAGTACCAGCACTGGTCACACAGCCCCACAGCATGATGGAACCTCCATCAAATTTTACTGTGGGTAGCAAGTGTTTTTCTTGGAAAGCTGTGTTCTTTTGCCGCCATGCATAACACCCCTTGTTAAGACCAAATAACTCAATCTTTGTCCAAATGTGCGTTTGCATACCTCAAGCGACTCCGTTTGTGGCGTGTGTGCAGAAAAGGCTTCTCTCACATCACTCTCCCATACAGCTTCTCCCTGTGCAAAGTGTGCTGAATTGTTGAACGATGCACAGTGACACCATCTGCAGCAAGTTGATGTTGTAGGTCTTTTGGAGGTGGTCTGCGGGCTGTTTTTGACCATTCTCGCCATCCTTTGCCTTTGCCTCTCCAATATTTTATGTGGCCTGCCACTTCTGGCCTTAACAAGAACGGTGCCTGTGGTCTTCCATTTCCTCACTATGTTCCTCACAGTGGGCACTGACAGCTTATATCTCTGCGATAACTTTTTGTAGCCTTCACCTAAACCATGATGTAGAACAATCTTTGTTTTCAGGTCATTTGAGAGTTGTTTTGAGGCCCCCATGTTGCCACTCTTCAGAGGAGAGTCAAAGAGAACAACAACTTGCAATTGGCCACCTTAAATATCTTTTCTCATAATTGGATGCACCTGTCTATGAAGTTCAAGGCGTAATGAGCTCACCAAACCAATAGTGTGTTCCAATTAATCAGTGCTAAGTAGTTACAGGTATTCAAATCAACAAAATGACAAGGGTGCCCAAATTTATGCACCTGTCTAATTTCATTTTGATGCATATTGCACATTTTCTGTTAATCCAATAAACCTCATTTCCCTACTGAAATATTACTGTGTCCTTCAGTTATTTGATAGATCAAAATGAAATTGCTGATCCAAACACCCAAATATTTATAAATGACAATCATGGAAATTGTCAGGGTTTCCAAAACGTTTGCATACAACTGTAGGTCAAAATATACAAAGAAAGTGTCTATGTTATTCATTCCAGCCTTGTTGCATTGGTTACCTAGCTGTTACACAGACAGATCATACCTGACCTCAAGGACACTGTCAGATTTATTAAACACCGATCCAAAATCATATTTCCTCATAGACAAAGACATTGACAAGAAAATGCTTGTCTAAATGGTCATTCTTAAAATGACATTTTTAAATACTTCCTTAGATGTACAAAACACCTGCCTTACATCATTGAGATTGTCAGGGTGTATGGTTGTCTGCACATACAGCCTCAAGATTAAGTGGCTCGTATCGCTGTTATGACATTAAGGAAAGGTTGATTATGAGCACTCCTGACATGGCGCCTAAACCCAAATACAAAAATGTAATATACTGAAGCTTACCTTAGATGTAGTGGCTGAATTAAGTTTGCCATACACCACAAATTGTTTTTCGTTCCGGCTGTAGGCCGAATAAAAAAATCTGATTCTTCCATCCACACTATACAAGGCAGATGCACTTAATGAATTTCTGCTGGTTGATCAGGAACCAGGCAAAATTTGGCCAGTGTATGGCCAGCTTTAGTTACCTTTTTTCATTTTCTTTTACCTTCTCATCTTGTAATCCATCAAATAACACTCTTCATGCCCCTTCAAGTCTACATTCACTTTTCCATGACATATGTGGAGAAAGACATGGCTGTCACCAGGGTTGGCCCAAGACATTGTGCTGCCTGGGTCCAAGAATGAAATGCTGCCCCCACCCACCCCACCCCACTGCAAAAAAAAATCATGCCCATCAAAAGGCCCCCAAATCCATTATTTTAGTTTGAATATGTTTTTATTTTCTTTTATTCACAAGTATAATTTACACATACACTCCCATCCTGATGAATAAAAGCATGGTGGGAAGACATTCAGTGTACAGAAAAAAAAGGGAAAATAATGTTATACACATGGTGAACATAATTATGCAAGTGGAATAACAGCATAAACGTGGTAGTGCCACAGATAACTTCAGAGAAATCCATTATTTTATATCATGATAATTAAAACCAAAATTATATTTATCAGGAAGTCAGATTTACATGCAAAAGCACTTTGTCTATATGCAAAATTATATGACATACCATTATGTTCAATTCCAAGGATCAGGCTAGGGTAGTATATGGATAGGCTAGGGTAGTATATAGACAGGCTAGGGTAATATATAGACAGGCTAGGGTAGTATATGGACAGGCCAGGGTAGTATATGGACTGGCTAGGGTAGCATATGGACAGGCTAGGGTAGTATAGGGGCAGGCTAGGGTAGTATATGGACAGGCTAGGGAAGTATAGGGGCAGGCTAGGGTAGTATATGGACAGGATAGGGTAGTTTATGGACAGGCTGGGGTAGTTTATGGACAGGCTAGGATAGTTTTTTTGACAGGCTAGGGTAGTATATGGACAGGCTAGGGCAGTATAGGGGCAGGCTGGTGTAGTATATAGACAGGCTAGGGTAGTATATAGACAGGCTAGGGCAATATAGGGGCAGGCTAGGGCAGTATAAGGGCTGGTGGAGAGGCCCAGGGTGCAGTTGTCATCATAACATATAAAACTGCTGGAAAAAAAATCTTGGTCGTCAATTTGCTGGGTAAATAGAAGAAAAGGAGAGGCAGCCATGGTTCAATTTGCTGCCCCTCACAAAGTGCTGCTTGGGTCCAATGGACCCACTGGGACCCATGGTAGGGCCGGCCCTGGCTGTCACACAAGCTGGACTTCAAACATGTCTGCCCTTGTTCATTTCCAGTACATGGTAGCTTGATGGGACTAGTAGTGTACACAAGAGAGATAACATGCTTTATGCTGTGTTTTCAGCTTACAGGAAGTGAAAAAGCACCGTATTTGTGGCAAGTCCTAAGCCTAAACACTACCTTTCCCACTGCAACAATTTAAAAAATACATTTATCTTAAAGAGGTGATGGCTACTAGGTATCCAACCCTGTAGGTGAGAGTGGAGATGGGTTTATTCTTAACTTTAGAGACATTCCTATTTCTGAAGCACAGAGAGAACCTGATTAGGGATTCTGATTGTAACCTAGGAAATGTGTATGTATGCCGCTCAGGCTCGGTGGCAAGGGGAATGTAATCAGTGCTTCCGCAGCTGTTGCTGGAGTGCTGACAGGGGATGGAACCCGTCCTGGTTCCTGTAAGACTTCAGAGAACAATGGGGTAGGCCCTGAAAGTCGCACATCCAGGTGTCTTGGGATGGTGAGTAGAGTGGCAACCTCGGCCTGGACTCCAACCAGGCCATGACTAAGCTCCAGGGGGCGGAGTGAAATGAATTGGGGGCGTGGCCTGGTTAGAGTCCAGCCTGATGTTGCCACTCTACTCACCATCCCAAGACACCTGGATGTGCCTCCTCTGCACCCACCCAGGGCTGGTGCAAGGATTTTTGACACTCTAGGCGAAACCTCATTTTGCCACCCCCCTTTGGCTCTGCCCCTGACTCCACCCCCTTTGCCCTGTCAATTTATATGATGGAGGTGGCGGAGGCAGAGATTTTTGCAGAGCCTCTCTACCCATTTCTTTAGCCGTGGTATACAGGCCCGCACCTGTGCCCCTTGATCTGCCTCATTTTACCACCCTGGGATGCTGCCAGCTGCGGCTTTACAGTGACATGAGTGATTGATGCAGAGCAGTGATGGATCAACAGCGGATGGGCGCCCCTGGTGGCAGTGGCGCCCTAGGCGGCCATCTACTCCGCCTAGTGGTAGAGCCGGCCCTGCACCCACCTCCACAGCGAAGCTGGCACTGACAGCTCAGCGTGGGACTGGACCTAGTTTTAGGGTGAACTTCTACTTTAAAGCCAATTCATTTTTATGGCTGATGGTCAATAATTTTTGTACATGAGGGTCTCTCTACTGAACAAATTTTATAAATTTCGATCCTAGTGCCGTGACTTTCAGATAAAGCTGGCCATACATACAGTAAATCAGGGAGAGAGCAGGGAGGACCAGCTCGTTGAATGAAATAAACTGACCCAGCTTAACTTCTTACCCTCCCATCATCCAACTCCGAAAATTCCCTAAAAGGCAAAGTATTTTGTATTTTCAAAGAATTAATATTTTGACTAATTATTGTAATATTGAACCTAAATTGATACTGCCTGTTCTTTTTGTTATCTGATCTAACCGTACCTCGTGTATAGAGGCTATTGTAAGCTTTGTATTGCAGATTTTCTAATGTCACAGCTTTTAAAAGAGAAGTATGGGTAACATTTATACTCACCTAGTTCAGCCCAATCATGCTGAGGTGTGGAGCAGCCAATCCTGGGAAAGCTGGAGAAGAAAGGGGGGGGTGAAGCTCTGTATGCTTGTGCTTAAGATAAGGAAATGAGCTGTCAGTCACAACATGTGGGAAGAAACAGTCACATATTTCTCTGTGTCTGTTTTTTCTCCTACTGAAAAAAGATAAGAGGATTGCTCAGAGCTGGATTAACTCTGCATGACAAGACTGGGCACAGATGACATGACATCCTCTACTGTAAAAGGTAGAACTATTAATTAAATTTTTTTCAAGTTTACATTCACTTTAAGACTTCTGCCTGGTAGCGTATAGGATGTCATGTCATCTGTGCCCAGTTTTACCACAAAGAGTTAATCCAGCTCTGAGCAATCCTCTTATCTTTTTTCAGTAAGAAAAAAAATGTCTCACCGCTAAATAGGAGACGTTTCTTCCCCATGCTGTGAGTGACAGGTAATTTCCTTATCTCATGCAGGGAGCAGACGAAGCTTCACCCCCCCCCCTTTCTTCTTCAGCTCTCCCAGGATTGGCTGCTCCACAGGACAGTTTTGATTACTTTTAGTGATGTACTGAAGTCGAACGAGTTAGTACGACTTCACACCTCGTCGGTTAGGACCCTCTCGACTTCTTCTTTCCCCCCCCCCACTTCGAAGCAGACGAGGGACGTACTCTATTCCTTTAATGGACAGTGAGTGTCGTACCCCTTCTTTGCAGAGGATAAATCGCCACTCTGTAAAAAAAAGAATGACTTTTTTCTATTCTCCTAACGAGTCTCGACCTAATTGAGAAACACCATTTTGACCCGTGTCTACTGTACTGTAGGATATGCGATGGTCCGTCTTCAGAATTTCACTTACATTTGAACTTTTTTTAAATTAATTATCAAGATGGAAAATGTCATCTCCTACAGTACAGTAGACACGGGTCAGAACAGTACGTCTCAATTAGGTCGAGACTCGTTAGG
>BLSH010080299.1:296826-327317 GCA_018402905.1 Glandirana rugosa | reverse complement strand
GCAGAAGAGACAAGCACAAAATCAGCATTTTCAACATTTAAACCCTTGGTAACTGAAACAACATCTTTTACAACACCACTAGCATTAACCGAATCATTGACTACAGTACAGCAAACTACATCAACATTGCTATCATCGACAGAATCACCAGCTACAGCAGAGATAATAACCACATCAATCCCACCAACAACAAAAACACTAGAAACTACAACAAATGCAAAACCACCAACAACAGCTTCAATTAAAACAGAAATAGTCACAACATTGTTACCACCAACAATTAAATACCTAGAGACTACACTGAATGAAGTGACATCATTGGCATCAACGGAAAAAATTACTACGTTGGAGACTAGTACAGCAACAACAGTGGTTCCAACAACAACAGAACCCATTGCCACAGCAGGAATATCATCATTACCAACAGAAACCGCTGCGGAAGAGACAAGCACAACATCAGCATTGTCAACATTTAAACCCTTGGTAACCGAAACAACATCTTTTACAACACCACTAGCATTAACCGAATCATTGACTACAGTACAGCAAACTACATCAACATTGCTATCATCGACAGAATCACCAGCTACAGCAGAGATAACAACCACAACATTAATCCCACCAACAACAAAAACACTAGAAACTACAACAAATGCAAAGCCACCAACAACAGCTTCAATTAAAACAGAAATAGTCACAACATTGTTATCACCAACGACAAAATACCTAGAAACTACACTGAATGAAGCAACGTCCTTGGCACCAACAGAAAAAATGACTACATTGGAGACTAGTACAGCAACAACGGTGGTTCCAACAACAAGAGAGTCCATTGCCACAACAGGAATGTCATCATTAACAGCAGAGACCACTGCAGAAGAGACAAGCACAACATTAGCATTGTCAACATCTAAACCCTTGGTAACTGATACAAAGACAACATCTTTTACAACACCACTAGCATTAACCGAATCATTGACTACAGTACATCAAACTACATCAACATTGCTATCATCGACAGAATCACCAGCTACAGCAGAGATAATAACCACATCAATCCCACCAACAACAAAAACACTAGAAACTACAACAAATGCAAAACCACCAACAACAGCTTCAATTAAAACAGAAATAGTCACAACATTGTTACCACCAACAATTAAATACCTAGAGACTACACTGAATGAAGTGACATCCTTGGCATCAACGGAAAAAATTACTACGTTGGAGACTAGTACAGCAACAACAGTGGTTCCAACAACAACAGAACCCATTGCCACAGCAGGAATATCATCATTACCAACAGAAACGGCTGTGGAAGAGACTAGCACAACATCAGCATTGTCAACATTTAAACCCTTGGTAACCGAAACAACATCTTTTACAACACCACTAGCATTAACCGAATCATTGACTACAGTACAGCAAACTACATCAACATTGCTATCATCAACAGAATCACCAGCTACAGCAGAGATAACAACCACAACATCAATCCCACCAACAACAAAAACACTAGAAACTACAACAAATGCAAAACCATCAACAACAGCTTCAATTAAAACAGAAATAGTCACAACATTGTTACCATCAACAATGAAATACCTAGAGACTACACTGAATGAAGCAACATCCTTGGCATCAACAGAAAAAATGACTACATTGGAGACTAGTACAGCAACAACAGTGGTTCCAACAACAAGAGAGCCCATTGCCACAACAGGAATGTCATCATTAACAGCAGAGACCACTGCAGAAGAGACAAGCACAACATTAGCATTGTCAACATCTAAACCCTTGGTAACTGAAACAATGACAACATCTTTTACAACACCTCTAGCAATAACCAATTCACTGACTACATTACAAAATACTACATCAACATTACTATCGTCGACAAAATTAACAACTACAGCAGAGATAACAACCACAACATCAATCCCACCAACAACAAAAACACTAGAAACTACAACAAATGCAAAACCACCAACAGCTTCAATTAAAACAGAAATAGTCACAACATTATTACCACCAGCAACAAAATACCCAGAGACTACAGTGAAGGAAGCAACATCCTTGGCATCAACAGAAAAAATAACTACATTGGAAACTAGTACAGAAATAACAGCAGTTCTAATAACAGCAGAGCCCATTATCATACCAGCAATAACATCACTGGCAACAGAAACCACTGCAGAAGAGACAAGCACTACATCAGCATTATCAACATTAATACCCTTGGTAACTGCAACAAAAATAACATTGACAACACCACCAGCATTAACTGAAACACTGGCTAAAGCAAACACAACTTTGGGACCAACGTCACTATCTTCAGCACAATCTCTAACAACAGCAGACATAACAACAACAACAACAACAACATCCATTCCATCAACAACAAGAACCCTGGAAATTACAATTGCAAAAACATCACCAACACCTTCCCTAAAAACAGAAACTGTCACAGCATTATTACCGTCTACAACAAAATCCCCAGAGACTACACTGAACGAAGTAACATCCATGGCATCAACAGAAAAAATGCCTATATTTGAGACTAGTACAGAAACTACAGTTATTCCCACAACAGAGCCCAGTGCCACAACAAGAATGTCATCATTAACAGCAGAAACCACTGTAGAAGAGACAAGCACATCAGCATTGTCAACATTTAAACCCTTGGTAACTGAAACAAAGACAACATCTTTAACAACACCACTAGCATTAACCGAATCATTGACTACAGTACAGAAAACTACATCAACATTGACAGAATCACCAGGTACAGCAGAGATAACAAACACAACATCAATCCCACCAACAACAAAAACACTAGAAAATACAACAAATGCAAAACCATCAACAATAGCTTTAATTAAAACAGAAATAGTCACAACATTATTACCACCAACAACTAAATACCTAGAAACTACACTGAATGAAGCAATATCCTTGGCATCAACAGAAAAAATGACTACATTGGAGATTAGTACAGCAACGTCAGTGGTTCCAACAACAACAGAGCCCATTGCCACAGCAGGAATATCATCATTAACAACAGAGACCACTTCAGAAGAGACAAGCACAACATCAGCATTGTCCACATTTAAACCCTTGGTAACTGAAAGAAAGACATCTTTTTCAACACCGATAGCAATAACCGAATCATTGACTACATTACAAAATACTACATCAACATTACTATCCTCTACAGGATTAACAGCTACAGCAGAGATAACAACAACAACATCAATCCCACCAACAACAAAAACACTAGAAACTACAACAAATTCAAATTCACCAACAACAGCTTCAATTAAAACAGAAATAGTCACAACATTATTACCACCAACAACGAAATACCCAGAGACTACATTGAAGGAAGCGACATCCTTGGCATCAACAGAAAAAATAACTACGTTGGAGAGTAGTACAGCAACAACAGCAGTCCCAACAACAGCAGAGCCCATTATCACACCAGCAATAACATCACTGGCAACAGAAGCCACTGCAGAAGAGACAAGCACTACATCAGCATTACCAACATTAAAACCCTTGGGAACTGCAACAAAAATAACATTGACAACACCACCAGCTTTAACTGAAACACTGGCTAAAGTAAACACAACTATGGGACCAATGTCACTATCATCAGCACAATCTCTAACAACAGTAGACATAACAACAACATCCATTCCATCAACAACAAGAACCCTGGAAACTACAATAATTGCAAAAACATCACCAACATCTTCCTTAAAAACAGAAACGGTCACAACATTATTCCCGCCAACAACAAAATCCCCAGAGACTACACTGAATGAAGCAACATCCATGGCATCAACAGAAAAAATGCCTACATTGGAGACTAGTACAGCAACAACAGTGGTTCCAACAACAGCAGAGCCCATTGCCACAACAAGAATGTCATCATTAACAGCAGAAACCACTGCAAAAGAGACAAGCACATCAGCATTGTCAACATTTAAACCCTTGGTAACTGACACAAAGACAACATATTTTACAACACCACTAGCATTAACCAAATCATTGACTACAGAACAGAAAACTACATCAGCATTACTATCATCTACAGAATCACCAGCTACAGCAGAGATAACAAACACAACATCAATCCCACCAACAACAAAAACACTAGAAACTACAACAAATGCAAAACCATCAACAACAGGTTCAATTAAAACAGACATAGTCACAACATTGTTACCACCAACAACAAAATACCCAGAGACTACACTGAATGAATCAACAACCTTGGCATCAACAGAAAAAATGACTACATTGGAGACTAGTACAGCAAGAACAGTGGTTCCAACAACAACAGAGCCCATTGCCACAACAGGAATCACCGCAGAAGAGACAAGCACAACAGCAGCATTGTCAACATTTAAAATCTTGGTAACTGAAAGAAAGACAACATCTTTTTCAACACCGATAGCAATAACCGAATCATTGACTACAGTACAAAATACTACATCAACATTACTATCGTCGACAGAATTAACAACTACAGCAGAGATAACAACCACAACATCAATCCCACCAACAACAAAAACACTAGAAACTACAACAAATGCAAAACCACTAACAACAGCTTCAATTAAAACAGTAATGGTCACAACATTATTACCACCAACAACAGAAAAAATAACTACATTGGAAACTAGTACAGAAACAACAGCAGTTCCAACAACAGCAGAGCCCATTATCACACCAGCAATAACATCACTGGCAACAGAAACCACTGCAGAAGAGACAAGCACAACGTCAGCATTACCAACAATTATACCCTTGGTAACTGCAACGAAAATAACATTGACAACACCGCCAGCATTAACTGAAACACTGGCTAAAGCAAACACAACTATGGGACTTACGTCACTATCATCAGCAAAATCTCTAACAACAGTAGACATAACCACAACAACAACAACATCCATCCCATCAACAACAAAAACCCTGGAAATCACAACAACAATTGCAAAAACATCACCAACACCTTTCTTAAAAACAGAAACTGTCACAACATTATTACCACCAACAACAAAATCCCCAGAGACTACACTGACCGAAGCAACAACCATGACATCAACAGAAAAAATGCCTACATTGGAGACTAGTACAGCAACAACAGTTTTTCCAACAACAACAACAGAGCCCAATGCCACAACACGAATGTCATCATTAACAGCAGAAACCACTGCAGAAGAGACAAGCACAACATTAGCATTGTCATCATCTAAACCCTTGGTAACTGAAACAAAGACAGCATCTTTTACAACACCATTAGCATTAACCAAATCATTGACTACAGAACAGAAAACTACATCAAAATTGCTATCATCGACAGAATCACCAGCTACAGCAGAGATAACAAACACAACATCTATCCCACCAACAAAAACGCTAGAAACTGCAAAAAATGCAAAACCGCCAACAACAGCTTCAATTAAAACAGAAATAGTGACAACATTGTTACCACCAACAACAAAATACCTAGAGACTACACTGAATGAAGCAACATCCTTGGCATCAACAGATAAAATTACTACATTGGAGACTAGTACAGCAAGAACAGTGGTTCCAACAACAGGAATGTCATCATTAGCAACAGAAACCACTTCAGAAGAGAAAAGCACAACAAGAACATTACAAACATCAAAACCCTTGGTAGCTGCAACAAAAATTACATCATCAACAACACCACCAGCATTAACTGAAACACTGGCTAAAGTAAACACAACTACGGGATCAATATTACTATCATCAGCACAATCTCCAACTACAGCACACATAGCAACAATTGCACCAACACCTTTAATAACAACAGAAATGATCACAACATTATTGCTTCCAACAACAAAATCCCCTGAGACTACACTGGAAGACGCAACAGCTTTAGCATCAAAAGAAAACATGGAGACTAGTACAGCAGCAACAGTGGTCCCCACAACAAGAGAGCCCATTGCCACAACAGGAATGTCATCATTAACAACAGAAACCACTGCAGAAGAGACAAGCACAACATCACCATTGCCAACATTTAAACCCTTGGTAACTGAAACAATGACAACATCTTTTACAACACCACTAGTGGTAACCGAAACATTGACTACAGTACAGAAAATTATGTCAACATTGCTATCATCGACAGAATCTCCCACTACATCAGAGATAACAACCACAACATCAATCCCACCAACAGCAAAAACACTGGAAATGACAACAAATTCAAAACCACCAAGAACAGCTTCGATTAAAACAGAAATAGTCACAACATTATTACCACCAACAACGAAATTCCCAAAGACTACAGTGAAGGATGCAGCATCCTTGGCATCAACAGAAAAAATGACTACATTGGAGACCAGTACCGCAACAATGGTTCCAACAGCAAGAGAGCCCATTATTTCACCAGCAATGACATCATTGACAACATTACCAACATCAAAACCCTTGGTAACTGCAACAAAAATAACATCATTAATAACATCAGCAGCATTAACTGAAACACTGACTAAACTAAAGACAACTGCAGGATCAACATTACTATCATCAACACAATCTCCAACTACAGCAGACATACCAACAACATCCATCCCACCAACAACAAAAACCCTGGAAACTACATCAGCTTTACCAATATCAAATCTCATAGTAACAAAGACAACATCTTTGACAACACCACGAGCAATAACTGAAACACTGGTTACAGTACAGACAACCACATCATCAACATTACTATCCTTGACAAAATCACCCACTACAGCAGAGATAACAACAACCTCAATCCCACCAACAACAAAAACATTGGAAACTACAACAAATGCAAAACCATCAACAACAGCTTCAATTAAAGCAGAAATATTCACAACATTGTTACCACCAACAACCAAATACCCAGAGACTACAGTGAACGAAGCAAAATCCTTGGCAACAAAAGAAAACATGACTACATTGGAAACTAGTACAGCAACAAAAGAACAGTCAGCATCCTTGACAATAACAGAAACATTGGCTACAGAATCGACAACTACACAAATATTACTATCATCAACAAAGTCACCTATTACAACAGAAAGAACAACCACAACATCAACACTACCGCCACCAACAAAATCCCTTGGGACTACACTGATAGAGATGACAACCTTGACTGAGACAAAAAGAGCAAACACAGTAGTTCCAATAACAACAGGGCCTGTGACAATGACCACAATAACATCTGCTTCAACAGAATCACTAACTGCGGCAGAAACAGCCACAGAATCATTTCTACCACCAACAAAAGCCCTGGAGACTTCAACAACAGATACATCAAAGTTACTGTACACTGCAACTACACTTTTACCAACAGGTAAGCTATTTTTTTTATTAGTAATTTATATATACAGTATTATACAAAACATTGAATCACTATTCATTGTTTTAAAGAGGAAGTAAAGTCTTCCTTTTTAATTGTACCTACAGGTAAGCCTGTAATAAGGCTTACCTGTCAGTACTGTAGATATCTCCTAAACTTGCACTGTTTAGGAGATATTTACTATATACGCCGATGCCGACGTCATTGGTGCATGCCCTCTGAAGAAACGGCCGTCAGTGTCGTTTCTTCAGGCCTCTGTGCCGTGACCAGCAGCTTCTGCGCAGATGCGGGGAAGTGACATCATCGCGGCTATGGGCAATCACAGTGCCAGAGCCCGCAAATCCAGAAGAAACTCCAGTGAAAATGTCAGCCATCTTTTTATAGAGTTTACAATTACTTTAATGAAAAACTACAGCTTTAAAAAATTACAATTTCAACATAAATAACTAAAAACGGAATAATTTCTTGGATTTAGGCCTGCCCTTGCACTAAATAGGCATTGTCACATTTGGTTGATATAGTTAGATAGTTACATAGTTACATAGTCAGCGAGGCTGGAAAAAGTCCATCAAGTCCAACCCATGTTGTGTTTTTTATGTCAGTATTACGTTGTATATCCCCCAATGTTGTGGTCCCTTAGGTGTGCATCTAATAGTTTTTTTTAAATTCTCTATACTACCAGCAGAAACCACTGTTTTTGGAAGAGAATTCCACATTCGCACTGCTCTTACCGTAAAGAAACCCCTACGCATCTTAAGGTTAAACCGTCTTTCTTTCATTCTCAGTGAATGGCCGCGTGTCTTCGTGTTTTCCCTTGCGCTGAATAGTTTTGCCCCTATAGCGGGGTCACCAGTACAGTATTTCTACATTGAAATCATATCCCCTCTCAAGCGTCTTTTCTCCAGAGAGAATAAGTTCAGTGCTTGTAATCATTCCTCATAACTTAGGTCCTCTAATCCCTTAACTAGCTTTGTTGCCCTTCTCTGATATAATGCATCAAATCCAAGATCCAACCTCATTATAGTGTAACAAGAACAAGAGGACAGTTCCATTATGCCTGGATCAACTCCTATCCAATTTTCTAATAATTAAGGGAGAGTTACAGGATTCCTATTTCTTTCCTAGTCTTTTTCCACTAATAATAGGAAAACTGTTTGTTGCAAACTGTGGTGATAATAATAGTTATAGTTCACTGCGACCACACTATTCATTTATTTTCAGTGCTCGCTCTGTGCCATGCTTAACACTGACAGAGTTTTGCTGTTTACTTGTCACACACAGTTAGAAAAAACATTGCATTAAAAAAAAGCAAAAATTAAACTTTTTTTAAAAAGACCATAATACACATTTATTTCACAAATATTATATTTCATTTTGCTAATTGACAAATTGTTGATTTGTTATTTTCCAAAAGTTTAAGCTTCAAGTCTTTACAGTTTCATAAAAATATTTCTCATTCCATTTACAGTATTATACACCGTATGTCAATATTTCAAATCAGTTAATCTGTGCACATTGCCGCAAGCTATCCTCAATAATATGAAAGCAAAGTCAGAGTTTTGTTTTCGCAGTGCACTTTTGCATTGATCTTGGCTAAGAGACAATGGCTAAGAGTTTATCACAGATTCACTTTCCCACTGATGGATTTTGCTTCTGGTAGAGATTTCTCCTCCTCCTTCCTTTTCCACGCCCCACTTCTTCCACCTATTGGCCAATTAGACTGTACAAAATTTACTAAGCAACCCACCGAACAGTCACCCATTTAGAAATAGTATGGTCCAAAGTGCCTCTGCCCTTTTCCTCCACCCCCCGCCTAGACTGTTCCAATCTTGGCCAATGTACCCCCACCTAGACCTCTTCAGCCCCGGCTGATCTAACTCCCACCCAGGCTGCTCCACTCCTGGTGAATGTATGCCCACAGAGAATGCTCTGCTCCCTCAGCAGTCTATACACAGCTGTACTGTGCAGGAAAAGCTGGCAGCTCTCATCACTTCCATGCTCCATCTTCTGCACTCTGTGCCTATTAGCATCACAGTACAGGCCATATGGTAGACCTGATCTATAAGTAGCTCTGACCAATATACAGTGAGTGGCTGGAGCAAGTTGTGCCACCACTCAGTTGGGGACAGGTGGTACCAGTGGTATTTAATATTGCTGTATCTATGTGGTGATAATCAATGGCTGATTGGGTTGGGGACAGGCAACACATGGTGATTTGTGCAGGCTGCTTTGCCTATATGGTAATGCTATTATTTGCTATCTGGCTTTGTCCCTGAATTATAAAGCCCCTTGTCCTGTTTGCTAAATTAAAGCATTCTCTGCAGCCCCCTCTTCCCTTACCACCCACCACACCCATGCCCCATTCGTCACCTCCGCACCTGTGTCCACCTTTCTTTACCACCCATTGCACCTGCACCCCTTTCCCTCCCCCCCCCCCCCCGCTCTTACATCCTTCTTCCCTCACCACTGTTTGTGTCTGAAGCCCCCATTCCCTCACCAACCTCTGTGCCTGCACTTTCCTTTCCTTACCCCCTTTGCAACTGGCGTCTCTTTCCTTTACTACCTTCCTCACTTGTGCCCCCTTCCTATACTACCCTCTGTGTTTGCTGCCCTTCCTACCACCTACCATGATTAAGCCCCCCTTCTTTTACCATTGATCATACCTGGACTCCTAATCCCTCACCTGCACTTACTTCTATTCCTCCCTACTTCCACTGACTCTTGCAGGAAGTGCAAATGTAATTTAAACAAAGTATTGCAATTGAACAAGAAAGTACTCATTTATTGATGCTTATGCATCCATCTCTCACCCCAAGTCAGTATTTGATAGAACCTGTTTTGGCTGCAGTTGTAAATGTTAGTCTTTTGATGTAACATTTTTCCAGCTTTGTACATTCTGTTCAACAATTCTGCCTATTCTTCTTGGGAAATTTCATATATCAAACCAGTGCTGCACAATACTTTAAATAAATACAGTGAAAAATTAAATTACATTATGTGACAAAAAACAATATTTAATCAATAAAAATTAAGAATGAAACCAACAGTCCAATGTGTCCATGATTCTTACTGAACGTGATCCCAAAACATAAGTATTTGTAATAATATTATTTCCAAACGTGCTGTATATTATTAAAAATTTCCACCATATAAATACATCTCTGTATCTCTGTAGCCTGGGGAGCGGATAAAAGGAATTGTTCTAGAGCTAACTTCCAAAAAAATGTTGACCAAAGTATGGAGTTGGATTAAAGAACATCTGGATGCAGGAGAGAGAACTAGAATTGTGGCATAGGAGACCCCACTTAAAGGGGAAAAAGCATGAGACCTAATATATGTTAGATCAGAATATAAGGTGAGAGCATTGGAGTGTTGGTGAAACGGTATGTACAAGTGGTAAAAAAACATCTCAGAGATTTATTTGTACGGTGGAATTCTTTCTACTATATGGCATGTTTGGAAATAATATTATTGCAAACATACCTTTTAGGATCATGTTCAATAAGAATAATGGATACATTGGACTGTTGGTTTAATCTTTAATTTTTATTGATGATATATTCTTTATAATATAATTTCATTTTTCACTGTATTTATTTAAAGTACTGCGAGGCACTGGTTTGATATATATAATTTTTGCTGATACTTGTGGGAACACAGGAAGTGTAAGCAGCAGTACTAACACTTACTATTGTATGTATAGGTTTTAAAAATTGTGGTGATTGTTTTTGCAGAATTGTTCAATGTATAATTTAATAGTCTAGTTGTACTAGTACCTTCCCCTATATTGCAGTGATTGCATTTATGTTTTTTTGATCAATTCTTGGAAAATTTGCTTATCTAATTCAATTTGGATAGGGGTTATTGATGAAAGGCACTTTTTATTTTTAGCATATTTTTGCAATTGGTTTGGGATCTGGGCTGTGATTAGGCCATTCTGTTATCCCCAGGCTCTTTGCTTTAAGCCATTTAAGTGTACCTTTTTGCTGTGTGTTGAGGGTTAATATCCTGCTAAAAGATAAACTTCCATCGCAATCTCAGATATTCTACAAAATTAAATCAGTAAAAGTTAAAATTGCTTTATGCTTGAGTCTATCCACCTTGGCTTCATTCCTGACCTTTTTCCAGCCTGAGCTGATGGAAAGCATCTACTAATTATAGTTCTGGAACAAATGCACTTTGCTTGGAATTTCTTCTGAGATATCATTGCATTATTATTGGTACTCCAACGAATGCCCTTCTTAAACCCTTGTATGTTTTTGGAAAATTTCCTTCTTTGTGCATAAGAAATGCTCAATGTTTGGGAATTGTCGTTGAGATAATAAAAATAAGATCTTTTACAACAGCATTACCATCAGAGGAACTACTAACCTCACCAGAGATACAAACAACATTTCTGCCACCATCATCAACATCCCTACAGACTACAACAATACCGACGTCAACATCATTGTCACCTGAAACTTTGAATATAGTAGTGAAATCTACAGAATTATCGTTACTACTGCCATCAAAATCTACCGAGACTCCAATAAAGATAACATTTTTAAGAGTTGCCTCCACATCAAAAGAATTACCAACTACAGCAGAGACAACATTAATACCACCAACAACATCACCAAAGTTAGAAACCTTGGAAACTACTACAGAGAAAACACTTCTAAAGACACCACTAGTATCAGCCAAAACACTGACGACAGTACAGACAACTATGGCATCAAGATCACTAGCACCAACAACAAAATACCTTGAAACAAAAAAAGAGATAATCCCCATTTCAACTACAGAATCAAGAGAACTAGTGAACATAGCAGAGACAGTGACTATGACATCTCTTGCAACAACATTTTTGTCAAAAGAACCAACAATAGTGGAGGCAACTACCACAAAAACAACATTACTTCCACAAACGGAATCGCCAACTACCGCAGAGACAACCACATCAACATCAATCCCACCAACAAGCGCACTACAAACTACAGCATCTATCTCACCAACAACGGTACTAGAGACTGCAACAACAAATGTAAAATCCATGACAGAAGCTTCAGCATTACCAGAATTACCAACAACATTATTACTGTCAACAGCAAAATCTCAGGAGACTACATTGACAGGGGCAACAGTGTTTTCAACAACAGAAAAGCTAACTGAAGTTGAACTTGGCACAGCAACCAAAGTGCTTCCAACAACAACACAACAGTCCATTGCATCAACAGCAATAACATCACATGAAACACCTTTATCATTAACAGAAACAACTGCAGAACAGACAAGCATAGCATCTAAAATTGTGGAAACTACAACAGAGATAAAACCTGTGACAATGTCACCAGCATCAACTGAAACACTGACCACAGCACAAGCAATTCAAGCAGCAACATTATTATCACTAACAACTAAATCCCATGAGACAACAACAGAGGTTATCCCTCATACAACAAACACGGCATCACTAGGGATCATAAGAGAGACAATGGCACCATTAACACTACTGACACCAACAAATTTAATTGAGACAGCGAATGTAAAATCTTCTAAAACAACATTATTATCAACAAAAACACCTACTACAGCAACAACAGAAACAACATTACTTTCACAAAAAACAACATTCTCAGATACCTCAGTGAAACCACCAGAGACAGTGACTCAACAAATATCAACAAATCCCATTGGAACAACAGATATAAATTTGCTTTCAACACCTTTTTCATCAAATAAATCAACAACACCGGAGGCAACTACCTCAGAAATAACATTGCTTTTACCAACAACATCCTTTAAAACCACAACAATAGTGACAATAGCCTCATCTTCACCTGAACCTTTGACTATGCAGAAAATGACAGTTTTAGCAGTAAGTTTGCCAACAAAAGGATCATTTGGGACAATAACAGAAATAGCATCTGCCACAACAGACTCCACAGTAACAAAATCAGCAGAGACAACCACAACAAAATCAATCCCACCAACAACAAGAATACTAGAGACCACAACATCAAATTCAAAATCTCTGACAACAGCTTCAGCATCAACAGAATTACCACTGCCCACAACAAAATCCCAGGAGACTACACTGACAGAGACACCAATCTTAACATCAACTGAAGAACTGACCATGGTTAAGACAAGTACAGCAACCACAGTGGTCCCAACAGCCAAAACACAGTCCATTGCATCAATAGCAATACCATCACTTACAACACCTTTATCATTAACAGAAACAACTGCAGAACAGACAAGTAAAGCATCAAAAACTGTGGAAACTACAACAGATATAAAACCTGTAACAGTGCCACTAACATCAACTGAAACACCGACTACAGCACAGACAATTCCAGCATCAACATCATTATCACTAACAACACAATCACTTGAGACAAAAACAGAGGTTATTCCTCCGACAACCACAGAATCACCAGTCATCAAAAGAGAAACATTGAGACCATTGACACTACTGATGTCAACAAACGTAATTGAGCCAATGAATATACAATCTTTTACAACAACATTATTATCAACAAAATCACCAACTACAGCAGAGTCAGCACCACCACCACAGTCCATTGCATCGACAGCAATAACATCACTTACAACACCTTTATCATTGACTGAGACAACTAAAGAAGAGAAAAGCACAGCAACAAAAACTATGGAAACTACAGCAGAGACAAAACCTGAGACAGTGCAATTAGCAGCAAATGAAACACTGACTACAGCACAGAAAACAATGGCAGCAACATCTCTATCACTAACAAATAAATCCTTTGATGCAACAACAGAGATCATTCCTCTTACAACTACTGCAGCATCACCAGTGAGCAAAACAGTGACAATGATGCCATCTACACTACTGATGCCAACAGATTCTATAGAGCCAAACAATATAAAATCTAGCACATCATTATCACTAACAAAATCACCAACTACAGCAGAGACAGCAACCAAAGAAACAACATTACTTCCACAAACAACATCCTCAGAGACTTCAGTGACAACAACAAAGCCAACAACGTTATCAACTCAACAAATATTAACACATTCTATTGAAACAATAGATATAAAAACTCTTCCAACATATTTTTCATCAAAAGAACTAACAACTGTGGAGGCAACTACCAAAGAAACAACATTGCTTCCACAAACAAGATCCTCGAAGACCACACCATTAGTGACAACAGCTTCAGGGTCAACTGAACCTTTGACTGCAATGCAGAAAACAACAGTTTTAGCAATGCATATGCCAACAAAAGAACCAATTGGAACAACAACAGAGATATTATCTTTCACAACAGCATCCACATCAATGGAATCACCAATTGCAGCAGAGACAACCACTTCAGCATCTATCTCATTACCAACAAGAGTACTAGAGACTGAAACAACAAATACTAAACCTCTGACAGCAGCTTCGGTATCAACAGAATTACCAACATTAGTACTGTCAACAACAAAATCTCAGGAGACAACAATGACATGGCCAACAGCGTTTTCATCAACAGAACAGCTAACTGAAGTTGAGTTTGGCACAGCAACCAAAGTGGTTCCATCAACAACAGCACAACATTCCATTGCATCAACAGCAATAACATCACTTACAACACCTTTAGCATTACCAGAAACAACTGCAGAAATGACAAGCATAGCATCAAAAACTATGGAAACTACAACAGAGATAAAACTTGTGACAGTGCCACTAGCATCAACCGAAACACTGACTACAGCACAGACAATTCCAGCATCAACATCATTATCACTAACAACACAATCACTTGAGACAAAAACAGCGGTTATTCCTCAGACAACCACAGAATCACCAGTCATCAAAAGAGAAACATTGAGACCATTGACACTACTGATGTCAACAAACGTAAATGAGCCAATGAATATAAAATATTTTACAACAACGTTATTATCAACAAAATCACCAACTAAAGCAGAGTCAGCACCACCACCACAGTCCATTGTATCGACAGCAATAACATCACTTACAACACCTTTATCATTGACTGAAACAACTAAAGAAGAGAAAAACACAGCATCAAAAACTATGGAAACTATGACAGAGACAAAACCTGAGACAGTGCCATTAGCAGCAAATGAAACACTGACTACAGCACAGAAAACAATGGCAGCAACATCTCTATCACTAACAAATAAATCCTTTGATGCAACAACAAAGATCATTCCTCTTACAACTACTGCCGCATCACCAGTGAGCAAAACAGTGACAATGATGCCATCTACACTACTGATGCCAACAAATTCTATAGAGCCAAAAAATATAAAATCTAGCACATCATTATCACTAACAAAATCACCAACTACAGCAGAGACAGCAACCAAAGAAACAACATTGCTTCCACAAACAAGATCCTTGAAGGCCACACCATTAGTGACAACAGCTTCAGTGTCAACTGAACCTTTGACTGTAATGCAGAAAACAACAGTTTTAGCAATGCGTATGCCAACAAAAGAACCAATTGAAACAACAACAGAGATATTATCTTTCACAACAGCATCCACATCAACAGAATCACCAACTGAAGCAGAAACAATCACTTCAGCATCTATCTCATTACCAACAAGAGTACTAGAGACTGAAACAACAAATACTAAACCTCTGACAGCAGCTTCAGTATCAACAGAATTACCAACATTAGTACTGTCAACAACAAAATCTCAGGAGACAACATTGACAGGGGCAACAGCATTTTCATCAACAGAACAGCTAACTGAAGTTGAGTTTGGCACAGCAACCAAAGTGGTTCCATCAACAACAGCACAACATTCTATTGCATTAACAGCAAGAACATCACTCACAACACCTTTAGCATTACCAGAAACAACTGCAGAAATGACAAGCATAGCATCAAAAACTGTGGAAACTACAACAGAGATAAAACCTGTGACAGTGCCACTAGCATCAACCGAAACAGCACTGACTACAGCACAGACAATTCCAGCATCCACTTCATTATCACTAACAACTAAATCCCTTGAGACAACAGAGGTTATCCCTCATATAACAAACACAGCATCACAAGTGATCAAAAGAGAGAAAATGACACCATTAACACCACTGACAGCAACAAATTTAATTGAGCCAGTCAATGTAAAATCTTCTACAACAACATTATCAACAAAAACACCTACTACAGCAACAACAGAAACAATATTACTTCCACTAAAAACAACATTCTCAGAGAACTCAGTGAAACCACCAGAGACAGCGACTTCATCAACTCGACAAATAACAACAGAGACCATTCCTCTTACAACTACTGCAGCATCACCAGTGAGCAAAACAGTGACAATGATGCCATCAACACTACTGATGCCAACAAATTCTATAGAGCCAAACAATATAAAATCTATCACAACATTATCATCACCAACTACAGCAGAGACAACCACTACAACATATACCTCACCAACAACAAGGGTACTAGAAACTGCAACAACAAATGCTAAATCTCTGACAGCAGCGTCAGTATCAACAGAATTACCAACGTTAGTACTGTCAACAACAAAATCTCGGGAGACAACATTGACAGGGGCAACAGCATTATCATCAACAGAACAGCTAAGTGCAGTTGAGTTTGGCACAGCAACCAAAGTGGTTCCAACAACAACATCACAACATTTCATTGCATCAACAGGAATAACATCACTTACGACAACTTTAACATTGACAGAGGCAACTGAAGAACAGACAAGTAAATCTTTAACAACTTTGGAAGCTAGAACAGAGACAAAACATGTGACAGTGCCACCAGCATCTACCAAAACATTGTTGACAGCACAGAGAACTATGGTATCAGCATCACTATCACCAACAACCAAATCCTTTGAGACACCAACAGAGACAATACCTCTTACAACTACCAGAGCGTCACCAGTGATCAAAACAGAAACAATATTACTTCCACAAACAGCAATCTCAGTGACACCACCAGAGACAATGACTTCATCAACTCAACCAATTTCAATAAATGACATTGGTTCAACAGATATACATTTGCTTTCAACACCTTTTTCATCAAATAAACCAACAACACTGAAGGCAACTACCTCAGAAATAACATTGCTTTCACCAACAACATCCTTGAACACTACAACAATGGTGACAATAGCCTCATCGTCACCTGAACCTTTGACTACTATGCAAAAAATGACAGTTTCAGGACTAAGTTTGCCAACAAAAGAATCATTTGGGGCAATAACAGAGAGAGCATCTGCCACAACAGCTGCCACACTGACAAAATCACCAACTACAGCAAATACAACCACAACAAAATTTGTTCCACCAACAACAAGAATACTAGAGACCACATCATCAAATCCAAAATCTCTGACCACAGCTTCAGCATCAACAGAATTACCTACAACAAAATCCCAGGAGACTACACTGACAGAGACAACAACCTTATCATCAATTGAGGAACTGACAGGTACAGCAACCACAGTGATTGCAATAGCCACACCGCAGTCCATTGCATCGGCGGCAATAACATTGCTTACAACACCTTTATCATTAACAATACCAACTGCAGATCAGCCAAGCGCAGCCTCAAAAATTGCAGAAACTATAACAGAGACAAAACCTGTGACAGTGCCACTAGCATCAGCCAAAACACTGACTACAGAACAAACAATTCCAGCATCAACATTATTATCACTAACAACTAAATCCCTTGAGACAACAACAGATATTATGCTGCCAACAACCACAGAATCACCAATGATCAAAGGAGAGACATTGATACCATTCCCACTACTGACGCCAACAAATGTAAATGAGCCAATGAATATAAAATCTTTTACAACAACATTGTTGTCACCAAAACCGCCAACTACAGTATCAACTTTATCATTGACAGAGACAACTGAAGAAGAGAAAAGCACAGCATCAAAAACTATGGAAACGACACCAGAGACAAAACCCGTGACAGTATCACTAGCATTAATTGAAAAATTGACTACAGCACAGAGAACTATGGCATCAATGTCACTATCACTAACAACTAAATCCTTTGATACAACAACAGAGATCATTCCTCTTACAACTACTGTCGCATCACCAGTGAGCAAAACAGTGACAATGATGCCATCAACACTACAGACGCCAACAAATTCTTACAAGCCAACCAACATAAAATCTATCACAACATTATCATCAACAAAATCACCAGCAGAGACAGCAACCAAAGAAACAACATTACTTCCACAAACAACATCCTCAGAGACTTCAGTAACAACAACAAAGCCAATGACTTCATCATCTCAACATATATCAACCCATTCTATTGGATCAATAGATATAAAAACTCTTCCAGCAGCTTTTTCATCAAAAAAACTAACGGTGGAGGCAACTACCAAAGAAACAACATTGCTTCCACAAACAATGTCCTTGAACACTGCACCATTAGTGTCAACAGCTTCAGTGTCAATGGAACCTTTGACTGCAACACAGAAAACAATAGTTTCAGCAATGTATTTGTCAACAAAGGAACTGATTGGAACAACAACAGAGATATCATCTGTAGCTTCAGCCTCACCTGAACTTGTCACTACTATACAGAAAATTACATTTTTAGCACTTAGTCTGCCAACAAAAGAATCATTTGGGTCAACAACAGAGATAACATCTGCCATAACAGCCTCCACTGTAACAAAATCACCAACTACAGCAGAGACAACCACAACAAAATCAATCCCACCAACAACAAGAATTCTAGATTCTACAACTACAAATTTAAGATCTCTGACAACAGCTTCAATATCAACAGAATTACCAACAACATTATTACCGTCAACAACCAAATCCCAGGGGACTACACTAACAGAGGCAACAGCCGCAACATCAACTGAAAAAGTGTCTACGATTGAGACAAGTACAACAGCCACCGTGCTTTCAACAGCCACACCACAGTCCATTACATCAACAAAAATAACATTGCTTACAACCCCTCTATCATTAACAGAAAGAACTGCAGAACAGACAAGCATAGCATCAAACGTTGTGGAAACTACAACAGAAACAACACTTGTGAAAGTGCCTCCGGCATCAACCAAAACACTGACTGCAGCACAAACAATTAAAGCATCAACATTATTATCACTAATTACTAAATCCTTTGAGACAACAACAGAGATAATCCCTGTTACAACATCCACAACCTCGCCAATGATCAAAAGAGAGACAATGCCACCATCAACACTACTGACGCCAACATATCCTATTGAGCCAATGAGTGTAAAATCTTTTACAACAACAGCATTATCAACTAATGCACCAACTACAGCAGGGACAACAATCACAGAAACAACATTACTTCCACAAACAACATCCTCAGAGACCTCAATTACCACAAAAGAAATAAAGCCCTCATCAATTCAACAAATATCAACAAATCCTACTGCAAAAACATATATAAAATCTCTTGCAACCCCTTTTTCATCATATGAACCACAAAATACACTAGAGACTGTTGATAGGGCAACAACATCTTTGCCACCAATAATAAAATCTCTCACATCTACAACTACACCTGTACCATCTGAATCAAGAACTTCTATAAATGCAACAGAAATGATGCCATCATACTCACAAGGTTTAGAAAATTCTCCTTACACATTAATGACAACTTTTGGCACAAGGACGACAACTTCAGTTGAAAAGCGAACAGAAGAATTACCAAGAACATTAATAACTACTGGAAAGTCAGGTACATCACTTTTGCCAACAGGTAAGCTCTTGGTTTTGGGCTATTGAATGTTTCAAATTAAATGTCCTGTTATACCTTTACATACATTTACCTTTATACCTTTATAAATCATTTTAATGAGAAAACACACACATTACAATTATAATGCACGTTCATAATGAGTTTAGGTATAAACTCACACAAACCTGATTTCTCTGCCATCTACTCAGGGAGCCAACCTGATTGGATACAATTTGCATGGATTCTATAGGAATATATAAGCATATATAAGAACAAGAATATCAATTACAGCTATTTCAGCTGCAAATCTATTGGAGTAATTCATCTGGTTTCTGCAATTTTTCCCATTATTGTTGGCAAAATTGCTTCAGTCCTCTC
The DNA here is from genome assembly GCA_018402905.1 of Glandirana rugosa. Lineage (NCBI taxonomy): Eukaryota > Metazoa > Chordata > Amphibia > Anura > Ranidae > Glandirana > Glandirana rugosa. Next base: position 306,818 of record BLSH010080299.1, on the reverse strand, counting down.
AAGTTGGAAGGAGACAACTAATGAACAGAGTCTGTCACTGTCTGTTCTGTCAATGTCACTGATTCTTAATTAGATTGAGTACTGGGATTTGATCGGCAAATGTATTACAACAGGGTTCTTTTTGTAGCCACTTAAGTGTAGTTTTGACTGCTTGTTTAGGGTTATTGTCCTGCTGGAAGGTAAACTTCTGCCCCATTCTAAGGTCTCTTGTGATTGACATGGGTATTCTGTATGGGTAACTGTCCTGTATTTTGTTCCATCTCCCATCAAACCAGTTTTTTAGTCCAAGCTGGTAAAGAGGATCCCTACAACATGAGGTGCCATGCTTCAGTCAGAACTCTTTCAGGTATACCACTGGCCTTTTGTTTGGTTCTTTAATCCCCTCCTTGATTTTTTGGTGGATGATCTTCCTTAGGCAAAGTCTCAGCTTTGCTTGTTGCTTCAACAGTGGATTTACCAATGTCAGTAGGAAGTAGTGATGGGCCGAACGTCCCTTGGTTCAGTTCGTACCAGAACTCCCGAACAGGGAAAAAGTTCAGACCCGAGCTGCAAACTCTATTAAAGTCTATGGGACCTGAACATGAAAAATCAAAAGTCCCCATTTTGAAGGCTTATATGCAAATTATTGGTCATAAAGGGGTAAATAAGTGGATACTAATATTTATGGTTAAAGTTGATCTAGGATTTCCTGGCTTTTGGGGGATCAGGAAGGATTTTTTCCCTCACTGGAACAAATAGGATAATGCTTTGTGTATATGGAGGTGTTCTATTTGTGTGTGTTTTGTTTATTTTTTTCTCTGTGGGTTGTACTGGATAGACTTGCGTCTTTTTGTCAACCAGAATACCTATAAAAGGCTAAGTAAGTTACAGCGACAGTTTTTTTCTTTTGGGATAAAAGTTTTACATGAATACATAAAAGCTGATCATTATAAGCACCCCTGTCAGTGGTAAATGATTTGTCTCAATACTTTTAACTGATACATTGTTTTGTTAAAGACTAACATACTTACTGGCAAGATCACCAGATGAAAATAAAAGAGAGAAAGCCCAAAAAAGAAAACAAATGCAGCAATCATATATAAGAATTTGTAAGTTGCAATATAATAAGTGTTTGCTTTTAGATTTAATACCACGTTACTAGCCCTAAAAATCTTTTCAGGGGAAGGCACGTGGATTTATGGTCAGGTTCTAGTCCTTTTAGCGTTCATGTATTTGGCAGAGAGACAAGCTGCTTACATGATTTTCTCACCCAATGAGCTATTTGCCAGTTTGGAGAGTTACCAAATATCTAATATTTTCCTGATCAAGTGAAACCATACAAACACCTATTTTATACATTTGTCTATGAGGTACTTGGATTCAATAATGTTTTTTCAGCTATTCAGCTGTCCTGAAGTGATAGTGATACTCCACTTCAGAAAACAAAAGACAACAGAAAGATTAACAGTAGGCGGAATGTTCATTTCCTAGTTGCAAAAGCAGAATCAAAGGAACTGTATCTTCTGTATCATGATTTCAGTACAGGACTGTTGCTATTGGTGTGTGCTAGGGCTTAGGTTAAGGTAATGCTCAATTTCAGGGTTATATTATGTTTTATGGTTGAGGGGGTAGAAATTAAAGGTTCGCTTTCGGGATTAGATGTTGGAGGGAGGTTTAGGGTCAAGAACTAATTTTTCAGGGATGATTCAATGTTCAAGTGTAGAAGGAATATGTACTAAGTGGTGCTTAAATCTAGGTAATAAAATGTCAGCTAGCTACTATTCAAACGAAATGTCAGCAAGTATCAGACTGCAGCACTAAGTTTATGTTGTGGCACTCAGAGGACTGTTAAGGCCTGTACACATGGTACAATAATTGGCCAACAACGGTCGTCCAACAGCCTGTTGTCCGATAATCCGACTGTTAGCACACACGATACAACAGCCAATTTCCAATTATCGTCCAACAGAAGTTGTCTGAGAAGACTAGAAAACTTTTGTTGACAAAAAAGGCGTTGGCCAATTTTCGTGTCGTGTGTACAGAAGTTGGGCCAACCAAAGTTGTAAGTACAAACACGCATGCCCGGAATCCAGGAAGTGTAAACCTGAGTTCGTAATTCACGAATCACATTCACCTGAACTTCTTCTTTATACGTTCCTAACACGTCACTATGTTCGGCTTTGTTGGATGATTACTTGACTACTGTCAGTACGCTAGACAAAACCACGGACAGCCCATTTGGCCAAAAGTTGGATGTGCGGTTGTATGATAATCAGCGTGTGTGTACAAGGCTTTAGAAGGGTGCATGCAACATGCAACATACAATATACAGTATATAGGATACATATTTTCCACGCCCATATGTATTTTAAGGGTGTACATATAACATTCTCTGAATTTTTTGATTGAAGATCCTTTTTCAAGCATTTGTAGCCAGGGCCAGGACGAGGGGTGGGCAGGAGATCAGTGGCCAGCAACCAGCAGGGCACAAATTCATGTCTACTTTGACAGCTACTGATACCACACATGCTCCAACCCCATCTGCCCACAGCTGACACAAAAAACACACCAGGCATATGCAACTACCTTCTAGTTACTAGAAAGCAAGCAATTGGCCAAATGTATATTGAACACTCCAGAGCAACCATGGACAGCAGGTGCAAAGGAGGCTGAGAATGGGCACAGGGTGGTAGATTCATTCTACTGCATCTATTAGCAGCACTGTAGGGGGCGCAGTTCCGCATCCTTGCCCTAAGCACTGAACAAATCTGTCCCGGTACTGTTTGTTGCTAAAGATACATTTCTTTGCATGAAAAATTATTTCCAGCAGTGGGACTAGCGTATGATTTACCATGACATTATGGAGTGTAAAGGGACTAGCCTTTGGTTTATTAATGTTTCCCACTTGTACTTAAAAAGTTTTTTTCAACTTGATTTAATTTAAAAAAAATTATGATGTACCATAATTCTTGACATCCTATCAGCCTTCAGAAGTTTAGTATACGCAGGCCAAAAAAAAAAAGATGATTTCTAATAAATGTGTAATGAATGACTAAATGTCTGTGTATGACGGCAAGTGCAGGTTACATGTGCTAGGAAAAGTGATTAGGTTATGGGGCACTGCTTTAGGCTTTTGTTACTGTATTTGAATTGAGTATGTGATTATATAATGTCAAGAAAGAGAGCCAGGAATGAAAAGTATGTTACAAGACAACAATTTTATATCTTTGAGACTAGATTTGCTAGTCAATCAATTTTTTCATTTAATATAAACAGTGTATATACAGTATATAGTGAGGGTCAGCTTCAAGTCTAGAGGTCACAGAGAGGCAATCCAGACATGAAATGTGCATTTCAGGACTTCTTGCCTGCTTTTATTTCCCTGCAGAGGAAATTAACATTGAAAGTTCACCCTCACAGGCAGGGGCGTTGCTAGGGGGTGGCTATTGGGGCTATAGCCCCGAATCTGGGGCCCATAGCCCCGAGTCTCTTGCCGGGTGGGTGCAGTTCTGCAATTAGCAGGTATGTCTCTCTGGGGACCCTGATGTAAGGTATGTAACAATCTTTATATATATATATATATATATATATATATATACATACACACAATATTATGTAACAATATTTATATATATATATATATATATATATATATATATATACACACACACACACACACACACACACACACATGTATATTATATATATGTGTATACCCACTCAAGCGTATGACGTTCTTTACTTTGCTGCTATGGGCTCTAGCCCCAGATCTTTTGTAGACCTAGCAACGCCCCTGCTCACAGGGGATGTCAGAACTCAAATTGCAACATAAAACTTGCAGCCTCCTGACTATTTGCTGATCTAACTAGTCAGCACCACTCACACTCTCAGCCTGTTTCCATCACAGATGGAAAATGTGATTTTTCCCTCGAGCTCCTCACTACTACATTCTTATTTAACAATTGTGACAGAGTATTCCCACTATTAACACCCTACCTACTAAAGAACAGGACTCTATGGACTCTGGATGGTACATATACCCCATCACAGCCATGCCCAAGTTCAACTGGAGCTTCTGTCACATATGCTGCCCCCTGTTGGAACCCAGGGGTTCTAACATCTGCCTAGAATCAGTGCACTCTTGAAAAAGCATTTGCGTATTTTGGTGACAGTTCTTCTACTGTATTTCTTGAGCCCTTGATTGGTTTTAATCATGGACTAATTGATAAAACGGTGTTGTTCAATGGATTCTTTGGATTGGGCCATACATTTGTATGTTTATTTTGGTGACAGCCAGCCTGGGGCTCCACTATGATAGAAAAATACTGGAAGGCCAGGAATCAGTGGGTAACTTTCAAATTGTGGTCCTTGGCCTGGGCAATCCATGTTAAGGGAGCATGGCCTGTTAGTGGTGTCCGAGCATCAAAGGCCCACTTGCTGGCCACACACTCTTACTCCACAGTACTATAATATTTATCGTGTTAACTTTCGATTCGTTTTAATAACATCAAGTGTTCCTCTCCTTATACCACTTGGCACAGCACAGCCCTCCAGTCCTACACCTCATGCATCAGTCTGGACCATAAATTCTTTGTTGAAAACAGGGGCTATCAGTACCCACTGTCTATGGAGAGCAGCCATTGGATTCCACTTGAGCCCCCCAGAGTTCTTGCATTTGTTCAGGATGTTTAATTTACTCAGACCACTAAACTATGATTTCTAGTGAATTTTTAAAGACTATGTTTAGCTAAAGATAATCACAACAGACATTATTTACTATTAATGTGATGTATTCCTTGTGCTGCTGTCTTCTGGTGTAGTAAAAAAGCTTCCTCATCGTCCTCATCCCAGTAGTATTTAGTTCCCTCCAGACTTGCTAAGATCTATCCCAAAGCATCCTCCCCTTGTTTCTGGGGATGCGGACAGGAAGGCACCATGTTTCTTAAATGGTGGACTTGTCCCAAGGTTCAACAGTTCTGGGCCAGAATTTTCATTCTCATACATACTGTAACTAATGCTAATCTACCTAAAATGCCAGGACAGTGCTTTTGAATAAACCAATTGCAACATCCCTGAACATACCCAGACCCCAATGTTTTTCATATTTCTGGTGGCTAAAATGTCAATAGTTGAAGCATGGAAAACCCTGGTTATCCAAATAGTTGCTCCCAAATATAAACTCTTTTGGATTATGTTCCATGAGCAGCTAACCAGCATCCTTCAGGACAAGCAAACCATGTTAGACAAGATCTGGGACCCTTGACTATGATGCACTATATTACCAAAAGTATTGGGATGCCTGCCTTTACATGCACATGAACTTTAATGGCATCCCAGTCTTAGTCCATAGGGTTCAATATTGAGTTGGCCCAACCTTTGCAGCTATAACAGTTTCAATTCTCCAGGGAAGGCTGTCCACATAGGAGCAATAGTACATCCTCTATGAATACAAGAGGCGTGGAAGAAAAGGATGGGCAATCTTGATGAGTCACTGCTCCCTCAGCTCTGTTAACCCCCATGACACCGGAAGTTTATGGCAAGGTAGGGGCGATCAGAGGGGGAAGATTTCTGCTAAACCAGGAGCTAGCAGCACAAGGGACAAGTCACACTTATAGTAACATCCTTAGTGCTTTACTCTTTAACTAAAGGCTTTAACGAATTACTAAAATGTGGTGTATGACTGCAACCATAGACTATGCCTGCAGCTGATTACATTATTGAGCATTGATTTTGTTACTGGACTTTTGAGGGTGTGAGTATATAATATCCCGAAAGAGAGTTATGAATGTAAAATATGCTACAAAACAACAATTTTATACCCCTGAGACTTAGCTGCTCAATAATTTTTGCCATAAATAAAATATATATAATGTATACTGTGTTTTCCGTTGAAATGGGAGCTCTAGTACAAAATCACATCAATCTACAGCTTTTTTTTGTTCCTTTTTTTAGATTAAAATCTTTTCTCAAGTGCTTGTACCTAAAGATACCTTTTTTCTACCTTTTTTATGTTACTATCACAAGAGGGATGAAAAGACCTCTATGTAGTACTACCATGTAAATGGAAGGTACACTTTAAGAAGACATCAGGAGTCTGGCAGATACCTTCTGTGCTCCCAGCTCATTAAGATCAGGGACACAGAGCCTCCAATCTACATGTTTATTGGTCAGTGGCAATTGACCAATGACTGGGAAGATGGTTGCCACTAGGCATATGTAATTCATTTCGTTCCGAATTTGGGTTTTACCAAATTTTTCGAAATACAGCAATTTGGGCGAAATTAGAATTTTCAAATTTTTCCAAATTTTCGTTTTTCCGATTTTGAAAATTCGTTAGTCCGGAAATCGGAAAATCTGAAAATCCGAATTGCGGTAATTCGGAAATTCGGCAATCGGAACAGCCGAAAGTCCGAAATTCAAAAATTCAGAAATCCAAAAATTTGAAAATAAGAAAGAACATTTGTAATAATATCATTATCTAACTAGTAAATAACTATTAAATTATAGGTATTGGAGTTTTCAAGGAAATTCCAATACCTATAATTTAATAGTTATTTATTAGTTAGATATTATTTCAAATGTTCTTACTTATTTCCGAATTTTGGAGATTTGGAAAGAAGAAAGAACATTTGAAATAATAACTACTATTTCAAATGTTCTTTCTTATTTTGGAATTTTGGAAATTCGGAAAACTTTTGAAATAATATCTAACTAATAAATAACTATTAAAATATAGGTATTGGAATTTCCTTGAAAATTTGGCTGTTAGTGAACTTAAATAAGAAATTCATCACTAACAGCCATATTTTCAAGGAAATTCTAATACCTATAATTTAATAGTTATTTATTAATTAGATATTATTTCAAATGTTCTTTCTGAATTTACAAATTCCCGAATTTTTGATTTTTCGGATTTTTACTTCCGAATTTCCAAATTTCCGAATATTGAATTTCAGCATTTTCAAATTACAGAATTCACAAATTTCTGAATTTTGAATCCCAAAATTTTGAAGTTTCGAATTTTTGGAATTCCCGAATTTCTGAAAAAATTTAAAAACGAAAGGGACGAAAACAAACAAATTTTTCAGCCATGCACAAGCCTAGTTGCCACTTGCCGGTCTCTAATAGGGATTGGATGACTTCACAGCTACCAAGGTCACTTCTGTCTAAAAGAGAAAAAAACAGCTGAATATTTGGAAAACAAACTCATGGATGCTATTGCAATACACGTCTATGAGTCAGCCAACTCATTGAAAACAGTACACTTTCTATGTTCTTGTTTTCTTGCCTATTAACTACTTGACCTCCGAAAGATTTAACCCCTTCATGACCAGGCCATTATTTGCGATACAGCACTGCGTTACTTTAACCGACAATTACGCAGTCATGCAACGCTGTACCCAAATAAAATTTGTGTAATTTTTTTTCACACAAATAGAGCTTTCTTTTGGTGGTATTTGATCACCACTGCATCTTTTATTTCTCACGCTATAAACAAAAAAAGACCAACAATTTAAAAAAAAAGCAATATGTTTTACTTTCTGCTCTAAAACCTATCCAACATAAAAAAAAAATAGTTTTTGGTAAAAAAAATCCCAATAAACGAAGATTTATTGTTTTACAGAAACGTTATAATGTCTACAAACTATGGGATATATTTATTGATTTTTTATTATTGTTTTTATACCAGTAAAGGCGGCAATCACTAACTACCACTATCAACTAACACTTTTGACACTTTGCGGGAACCAGTGACACTAATGCAGTGATCAGTGCTAAAAATATGCACTGTCACTGTACTAATGACATTGGCTGGGAAGGAGTTAAGCATCCAGGGCGATCAAAGGGTTAACTGTGTGCCTAGCTAATGTACTGTGTTAGGTGCTTTTACTAAGGGAAGAGATCGATTTGTTCCCTGTTTTGCAGGAACTAAAAATCCATTCCTTCCCCCTGTCAGAACTGAGATCTGCCTTGTTTACGTTTCTCAGGCCTGTGTGTATTACCGATGATTGGCGGGTGCCGGCGGACACCCACAGATCAGCTTCTGCTGTGAATGATCGCAGCAGAAGCGGCCCGCTGATGGAACGTGGGCGCCCCCTGCAGGCGGAAGTGCAGAATCACATATATATATAATTCTGCATAGGAGAGCTGCCTTGTAGCATTAAGACTGCTATGGAGTGCTCTTATAAAAAACAAACTGTCAATCTAATGATGAGATATTTTACTTTAACGCAATATCCCTTATTTTTATCCACAGAAGAGGTCATAGTTCCAGTGACCAAAGCACCGATATACCAACCTAATGGAGCTAACACAACCACAGTGCAGACTACTATAAGCCAAGCATCTGGTACTTCATCTGGTAATTCCATCTCATCTATATATTTGGTGATGTGTTGCTAGCACTAATAAAGGAAAGATTTTGGCCATAACTACAGTATTAATTTAACAATTAGCATTTCCAGTTTAGAACAGGCAATGCAAACTCAAGCAGCTATTGCAGCCAGTGTCGTCAGTAGCACTTTCTTTCTAAAGCAGCTACAGCCTGTATCCTGACAGCAGCTCCTGAGTAGGATCCTTGCTTTCTATGGAGAAGCAGTCAAACCTACAGCTCTGCAATCAGCAAATGTCATGATCCCTGCTCCCCTGATTGGAGAGTTCCAGCAGGTGGGCTTCCTACATCCATGTCCCACTCTGCAGCTGCTGGCAGAAGATAGACTTTTCTGCTCAGGCTGTGTCTACTTTGTAAAGAAAACCAACTTTAAGCCTTTTAACACACCTTTTGTTTTGATGTACCTTGAATGTATTTAGCTGATTATTCAGAAGGTTCATTTTGGTTTTAAGAGTACATTCATATACTGTATGCGGCCTCCAGTGAGAGAAATGCTTGCCAATGGAAAAGCTACCGCCATGCACATTCTGTGTCTACTGGCCACAGCTGTTCCCTGTACCCTGTATAGACCAATGGTTGGCTGTTCGCTCATCTGAGTGGTTATGTGTGGTGAGGGGCTCTGACTGGCCCTGGGTGCAAACACTTTACATCCAGGGATGGCAGTTCTGGCTGCACACAGTCTGGAGACAACTAATACTGCAGGTTGTTTGTGACCATAGCACTGAGTGTATCTGCATATGAATGCTACAGTCCAGCCACTTCTAGCTGCCATCTCAATGAGCCCTGAGTAGAGTTGAGCGAACCTCTGGAAGTTCGGGTTCTGCTGGTCCATCCGAACCTCGGGACAAAGTCCGGGTCCGGGTCCGGACGGAACCCGAACGATCGCACGGACAACGAACCCCATTGAAATCAATGGGGACCCGAACTTTTAGGCACAAAAATGGCTGTAACAAAGTCCTGGAAAGCCCTAGAGGGCTGCAAAAGGAAGTAAAATGGGGGTAAGGGTAGGGCAAGTGCCCTACAAAAAATGGGGACAGGGAAATAACTTTAAATATTAGTAATATAGTATAGTAACGCTAAGAACAGCATCATCGGCACTGGCCATGGTCGTGGAGTACTCAAAACACCGCAATACGCTACACAGGTCTCGCATGGAGGCCCACTCGTTGGTGGTGAAGTGTTGCTGTTCCACAGAGCGACTGACCCGTGCATGCTGCAGTCGTTGTGAAGTGGTGGTTGCTCACCCGGAGGTACGCTCTGGACACATCGCATAACGCCACAAAACTCATGAGGTGCTGGTACCGGTCACGGCTACTACGACAAGAATCGCAATGATATGATATAATGATTATAAATTTCAATAAAGGGACAGGGGTAAAAAACATCCCGTGAACGGGATGGGAATGGGGGTAAAATGAAGGAAAACGTCGGGAGATCCCGAAAGGTCCTGAAACAATGTCGGTAAAAACACGGATTTTCAAGCCCAGGGGTAACTAAAGTTACCCCAAGCAACAGGCACGCTAGCAAGCCCAAGGCAGGCCTGGGCCTGGGCCTGAAACAGGGCTCCAAGCCTACCTGGTCGTCTTGGGCTTGAAGGTCTCCAAGCGAGTTGAGATGAGGA
>BLSH010080299.1:281369-294117 GCA_018402905.1 Glandirana rugosa | reverse complement strand
CGAACGTACGATCGTTTCGTTAGACAGAGTTTAATCTGCAATCTCCAACTCTAAGCAGCAGTATTTGAAATCTCAAATTCCCCCAACAATTTGATCGTTGTGTACGAACGTACGATCGTTTCATTAGACAGAGTTTAATCTGCAATCTCCAACTCTAAGCAGGGGTATTTGAAATCTCAAATTCCCCCAACAATCTGATCGTTGAGCACGATCATAGCGATCGTTGTTTTATGCAGAGCTTGATCTGCAACTCAAAGCAGCGGTATGTGAAATCTCTAATTTCTGCTATCTGTCCTCAGAGCAACAGCACAGACAGCAGTAGTAAAGTAATCTATCTCAGGATGCAGGATCAGGTCTTAAAATGTCTGCAATCTGTCCCTCAAGCTTTCAGCTTCCTTTCCCTACACTAATCCAAGGAGCATGTGACTGCAGCACTGTGACTCCAGCTTATAAAGAGGCTGGGTCACATGATGCACTGGCCAATCACAGCCATGCCATTAGTAGGCATGGCTGTGATGGCTTCTAAGGGCAAACCAGTGAAACGCTTGTTGATTGGCTGCCCTGCAGCTTCTCAACACGTGGAGTAAAATAGCAGAACCCCGGACCGAACCCGAACGATTTTTGAAATGTCCGGGTCCGTGCCACGGACACCCGAAAGTTCGGTACGGACCCGAACGTTACAGTCCGGTTTCGCTCAACACTAGCCCTGAGTACTTGTTTTTAAGTGTTAGTTTTTATGACCATTTACTTATAGTAACAAATCAGAAGTCATCCTGATGGCAGCAGATCGAGATGATTTTTAATTGGTTGTTCAGGTGCACTTGAAGTAGTCTTTTTTTTTTCATTTTTAATAGCATGGAAAATGGATAAAACATCTGTTTTCTGCCATCAGTGTCTCATTTGGAGACGTCTTTTCACTTCCTGTCCTATGGACACAACAGGAAGTGAAAGGAAATGTCCCCTTAGACAGTTGTCAATGAAACAAGTGTTCCCATCAGAACATTTTCCCTCTAGTCCTGTTCTGGTGACTTAAAGTGTTACTAAACCCAAAAACGTTTTTTTTCTTTCCTTAATGCATCGTTTGCATTAAGGTCAAAAACGTTTTCAATTTCACTGTGCCCCCCATCCCCTGTGTGAAGAGTAAGGGTCCTTTCACACATATGGACCGTTCAGATCCGCTTGTCAGTTTTTCAGGCAGACTTGAACGGACGCTCCATGTACTCCTATGGAGCGATGGAGTCTGGCGGATTGGAAAAAAATGGACAGACGGTCCATGTTCATCCGATCCCCCATAGAGAAGAGTGGGGCCCTGACAGATCCGTTTCTGCACGGAGAGCAGAGATGGACCTGTCATCCCCAGGCTCAGTGGTGATCAACGGATGGATCCCCGCTGACCAGCGAAGCCCATCAAAACGGACTCCGCACATGTGAAAGGAGCCTAAGAAAGGGGAGAAGAGATCAGTGCTGTGCACAGCTGAATCTATTCTCCCCTTACTTCCTCTTTACACAGCATTCGAGAAGCAGCAGGAGCCATTGGCTCTTGCTGCTGTCAATCAAATGCAAGTCCGGCTGTGTAAGTCTATGGAGCGCGGCTGACTATGGTTGTCCTAAAAAGAAAAGGCTTTAGAGGCAGCATCCTATTGTATAAATTGGCTTCCTCTCTTTTGTTGTCATCCTCCAGTACACCATCAGATACTCCTATCACAATTACATAGGAGTCAACTTGGTATAGACAGGGTTTTCTTCATAATCTCAAATATTTATTTAAGCTATAAATGACACCAATTGACACAAAATGAATGACTATTTTCCTTTGCTATACACTTTATGTAAAAACTGTTTTTTTTTTACTTAAAGAGGAGCTCCAATCAGTTTTCTGAAAATGAAAATGAAATTGGAGTACAGTGAGTACAGTAAATGAAAAGTCAGCAGCTACAAAAACTGTAGCTGCTGATAAGGACACTTACCTGTACCAGGATCCAATGCTGTGCTCACCTAAGTGGGCGCTGAGGACAGTCTTCGGTCCTCAGCTCCCGCATCTTAACTGTGGGCACCTGGCTGTGACAGCTTGCAGCTTCACAGCCGGATGCCCACTGCCCATGCACGAGCTGTGCTGTGCATTGTCAATGATCCCGCAGTCTTCTGGGACCTGTGACATGTCCCACAGGACTGCTGGGAGGGAGGGGGAAGGAGAACTTCCACTCAGACCTTCTAGGTGATCTGAGTGGAAGTGGGAGCGGGTACCTGTCAAAACCAGGTGCCTGCCCCCCCCCCCCCCGTAAAAAAATAAAGAGGAGGCCTTAAAGCTGAACTTCCCCTTTTGGGTGGAGTTCCACTTTAGTACCATTTGGACACAGTAAGTTGAACAAGGAACGATTTAACTACACAACTGTTAAAATACATGTGACGTAAAAAGTCAAGTAATGGCTACGCATATAAGGGTGCGAATTAACAGAAGGCAAGAAATAAGCGATATACAATCTTTGTGGATGCATTTTACTTTAACTTTAATAATAATTCCTTCAGGTGTAATGTCCACAGGTTTTCCAGCAGTGGTGGATTTTACATTCAACTTGACTTTGGTGAATGTGACTTACAATTCCCAATTTCAGGATCAGTCCTCTGATATCTACCGTGCCATGTCTACCATCTTGCTCCTACAGGTAAGAGATGCTTGATAGCAAAAGAATATTGTTTAACTATTAATTCCCTTAACCTATATAGTTTAGGATGTTCATATTTGTGGCAAAACAGTTTATTTAACCACTTGAGAACCGGTATGTTACAGCTCCTGTGTCTAGGAGGTTTTTCAGTGCTGAGCACTGTAATAGTATGACCATCAATTACTCCATCGTGCAACACTGTACTCCAATGAATCTGTATCTTTTTGAGACGCATAGAGCATGTTTTTGATAGTATTTAGTACCATTTATATTTTTTAAATAAAATGTTAATTTTAAAAATTGTCAGGACAAGAGAACCTCCATAATGACCTCTTTTTGGAAAGTAGACACCCCAAGGTGACCTTATTTTTTTGCCACCATTTTTTTGAAGTGAAGAAACATGCTGCTATTGAGGAGTTAAAACATGGAGCTTGTTAATGGTGCACTAAATACATGAAAGTGGTTGTAAACCTTGTGTATGAAATCTGAACAAAGCACATATTTCAATAGTGTTTACATGCTAAATGTCATTTCTATCTGCTGTCTTGTTCCTCTGCTATCAGCATGAATCATTTCTGACAAGTTTTCTTGACACCAAGAGTTGAAAAGGTAACAGGGGAGGGAGCTCCAGCACACAACCTGTGATTAAAAGCCTCAACTCTGTTCCTGTGTGCTGTGTGAAGGGGAGTGTGTGCCTTCCCTCCAATCAGCTCTTAGAGCTCTTGTAAAGTGTGTCCCTGGATAGCAATGGGGCTCAGGAAGGTATTAGGGGGGCTGGGGGGGGGGGCTGCTGCACACAGAAGGTTTTTTACCTTGAGCCTTTAGAACCACTTTAACTATACCATAGAAGCAAGCATGTCCTCAGCAATTATTTTCAATACAATGCAATGGATTTTTATTCTAATTTTCATCCAGTTTAGCACATATCCTGTATTGTGAATGATTCTTTTTTTTACAGATTGATCAGATGTTCCGAAACACGAGCATCAGGGCTGCATATACAGGATGCAGAGACTTAATGTTCAGGTACAGTCTTTAAATGTACTTAATGCATAGTATTTTGTTTTAGATCAATTTCTAGTTTGTTAATAGCTTAAAGTGGATGCAAACCCAATTCATGACATTTGAGCTGGGCACATAGATCTGCAGTGTTTTGTTATCTCTCTACAAAGCCCTGTGTCCCATAGCTGTCTCTTGCTGTGTTCTTCTGTTATCAGCCTGACAAGTATTCTGTCACATTATGATAAGAGCATCCGGAGTTTTGTGTTGGGGAGGTTGCTATAAATAGGTTAGCAGAGCTCTGGAGGATTCAACGAGCAGAGCTGAGAGTCTCTACCTATGAGGAGAGGGGTTGTGTGCCTTTCCTCCAATCAGCTGTCTTGGCTGTGTGCCCAGGCTTCTCTGCAAGGATAACCAGGAAGAAAAAAATCCTAACACTTTCTAAATAGTATATAAAGATAAAGACAGAAGATATAAATGTAAAACTTATATAGGGAGATTTTTTTCATCTCTGTGTATCATCTGAGGCAGTTCACTTCACTGGGTATGTGTGAGGGTTTACTTCCACTTTATCATTCAGTTTCTCTTCTACATCTCCATGATCTGAGAATACATCTTTGCCCAAGAGTTTCAGTACAAAAAAACAAGCGTAAAAATAAAGCAACTATGTACTCTCTTGGTGACTGATACTAAACTAATTGTTAGGCCATTCCTGAGACTGAATTCTCTCCTTACCCAAGTCCTAAGTGGCTAATTTACCAATGGCTGTTGACTTTTCAAGGGAATTTTCCCTTAGCTTAGTGAATGTGGTAAAAATTCACTTTGAAAAGAACACCCAATCACATGCCAGGAATATAAAAAAAAAACACAATTTTTGCTTGCACACTATTGGATGTTGGAAGTCAGCAGAGATTTACGTCCTTCACTAAGATAGAGAAACTTTCCTTGAAAAGCGAACAGCCTATTCGTGTTTATTAAATCAACCCCTAAGAGTTACCCTAGGCCTCGGATTAACATACCACCCAACTTTAGACTTTAATATAGAGGGACAGCATGGAGTAGGAGTAATGTAGTGTGCGCATTATGACCATTTTAGTAACTGGCACCTGGACATGGAATCCTTTCAGTTAAAAAAAGCTGTTATAAAATATTTTCATAGATTTTCCTACTTACATGAGTTAATGTATTTTCTAAAATGGGGACAAATAGTAGCCTTCTATATCATTAAACACAATGTTAAAATTATTTAAGTAGGCAAAATGTATTGCCAATGTATTTGATGCATAATGACACTGCTAAATGTTGTCTGCACACATAGCCTGCAATGACCACAGGTGATGGGAGGGCCAAGAAAGATTCCTGACATGATATTTGTAGAATTGAAAAGTTCAACATCTATAAAGACTTAACTCAAATTGTTATATACTCTTGGCAATAAATGAATTAATTACCCAAAGCTTATTTCTCAGCGTAACATGTTATTTTTTAGGGTTGTTTACCTCAATCCCCCACCAGTGTAATTACTCATATAGTCACACTTAAAGTATATTTCCACTTTTGCAGCCAGATTTGTATAACACCCATTTCATATTTGTTACATGTCCCCATTCACATAACTTAAAAAAATATCTACACATTGCAGCTCATTTTTTTATATGCTCTATTCTGGACCCTCCTGTAAGTAAATATTTTAGATACTTTTAGGTAATAGTAAAAATGTCATGCTGTGTGAATGGGAACATATAACAAACACATATCTGGGTTTTCTCAAATTGACTGCAAAAGTAGACATATACATAAAGCTTAAAGTGGATGTAAACGCACCACTCATCCAGTATAAACTAATGGCACAGTATTAATGTATAAGCCTCCTGCATGTATCCCTACCTTGCACATGTCACCCCCTTCAGCAGTAGCAGCCTTGCAAAACTCTAGAATCAGTGGGTGTCTCTCTTTGCTGGAGCTCGTGGGTGGAGTTGTGATGTCACAAGACTTCCCACCCACCTCTATAATGAGAGATGGAGGAGATGGGAGGGGGGAGTGTGAGGCTCTTTTTGCTTCGTGCAGGAGATAAGAAAATTACCTGTCACTCAACACAGCACGGGATGAAACAACTCCTTTTTCTTCCTTAGTCGGCCTTTCTCTTACTGAAAAAAGATAAGAGCATTGCTCATAGCTGGATTAACTCTCTGTGGCAAGACTGTGCACAGATGGCATGATATCCTCTCATGTACAAGGTAGAAGTGTCATAAAAAAATGTTTTTTTTTCGGGTTTACATCCACTTTAAGTTGAATTAATACAGCTATATTTCTCAATGTATATCCATGGAAAATCAAGCAGGGTAAGTCAATGGGAATGTATATGCAACTTAAAGGAGAAGTACAGCCAAAGTTCATTTGGCTGTACTTCTCCTGTGGATCACAGCAGTACAGTTCATTCTGCACTCCTGTGACCCGTTTTCAGCAGACAGCCGGCCGAGGCCCACTGCCGGCTGACATTACAGAGCTAGTCCAGGCTGGGGAAAGATCGTGACAATATGGTCAGGATCTTCCAACAACCCGGGATTGGCACCCGGCTCAGCCTCTCAGTGAACCGCTGAGAGCCTGAACCCTCCACTCCTGCCCCCTCCACAGCCCAGCACTCCAGTGAGTGGGGGGGGGGGCAGAGCAGAGCTCTGAGAACCGAGCAATTGACGGTGATTGGTCACTCAGTTCCCGGTCTTAGAGCCGATGGGGGACAGATGCAGCAATGGGCCAATGCTGCATCCACCTAGGTAAGTAGGATTTAAAAAAAAACAAACAAACTTCTCTTTTAATGCAATCAATCTCAAATGCATGCGAGATGCACGTGTGAGGGTGTTGCATTTGACACAAGCGCTAAAAGCTCCAAACTACGCTTCACTGAAAATAGATTCAAGTAATATATAAGTCATAGTATTATTAGAGTGGGAGGATTGTGGCCATCATGGTCTTTTCTAAAAATCTTTTTTGTTCCAGTGTCTTACTAAATGCAATGTATGTATTTTTTTAAGGCCAAGGCACTGCTATAAAGTGTACATGTGCTCGGACTTCTGACATTGGTCCACTCACACCAGTATGTTGCATTTTGTGCTTTGGTTCATCATGGTGACATTGACTTACCCTGCTTGATTCTAAATAACATCCCAGCACACCTTGCCAGCACTTTTGTGTGTTGAACTGTGCTGCCAAAAATGTTGCTTGCTCAATTTAACCTACGTTAACCCCTGTGTGTTTAACACACCTCAACATAAATGTGTAGGTGAAAAACAGCACTGACAATCCTAAACTCTTAATAATCAGACAACAGTGACAAAAAATGTGAGGCAATGAAGCAGATTTACTACACTGAGAATCTTCACACAATACATTTTGCAAATATTCACTTCAATTATCCAATCATCTAAAAAAGAAATTCCTGTTTTTCCTTTTTAACCACTTGACCTCAGAAAGATTTACCCCCTTCCTGACCAGCCACCTTTTGTGATAAGGCCCTGCGTATTTTAACTGACAATTGAGCAGTTGTGCGACATTATACCCAAATAAAATTGTCATTTTTTTCCCACAAATAGAGCTTTCTTTTGGTGGTATTTGATCACCAACGTGGTTTATATTTTTTGCGCTAAAAAAAAAAAAACAGACAATTTTGAAAAAAAAAAA
Source organism: Glandirana rugosa (assembly GCA_018402905.1). NCBI lineage: Eukaryota > Metazoa > Chordata > Amphibia > Anura > Ranidae > Glandirana > Glandirana rugosa. Next base: position 286,777 of record BLSH010080299.1, on the reverse strand, counting down.
AAACAATATTTTTTCCTTTTTGCTATAAAACATATCCAATAAAAAATGTAAAATATCACATTTCTTGAAAAATGTAGGCCAATATGTATTCTGCTACATGTTTTTGGTAAAAAAATCCTATTAAGCGTATCTTGATTGGTTTGCGCAAAAGTTATGGCGTTTACATACTATGGGATATATACTGGAATTTTTATTTATTTATTTTTACTAGTAATGGTGGCGATCAGTGACTTACAGCGGTACTGTGATATTGCAGCGGACATTCAGACACTAACTGACAATTTTGACACTTTTTGGGAACCAGTGACACTAATGCAGTGATCAGTGCTATATCACTGTACTAATGACACTGGCTGGGAAGGGGTTAAACATCTAGGGTAATCAAGGGGTTTAAGGTGTGCCTAGCCAGTGTTTTGGTGTACTGTGTTAGGTGCTTTTACTAGGAGAAGTAATGGATCTTATTCCCTGCCTTGCGGGGAAAGAACATCTATTACTGCAGCAATGACAGGATAGGGCTCTGCCTTTACATAGGCAGGGCTCTGCCCTGTGTAAACTATTGGTGATCGCTGGGTGCCAACGGTTATTCATTGGCCACCACCCGGTGATCAACACCTGCTGTGTTTAATTTACAGCATGGCCGGGTCGCCGGAGGTAATTGATCTGGCGTAGCTGAGCCCCTTGCTGACGTATATCTGTGTTATACGGTCGGCAAGAGGTTAATCTGCACATGACGGGTATTCAAAGTAGACAGGAATTTGCTTTTAACATGATTAACTTGAAAGGAATGTTCGCACAATATACTGTGTGAAGATTTTCAACTCCTTTAGTTGCCCAAATGAATTATAGCTATTTGACAACAGTGACACAATTAGTGCTTTGTTTGATTATAACGAGGTTAGAATTATCAGTGCTGTTTTTCATCTTACATTATTAAATATATATTTTTTTACAATAAACAGCAGTGAGATTTGGTAGAGATTATTAAAAGAAATAGAATTAGTCTAAGAGCTTAGTTTACATTACATATATATTTTGGTTTCCATTTATATATTTTTAGCAAGCAGTAAAACTACTTTAAAACCATCCATTGCTGAATGTCTAACTACTTGTTTTGTGAAGTAATTCATTCTCAAATACACTGTGAGGGCTAACGTTGGTAATCTGCCTTAGAATGGCCAATATAGGGGTATTTGTTACATGCTAGCCCTTATAAATGGAGGGGCAGAGGGGCAGCCCTAGTGTCAGTGTACTGGAAGCTTTAGAGGGAAAGGATAGGGAAAGATGTCAAACTGCGTAGGGAGAGATTCAGGGTCAGTTAAAAAGGAAACTGTACCTTAATTCTGATTGCTAGCTATACCTCTTTGTTGCTCTTTTTGGAGTGTGCTTTTTTAATTTCTTTTTGGCTTTGGTTGATTTGGATCACTTTTAGCATGCTGTCCCAAACACAGCATCCTTTTTTGCTGTAACCCTTCCCTTTTAATAAAGTCCATTTTGTTTTAGGGGCTCAGTATTTTGCAGATTCAATTTTAGGGGGCTAAATACATTTTTATTTTGTTCGGGGCTTTATTTTGGGTTAAACTGCTTTTATAGCAGCAAGGCTTTCCTTTGAAAAAGTGGGCTTTTGTTTCCGGAGGTAATTCAGGACTTTATTTATTTTAGGGATATATTTGCTTCTTTTGTGTTGATTTATTTAGGCTAAGCTGCCTTTTTTTGCTGCAAGGTTTTCCTTAAAAAAAAAAGATATTTTTGTTTTAGGGGTGATATCTTTTTTCGTCTCCATTAGAGGTTTTTATTTTATGTTGATAGGGCATCATAATTTGAAGGAAAAAATAAAATAAATGGAATAAAAGTGTGCACCGAAACCACCTCATATTGGGCCTAAAATTTAAGTGTAAAATTGTCCTGCTGCTGGCCTATTTTCTATTGCTGCATCAATCAAGGTCTCTTCATTTTTGTATTAAAGCCCCTACTTGTGCTCTTTGTCTCTTGTAATATTAGACCTAAAATTGCTATTTTAAATTGTCCTGTTGCCAGTGTATTTTCTACTGTGCCAGAGATTGAAGAGGAGGAAAGTGAGGGAGAGGCAGAGTGAGGAAAGATTTCTTCCAGGGGTAAGGGCAGAGCATTGAAGGGAGCAGCCATACCATTCTACCAGATGGCACTGCCCCACAAGTACAGGCTACTGCTATCTCCAGAGCCATTCACAAGGCTCTACAATCAGGTAGATGTTATCCTGCCTGAGGCACAGAGACATTGCTGTGAAAAATGTATGTGCAGCTTTCAATATCAGTTTTGTGGAAATCCTTTAGTGTATGCATGCTCTTTGCCATCCTGACCCTTCTAACTTTAAATCTGTTTAATATACAAGTTACAGTTACAACAAAAAATGCACAAAAGAAGGTACACCAGCCCAGTGCATTATCCCACAGTATTTATTTAAAATCAACATAGATTATACTTACAAACATGTGAATTAAAATTGCTCATCAAGCTGCTCTTTCTGTCACCCTGTGGTCCTTGGGTTTGCACACTCCAGAGCAGCGGTGGCCGGTCAATAAGGGGCGCTTGGGAGCCGCCTCCCCGCCGCTGACAAAAAAAAAGTCAGCTCGACCCCCTACAGGAGGCACCGGTATATTTTTCTCTCGGCTCCTTACTGTCTGCTGACAGCAAGTAGTGAGCTGATTGGTCAGTCATTAAAGACAAACAGGCACACACACATAGTCTGATTGGCTGCCCTGAGCCAATGACTGACTGGCATTGAATGCTGTGGGCGGGGGCGGGACTGTGGCGGACATGCTGGCTGCGTGATTACTCACGCAGGCGCAGCACTCCGCCGGGTTTCAGTCCCGACTCTCGCGCTGCACACCATCCACTCCAGCATGCTCTCCGCAAGCTGAGCTCTGCACACTCCTACCTGCCTATTAGATGGGGTAAGTGCGGGACTTGTCCCGACTTCAGGGGGGTCTGTCAGTGCCACGAGCCCCTATCTGGGGCTCTGTATACTGCTATATAGTGACTCTGTATACCCTATCTGGTGACTGTATACTGCGATATGGTGACTCTGTATACCCTATCTGGTGACTGTATACTGATATATGGTGACTCTGTATACCCTATCTGGTGACTGTATACTGCGATATGGTGGCTCTGCATACCCTATGTGGTGACTGTATACCCTATCTGGTGAGTGTATACCCTATCTGGTGCTATGTATACTGCTATCCGGGGCTCTGTATACTGCTATCTGGGGCTCTGTATACTGCTATCTGGTGCTCTGTAAGTGTATACTGGTGACTCTGTATACCCCTATCTGGGGCTCTGTATACCCCTATCTGGGGCTCTGTATCCTCCTATCTGGTGACTCTGTATAGCCCTATGTGTGATGCTGTATACACTATCTGGTGATGCTGGGCTGTATACTCCTGACACAAGGGTTGGAAACTATAATGGGTGGGACTTATAAAAAGTGGGAGGGGTCAAAAACCAAGAACGGGTTCTGGCGCCCCCCATCCTAAAATTTCACCAGCCGCCACTGCTCCAGAGTACCTCACCGGGCCCTTAATTGTTAGCACGCTTCAAAGGCAATGCCTTCTTCATCAGAACAAAGCAATACAAGGTCTTTCAACCAAATGCATACTCTCATACACAACATGAGGACCCAAAGCATTGCCGCTTAAATGGGCAGGGGCAGATAGGAAGGGGGAGGGGAATGGGCCAGCCAACTGAATCAAAAGAGCACATATGGGCAGACCAAAAATAAAAACAATATCTAATTGAAGCTAGCAGATAAAAATACAAATAAATAGATAAATACTAACAATATTAATAAGCAAGAAAAAGGCCCATCTTTGTGTCCTAAAATGGACAGGTGCATGCTGGTGGAATCATACAGCTTACCAAGCATAGGTGTTAACTGACAACATGGCCATCAGTAACACAAATACCTTTATTCACATACCTGTTGCCCATACTGCACATACCACAGATGTGTAGCACCTATAATGATTTAAACTTTCATATTTTGAGGCAAACGTACTAAAAAAATCAAGGATTATACTGTCAGTAATCCAAAATTGACTTCTAAACATGCCTGGAACTCATGCCAGTATGAAAACAATGGAAACTCCAGCCAGAAATGTGTTCAAGATATTACATCTGGTCCACCACGATGTCACTTCCGGTCTGGTGGTGTCCTCCATTTTGTAATGGTTGGACACTAGAGGCTAAAGTAAAGACTAAGAGATCATTCAGTCTGACCATTCACTTGAGAACCTATTCTGTTAAGAATATATTTCAGTTTGCTAGCCCTTAGATATGGTGGCTACATTACTTTATTATTTAATTTATTTTTTAAGTATTAAGTTAGCAATCCAGTTAGCAATTACTTCCCCTTGGAGCTTCATGTGCATTGAAATTACAAAACTACTCAACTTGTCATGGAGATAAAGAGAGGGGGAGGTGTTTGTAGCCCAAATCAAGAAAGCAGTCTACGTTAATAGCTATGCTGAGCTTGCTGATACTAGAATCTCTGAGAAATACAAGTTGTTGGCGGGTGATCATCCTAGCTTGTATCTACATATCCTTTAAAATAAAGAAAAAAGCTCATCCCATACTGCTTGTCCATGCAAGCATATATAGTCACAAGTAAGACAAACATAAGATGTTGAATTTTCACTTCATATACACATTCAAACGTGTTCTGACCTTTTTTGTTTGTCTATGTATTTTAAAACACAATGCTTATTTCATTTTTCTGTACTGTGTTTGCAGCCCTGGAATGGTGCCTGAATCTTTCAAGATTGACTGTGTGTGCTCATACATTAACAACACCGTAGGCCAGAAATTTACCAAGCAATCCGTTTATAAGGAAGTCTACACCCTCACAAATGGAATAAATAACTTGGCCAAATACCCCTTGGACAATTCCAGCCTATATATTGATGGTAATGTGTGTTATAATTATACATGATAAAAATGCTTAGAAATATAATTTCATGCAAGTAACATAAACTGTACAAAATGTTTTTTTTAAAATAAAATAACAAATATCCACTGGTGTTCCAGGTTTCTCCTCTTCTCTGTATGCCCCCATAGCAAGCTGCTTGCTTTGGGGGCACAGGTGCAGGCTCGCTCTGAGCCATGCTGACTGTGTCCATTGAAACACACAGCACAGCTCGGTCATTGAAACACACAGCACAGCACAGCTGATCCTTCCTCACACCATTTGATTAACAGCAACAGGAGCAAATGACTTCTGCTGTTGCCCGAGTCCCCGTGAGAAGAGGAAGAGAGGGAAGTAAGTGCACAGCACACAGGCACAGCGCTGGATCACTGACAGGCTTAGGTAAGGGTTTTGGGGTGGTGGGGGGGTTGAGTGATTAGTTAGTGGGGTGTTTTTTACTTTAATG
>BLSH010080299.1:244992-268094 GCA_018402905.1 Glandirana rugosa | reverse complement strand
GTAAAACATTTATACCCATATATAATTACATAGTTTATTAACAATCTTTTGATGACATGAACCCCCTATAAGACATTTACAGACAATGTCCATTTACAAAGGCCATGTCACTTAGAATTATGACTTGAAGGCAGTTAGGGTGTTCTCATTGGAATGCCCCCTTACTGTGTCCTTACAAATGTGCTGATTAAATGTTCTGGTTGGCTATCTGTAGGAAAATATATCTGATATTACATATTACAATTAAGAAACCATTTTTTGAAACTATTCTACAAAAATGTGGCTTTAATACACTTTACAGGTGGGTGCAGTTTTTTCCAACCCCCCCCCCCCCACACACACACACACACACACACCTTTCCCCACCTCCCTTTTAAAATATCAGGCATTAAATGTTCTCATTGCTGCCATCTGAAAATCTCTGACAAAACTCTGATATGTTCGGCAAGCAGTTGAACCCAGCTGTTGAGTGTGTTAGCAATCTCCATCTTGACACATGCCATCTAGCCCTGAGAATGTTGGCATGTCTTCATCTGAAGCATCCAGTTCTGTTAGAAATTTTGATTTTCTTTTTCAAAAGTACACTTTTAACATTTGTTTTTTCAGAATTAAAAGGCCAAACTCATATTTTTGCTTTCATTTACAGGATATAATGGAGCAGCATGTAAGTAGTGGTCCAATTTATTTTAAAATTGATTCTGTTTGTTTTGGCCTTGCCAATTACCTCTTCCATTTAGCCGAAGATATAAGTTATATATCAAGATAATACTTATGGCTATAGGAGAAAAGTGCAATGTTCACTTACCTATCTAGAAGTAAAAGATAAGCAAATGTGTTTTGGTTTGGTTTATGGGGCATTGAACCTATTGCAGGGTCCAGAAATTGCAGACTTAAATCTGAACCCTGTTGAAGTCTATGGGCAGAGCAAATAATGAAAAACATTTGTGGCCATTTTTAAAGCTGATAAACAATGGAATTGTTAAATAAAAGCCATGAAGAACTGGAAACAAGCATGGGAGCATGCACCAATGCAAATTATGTTTTTAACATGACCAAAGACCAGAACTAGAAGGGGCTGGTAATGGTGGCAGACACAGAGAAGCGGATGAACTTGGTAATGGGGAAAGGCCAGGATAAATGGCGGGAGCTGGTAATATTTGCAGCGCAGTAGAGGTGGGAGGAGCTGTTAATTGTGGCAGTCCTGCAGAGGTGGTTGGAGCTGGGAATGGAATATAAGGTACCATTTTTGTGCTGGATTTCAAGAAATGAATCAGCAGTATCAGCTTCAGGGGGTTTGTAACCATTGATGATTCTGATACTGGTTCATTTTTGAAAAGAGGACCAGTACACCATGTCAGGGAACCCTCTGTATTAAAAATTGCCTGCTATACTGAAGGCCCTCTCACCATGTTGACTACAGGAGAGGGCCAAAAATTCCAGTGCATAATATGCAAGCTTCAGCCAGTGATCCCCCTGGGCCTATCCTGGACCCAAAGTAGTCCGCAGTCATATGGTTTAGGAGTTGACTGTGACTGCTACTTGACCGCTGTGATTGCAAAAAATACTTGAAAGCAGGGATGGCCATCTCAGTCAAAAAATGGCAGTTAAGTACCCGCCACTGTGACGAAATACAGGCAATAATCTTGTAGAATAGGGGTTGACTCTACCATCTGGATTGGGAGCAGTTGTAAAGCCGGGTGTTTTTTACCAAACTGGCATACAGATGCTTGGCATGGGGGGTGATTAGGAGACATTTTGTCTTTCACTCCAGTAATTGCAGAAGAGACACTTGCCTGGTATGGTATGGAGTTTGGAGGCTCCCCATACCGTTTAAGAGATCTGTCATTTAGTGGTGGTAATCTTTTTTATTGTCACTTTTGCTCAACTGCATTGTACTGGTGGGCAACTTCACTTGCAAGTTTAAGACATCTCTCAAGTATGTTATTTAAAGGATTTGTGTATGTTTAATGTTGGCCTTTGTGAAGCTCAAAGTTACGCCAATTTAAAGTAATAATAGGGTTGCATACCCTAGAAATGTTGTTAGCCATCTTGTTCTTAACCTGAAAAAGTTGTTAGCCATTTTTTTTAAAGTTTCTGTAGCTCTATAACTACTATACATTACTGCATATAACATCAAAGAAGATGTGCAGAACTTTGCCATACTTTATTTTAACAGATTTATTGTAACCTGGACTCACAGTTTTACTTCATTATATTATTAGCTGTGGAGTTCCCCATTGAGGCAGCCACCAAAGTCCCAGTAAACGCAGCCAGTTCTGAAGAAATCACACTCAATGTTACTATAACTAACCTGGCTTATACTTCTGACCTTGCATCCAAAAATTCTCCAAAGTACAACTCTACATCTACGAATTTGCTGTACTTGGTAAGTACTTACATTTTTTTTTTTTACATGTCCATGAAAAACTTGTATACTATGGTGCAGTCTATAAATACTGTTATATCAATTAAAGTGAGAGAATCCAACCTGCATATCATATTTATAAACTGTATTTTATTTTACTTAAAATATACATATGTTTTCAAATTTTTAGATAGCATTGGGCAGTTGTTGTAAGCTCCTTTCTTAAAGAATGTTGGCCTATGGAAACAATTCATACGATGTAGCTGTTCTTTTGTATGCCATTTGAATTTTATGGTTTGACAATATAAACTTTAGCTGGGAATATTCTGAATTATCTAGTGACTTTTCCTATCTTATGCTGCTAGGTGAACAACCTGATGAAAAGCAGCACCCTTGGTTCCAAGTTGATAAATTGCCTTCTTGATAGCTTTGCGTGAGTAACAGTTTATGAAACGGTAACAATGTGTACTCTTGTCGCCATCGTAAATTTGTTTATTTTCATGTAATGTATAAAGTTGACATTTTTTGTTTATGGCTATATATAACAACATTAGTTCATCTATGCACAGCTTTATAATGAATATCTTATTTATTCACAGTTAGCTATCACAAATGATATACTGTACATATATTATACATATCATCCATTGGGATTCAAGCCATTTCAGTAACAGTGAAATGCGGAGTGTTAAAATTAGAATTCTTTTCCCAGTAATCTGGCTTCCATAAATAGAAATCAAATGCTTACTGTGGGTTACTGCAATTTGACGTATAGCTTTATTTTTTGTGATTCCTTTCCGAATAAATGGTCCATTGCCACAGAATTTCATATGTTCTGCACTGTCTGTCAAAAATGTTTATAGATGCAGAAAAATGTTCTGTAGCATATCCCGAGCAATTGATAGAAGAAAAATAAGTCCATGCTTTGATAAAGCTTAACCACTTCAGCCCCAGAAGGATTTCCCACTTTAGGACCCGAGCACTTTTTGCGATTCGGCACTGCGTTGCTTTAACTGACAATTGCTCAGCCATGCGACGTTGTACCCAAACAAAATTTGCGTCATTTTTTCCCACAAATAGAGCTTTCTTTTGGTGGTATTTGATCACCTCAGCGTCATTTCTGATTGTCGCTATAACCTGTTCTTTCACTGCGGGGGGGCCATCGCGGGTAGCCGGTGGCGATCGAGTCCACCCTACCCGCTCCCTGGCCCCCCGAACACAGTGAGCGTGCGCGCTCACAGTGAGGGATATCACAGCCACAGTGTGCGATATCGAGCCACTTTTTCGCCTTCAGACTGCGGTCGGCAAGTGGTTAAAGGCCATACACACGGTACAATTATCAGCCAACAATGGTCGTCCAACAGCCTATTGTCCGATAATCCTACGGTTTAGTATGCACGATTCGACAGCCGATTTGCAATGATAGCCCAACACAAGTTCTCTGAGAAGACTAGAAAACTTTTGTCTGCCAATTTTCGGCTCGTGTGTACAGAAGTTGGCTAAACAAAAGTTGGAAGTGCTAACACGCATTCTCGGAATCCAGGAAGTGTCCGGTCGTGTAAACCTGCGTCCGTAATTAACAATTCACATTCACCTGAACTTCCTCTTTATACGCTCGTAGCACTTCCCTACGTTTGCCTTTGTCAGATGATTACTTGACTCACGTCAGTACGCTAGACAAAATCGCAGAGAGCCAATTTGGAAAAAGTCGGACGTGCGGTCGTACGATCGCCGGCGCGTGTGTACAAGCTTTACTCATAAGCTTACCATTATTACTTTCTCTTCAGTTATTATTTTGCTGTTTTTTTAAAGGAAATGTAATAACATTGTTTATGGTAATTAGCTGCTTATTAATAGGACACAACAAGATTTGAAAATCAAGATTTTGTTCAGTGAATACACATTCGTGTATTATTGTAATGTTTACCTGAAAACATGTTTTGATGTGTCTTTTACGTGTTAACTTGGGTGGTGCTGTTGCATATTTCAATTATTGTATTTAAAGGGGTTGTAAAGGCAGAAGGTTTTTTTTTTTTATCTGAATGCATTTTATGCATTCAGATAAAAAAAACCTTCGGTGCGTAGCAGCCCCCCCAGCACCTCCTAATTACTTACCTGAGCTCCATCTCTCTCCTGCGATGTCCACGAGTGTCTAAGCCATCCAGGACACTCCTCCTGATTGGCTGAGACACAGCAGCGGCACCATTGGCTCCCGCAGCTGTCAATGAAAGTCAATCAGCCAATCAGGGGAGAGAGGGGCGGGCCGGGTCTGAGCTCTGTGTCTGAATGGATAGATGGAGCTCTGACTTGACTCCGGTGCCCCCATAGAAAGATGCTGGCTGAGGGGGCACTCGATAGGAGGGAGGGGCCAGGAGCAGCAAAGAGGGACCCAAGAAGAGGAGGATCCGGGCTGCTCCGTGCAAAACCAACTGCACAGAGGGGGTAAGTATAACATGTATGTTATTCTTTTTTTAAAAAAAAAGACTTTACAATCACTTTGATTTACAAATGTGTAATTTGTTGCTCTAGTGGCTCAATAGATGCAATATGTTAATCACATTTAGGAATGTGGATAGCATATGATAAGTTCAGTTAACACAATCTATGGTTTTTAGTTAAATTACATTTCAGAGAACTTGCAGTTCACGTTCTCCATCTGAATTACCAGTGAATTAATGAATTTAGCCACTCTGTCTGTAGAAAAGAAAAAAAGGCATGTAAAAGAATGCTAATAATATTTACCAGCCCCACCACCTAATCTTTGCTGTCTTGTACTGTACTGGTAGGATTTTCAGCATCTGACATTTTCAGACATTTTTAATGCCTTTGTTCCCCCGCTGCATGCTGGTACATAACTAGTGTATTTCTGCAGTTTACAGGCTCTTGTTAAAATGTGTACTTCTTGTATAGCCTTAGTATTATAAGATAGTTCATATATCATAAGTGTGTGAGTGATGTAAGAAATGGCTGTTATTTAATAAAAAAAGAAAAAACTACGTTTTGAATAGACAGGTCCTTGTCCTGTCAACAGCATTTTATACATATTGCAAATATTTCCTTTTCAAATCAGTGAGGTAAAAAGTTGTCATGCAGTAAATAAGGTATTACATTAGTAATTTATTTAATTTTTTTATTGATGTCTGTGTCCCCATTGCAGAGATTTTCTCTCATGAGGACACAGCAATAAAAAATATGTTTTACCAGGTGGGGTTCATCCCGGGGAGACAGGGCGCCGATCAAATGAGGAGGGCAATCAACATTATATCTCTACTGAAATCAAAGTGGGATGGGGGACCTCCACAAGAGGGGTTTATACTTTCCATAGACCTCCACAAGGCCTCTGACAAAATCTCCTGGCCCTATCTCTTCGATATTTTAAACAGATGGGGTTCTCGCCCCAATTTTATAACTTCTCTTAGAACATTTTACCCTAATCCTAATGCACAGGTCCGCTTAATGGTTCAGTACTCTAAAACCTTCACCATTGAGCAGGGCACCAGACAGGGCTATCCTCTTTCAGCCATAATCTTTGCCCTAGCCATACAAAGGCTTGCAATCACAATCAGAGCACACCCAGTCATTAAGGGAGTTAGATGTGGTACCCAAGAGCATAAATGCGCTCTTTTTGCAGATGACCTATTACTTTTCGTAACATCACCTCTAATCTCAACCCCAAATATCTTCAAATTGCTAAAAGAATTTAGTGCCATATCGGGTCTGGCAGTAAATAGCTCTAAATCGTTAGCCTTAAATATTTCGGCCCCAGAGACTAGAGTCACACAACTCCAAGTGCATTTCCCCATCACATGGGCCCCAAACTCTCTTCCCTATCTAGGCATTAAACTGACCAATTCAATCGATAAATTATATTCAGCAAATTACCCCTCGTGTATAAAAGCATAGAGGAAGAATTAAAAATGTGGTCAAACTCGGGTTTGTCCTGGATAGGAAAAATCAACTCAATCAAAATGACTGTACTACCATGGATTCTATACCTCTTTAGATCTCTCCCAATTCTGATACGAAAAGACCCCCTCCAAAAATTACAATCTAAAATCGTCTCCTTTGTTTGGGGGGAAGAAAGAACATAGATGTCATAGAGAAACCCTCGTTCGACTTAAATCCCAAGGTGGTTTAGGACTTCCTTATCTATGGTCCTACTACCAAGCAGCCCAATTGGCACAGACTTCCATAATCTATTCTAATGGACCAAAACTGGATTGGGAATCTATGGAGAGGCAATCGATCCCAACTTATACAATCGATTATCTAATGTGGAGACCGCCGAGATCTTGACCCCCCATCCTGGCCCCGACCTTATCACACTCTATCGCCCTTTCGGACAAACTATACAGACTAGAAGCTTTGACTTCCAGGATTAAACCATTATCCTACCTGTTTAACAATGTAGACTTTGCCCCAGGCCTAATATTTTAACCTTTTGTTTGTGGCTCAACAAGGGTCTTTTCAAAATTGGACATTTTTTCACCCGGCAGGGCCCAATGACTAAATCCTACTGTATATCCAAACTTGAGATGCCTGATTCGGAAAAATTTAGATTCACTCAGATCTCACTCTTTCTGAACAGAATATGGACAAATGAAGCAGCACCTCCAAAACCAACAATTTATGAGATATGGTGTACGGAAGCAACGGATCAGAGGGGAGGTATATCCATTATTTACTCCTTGTAATCGATAAAACAGACAAACCCTCTTATGCCAAGGCGTGGGAATCTGAACTTAATTTCCAAGTGAAACCTGAGGTTTGGTTCCAAGCCCTTTACTGTGCACAAAAGGGCATAATGACCATATCATTAATAGAAGCCAATATCAAAGTACTGACGAGATGGTATTACACGCCATCAAGGTTAGCTCAAATATATCCTGACTCTTCTCCGCTCTGCTTCCGAGGTTGCAGTCTTATTGGCACCATGTCACATATTTGGTGGACTTGCCCACATATCAGGACCTTCTGGAAAAAAATATTTTGCATGGCCAAGACAATACTGGGATGTGACATTCCAAACATAGCCCTACTGCTCCATAAGGTAGTGAGCATGCACAAACATAAACAATCCCTTTTGAACTTTATGCTAATAGGAGCTAAGATCACATTGGCAAGGGCCTGGAAAAGTCCCTCAGTCTCTCTTCTAGCCGTGCAAAGGAAGATATCTTGGATCATGACCCAAGAGCACCTAGTAGCAAAACTCCTAGATAAAACTGACAAATTTGAAAGTATTTGGGAACCGTGGGCCCTTTACGTAAAGGTCCTCTTTATCCAGGCCACATACCATCTTGATTCTAGTACCCGGAGGTTCGCTTTCCCCTTTTTTTTTCTCCCTCTTTCCTTTTGGTTTATTTTACCCTGTCTTCTCTCTGTCTGTCTTTCTCTAACCTAAACTACTGCCCTGTAATTTCTTCTTTCTCTCTTATCTAACTCCTGCGTATTACTCTCAGGGCAGTCTACGAATTAACAACTCATACTTCTTCCTTACTCCTTCCATTTCTGAAGAATACCTAAACATTTGAATATATCTTGGAGACCCCACAACAGAGAGTCTGTTATTCCTAGACAGGATCTTACAAGACCCCTTTAGATTGTGATCCCCTGACAAGTCACACAGAATCTCTATGAAAAGCAGCCCTTCTCAGTAAGGTTCGTCCACAGATCCTATTATCCTGTTAATCTCTTTGGAAGGCCATTGCTTATTGTTACCCTCCTGGACCGCAGGAATCCCCTGACCCACAGTTAGTTCCCATTGGGGTGGGTTGGAGGCACCTTAGCCACTAGGAAATAGTCTACATAGAGTTTTCTAAAAATAACACTAGCCTGAAATTACTAGACTCCTGGAAGTTAATGTAATTGGTAGGCATGCCTCTCCTTCGTTTGGTCTTCAATACTATGACATCATCTGTACTTTATATACCAAAATACTATTGCATAAATATTACTAGATTTTCGTAGTACATTGTTACTGCTATGTATTGCCTACGAGCCGTGAAGATAACTGTTAATATGTTGACTTAATATTATGTACAATTTCCAATTTCCAATAAAAATATTGAAAGAGAAAAAATATGCTTTATCTGATGTTATCAAATCGTTTTCCGACATAAAATTGCTACTTTCGCCTGTGCATATAGGATCAGTAATTTTCTCACATCTAAAAAAGGGAGTAATAAAATCAATTACAATAACAACCTTGTAATTTTATTGTATATTTGAAATGGCGTTACCACTTGTGATACTGATGACTGAAACAATATTCATTTTCTGTTCACCAGATTCAATGCAGTTGGCACCAAAGTAAACTTAGTTTGTAATATTAAGAAGGATGCTACAGGGCCGAAATTTGATGTGGAGGCATTTTACAATGAAGTGTCTTCCATGACCTTAAATGTTACCAAGTTGAATATCTACAAGCTAGATGCAAACTCTCTTTATGTCAATGGTAAGACTAATCCAATTTACAGTATTTGTAGATAGTGAATGTAGAGATTTCATACACCAAAGTAAAATCTATCTTTGTGTTCTAGGCTACAATAAGGCCGTGGCTACAACAAGTAAGTTAATATACATTATTTTAATAGCAGTAAAGAATGCATTTCATATAAAAATAGCTGGGTATTAAAAATACTTTTTAATTAAACATTATATATTACATATATATAATTCTACCTTCATAGTGCACTACAGTATAGCTCTGGTAGTGTCTGAGATATCTCCTTCACCTATTCATACATTCATTGTATTTCTACATTAGAGAAAGACAGCTGTAGTGTAGTAAGGCTGAGGATAGGATAGTACTCTTTTTTTTGCAAGCATTGCTACTACTTCCCCTTATTTACCAACTATATTAATGTTAAATATACAGTATGTTATATGATAAACCAAGATGAGCTTTCAAATATCATGGTTTGTTTATAATGTGAACTTGTTGGGAAATTATATGTTTTATGATTATAAGGTTTACAATCATAAACAGCTAATTTCATCCTGTCATCCTGCATGGCCCTAGTGGCTTTCTCTGTGTATATGATGCATTTAGATGGCCTGACCAAATGTGGATAATCCCCCCTGGGCAAATCTGTATGCAGGTCGTCCAGTAAATCTCACACCATATTGACCTGTCCATTGGAAGTGTACTTCCAAAGCTTGCCAATACAACTTACACTTTTAAAGGAATGTGAAAACTTTTTAGGCTTTCAACTTTAAATCATTGGGTCCTAGGTCTGATTGCCTAAACAACAGCTGGCGCGCATGCTTAAAATGACATGGTATTAAATATATAGGAGATCTACAATTATTACATCATGGCAAATGAATTCAAATATAGTTTCTGTGTGTTGAGTTACATAGTGGCATACATTGCTTGTGTACCTAATATTGTATTTTTACAGCAGTTTTCTCAAAGTACCTAGTAATTAGTGTAACTTTGGCAGCAGCAAGTTTTGGATATTATCAAATGAGACCTGCTCCATACATTAAGTTTATATGATAATTTGGGACTTCTGCAGAGTTAGGTATTGTGTGGTGGGTAGTATTTGTTTTCTTAATCGACTGTTTTATTATAATGTGATAGAGAAAAAGACTACTGATGTTTCAACTCCCTAGCAATGGCAATCCAATGTAGCCCTGGTACAAATATTTGTTATTTAATAGTAAGGATATCAGTGATACTTTTTTAAATTTGTCTCTTAACCACTTTAAGTCCAGACACTTTCACCCCCTTCCAACCCAGAACAATTTTCAGCTTTCAGAGCTGTTACACTTTGAGTGACAAATACTCATGCATGCAACACTGTACCCAAATTCATTTTTTCTTGTTCAAGAAGTTTTATTGGTATTTTAAATATAAGTAACAAAGATGTGTGTATCAAAACTTGTCATACATTGTGACATACAGCTAAGGTAGGATAAGGAAGTCTCCAAACAAGGAATGATATGCCATCAATGAGAAATAATTACAGAGAGCAAGGATGTCGTAATAACTTTATAAGCGTACGGCTTGTAGTGGTCAGTGCTGCCCCGTGCCCCAGCCACCCCAGCAGGGATCAAGCTGTGACAGGGGGGACTGGGTAGCATCACCCAGTTCTTCACATTCCTGTTCAGTATTTTATTGAATAGAGGGTTATGCAACAAAAGGAGCAAAATGGTACATGAATTAGATATAAGTATATATGTATAGTAGACAAAGACCACTATAGCCATATAACAAGTCACAGAAGAAGAAGATATATCTGCATCGTACCATAATTTAACATGGGTTTGAACAGTTGGACTGTCTGCCTCTGCATTATAGGAGGCGTATGAGATGTGGACATCATATGAGGGGGTTCAAATTTGGTAGGAAGGAATGATTGAATCAATTAGTGAGGACGTGACCCATGTTCCTCACTTTTCACTGAGCTCAATGGTGAATGTAACTCATAAGTTTTAGAGTAGCTGTAATCAATAACAGAGAAGTAGAGAGAAAGAGAGAAGAGGGGAAGGGGGGGTAATGGGGGGAGGTGAGGATAGAAGGAGGAAGTGGTTCTCCTGGTCGGCGGCATAGAGCAGATCTACATGGAGGGAGGACAGGTTGCATGTCGCGTTTGTCACCAAGGCATTAGTAAGGATTCGTCAAAGTCAGTGGGTAAGCCGCGTTTGACCCAAGGATGCCAAATCTTTTCATATTTACGGATTTTGTTTTCCTCAATCGCTTCCATTTTGGAGTGCCTCTAAATTCAACCACAATTAGAGTTGGAGATTTCCAAGCTTTCGCTATTGTCTGTTTTTCAGCTGTAGTCAGATGCATTAGTAATTGGAATTGGGTCGGGAAATTCCATCAGGTTTTGAGTTTAGAAGGGCTGTTGCAGGTTCGGCGGGTATTTCAGTTTCTAAAACATTAGAGACTATTGCAAAGATTTCCTTCCAGAATTTATGTACTATTGGGCAGGTCTACCAGATGTGGAAATATGTACCTCATTTGCCACAGCCTCAAAAGCATTGTGGTGTATAAGTGGGAACAAATTTTGTGATCCGAGTTGGAACTAAATACCACCGTGCGAGGACTTTAGTTAGCTTCTATTGCATATATGCTGGTGGAGGAGGAGGAGGTAGCTAACCAAATTCCGCACCACTCTGTAATATCAATTGTGCGTCCTAAATCTGCTTCCCATTTAGCAGTGTAGGTTGGTTGAGGGTTAGACGGAGTGAGGTTTAGTTGGCGTTATAATGTTGATATAATGCCCCTGGCGTGGGCATCGCTTTTGCATAAGCGTTCAAATTGTGTAAACTGAGTGAGTTGTGACCCAGTTCTGAGTAGTGGTGCATAAAAGTTTTTGATCTGTAAATAGCGGAAAGGTTCGGAGCTAGGTAAGCCATGTGATTCACATAGGGTGGGGAATGGTTGGAAAGATGTGGTTGTAACTAGGTTGTGTAATCGAAAGAGGTTATTTGCTGACCATGCCTGGAATGAGAGAGGGGATTTCCATGATGGTTAGAACGGCGGGTTTCTAAGAAACGAGAGGAGGGGGTTATGGGAAGATTGTAAGTTGTGGGTTGTTTTGAATTTGTCCCAAGTATTCAAGGAGTGTTTGGTGATGGGATTAGTTATGTTCACACGGTCCGTTGGGGGGAGCCATAACATATTGGCCACAGAGATGGGGTCGGATTCAACTGATTCAATGGCCACCCAGAGTGGTGTCTCTTTAGCCGCATGATATTTCAGCAGTTGTGAAAGCTGTGCTGTGTAGCAGTAGGAAGAAAATTTTGGAACGCCAAGACCACCCTCCAGTTTTTGTAGGTATAATATAGTTTTTGGGATTCGCGGTTTAGTAGACCCCCAAATGTATGACAAAACCTGACGTTGCAGTGAGTGTAGGAAGTAGGATGGGGTGGGGGTGGGAAGTACTCTGAAGAGATACAGGAATTTAGGTAGTACGGCCATTTTGACCACGTTAGTCGTATAAATGTTGAGGGTCTATTGATAGTCTTAAGGGTCTTTGCCAATATGGTGTCGGGTTTGTTAGCCTTAAGGTAGAGCAAATGTTGTCTCTTGCGGATCAACTTATCTATAGAATCTGTTAAAAAGAGGTCAAAGTTCAAGCAAGCTTTTTCTAGATTCGCTTACGAGGTGGGGTCAGGGTTGGTTTGAAAGGCCTCATGGCAGGCGGAATTGGGCTTTTTGCTCCTTTTTAAGGATTGTCGCTTGTTGTATTAGTTTACCCCTGATGACTGGTTTATGGGCTTCCCATAAGGTTAGTGCTGATATCTCATCAGAGGTATTAAGAGATAGATACCCTTTGAGGGCTATTTCGATATCCAGGCAGTGGGAAGGATTAGTTAGTGTTGTGTCATTAATATACCATGTTGTGTCCTGACCTCTTGGGATAGGAGAGGCGATGGTGGTGCATACTGCAGAGTGGTCGGTCCAAGTGAAAGGGAGATATTATTTCAGGGGTCATGCTTGCTGCGATAAAAATGTGGTCAATGTGGGAAAAGGATTTGTCTGGGTGGGAAAAGTGGGTAAATATTCTATTGGACAGGTTGGGGGTGGACTCATGTTTGAAGTGTGTATCCTACAGACAGGCTATATGTATTTTGGCGGCTTCTAATGTATGTAATGCCTTAGTGCGCTTATGAGGTGTATTAAATCCCTGAATGTTCAGGGAACAAACATTCAGGGGGGCCATAGAGATGGCATGATCAAGGTTTTACTGTATCTGACCGACCACGAGACCTGGTCCACTGTCGCCGAACCAGGAGAAGGAGGAGAAGAGAATATGGTAGCGCATGAAGAGAAAGGAAGAAGAAGAGGCTAATTACATTCACATAACTGAAATGGCATAACACAATTATTAAACAACAAAAGAATGAGGGAGCATTCTGGAGGGATGTCTCGTGTCCCCAGGAGGCTCTAGTTTTGCCCATGGAGGCCTGCATAATGGTTGCAGGGAACCACGTGCAGGTAAGGTGGAAACAAGACAATCCGGTGAGGTAATACCGGCAACTGGTGAACACTATAATAACTGTAAATTATGTAAAGCAACTTTTAACTTGGAATGCCTTGGGTGGGTGAACCAATATCAACAGTAGGGTCAGGTTTAAGCATTCCAGTCCCAACAAGGAGGCTTTTAAGAGTTCCCGGCTTCATAGTAGGCATGGAGAAAGCAAATGCTGGGAGGTAGTGGACGGGTCCCACGTGGGGGGTTTAGTAACTGAAGTTTGCTTGGGTGAAGGGTGGGGACTATTAGGGGCAAGTTTGCTGGATCCTGGAGTATAAGGCCATGTAGAGGCTTGTATGGGCTACTAGTCCTCAGCAGGAGGGTGTGCAAGTGACGTGTCCCAATGTTCTTCAGTGCCAAAGGCTTGGAAATTCAAGCAATTGGGGATGGGAGACCATCCAGAGGAGTTCACCTACGGGCAAAGAGGTGGTAAAAAAGTATTTGAGTTAAACGGCCAGCTGATCAATGGTTAATCAGCCCATGGAATCTTCCGCATTGGTTGCCAGGGCATCGAAGCGGCCGCATTTATGGAAGTTTTGGGGTGAGCCATTTGTGTTGGATGGGTCAGTCACCTTTTGTTGGGATCTTGAGGCTGAGCGCCTGTGGGAGGCATCTTTGTTGGGGTGATGGTCCAGGAGGCTCAGTTCCTGCAGTGCACATTGCTGCTTTTACACTGTACGGCAAGTATATTTGGTCTCAAGATGCGTGATGCTCACAGAGAAGGGAAATCCCCAGTGGTAGGAGATCTGGCACTGTTGCAAGAGTCTGCAAAAGGGGCTTTAACGTGCGCCATTTTGCTACAGTTATGGGGCACAAGTCTGTATAGATTTGGTAATTGTAACCTTGGAAGGTGAGTGTGCCTTTGTCTCTAGCTGCAGCAAGGAGCTGTTCCTTTGTTCTGTAATAATGGAACTTGGCTATGATTTCTCTCAGGGGGCCATTGTCTTTATGAGGACAGAGGGCCCTGTGTACCCTGTCCATCGCAAGCCTCTCTACCGGAATGGCAGGCTGTAGTTCCTGGAACAGCGCCAACGTAGTGGCTTGTACGTTGATGACTGTTTCCGGGATCCCTCTGATCCGAAGATTGGGCCCTATTTTCTTGATCTTCCATGTGAGACTGCAAAATTTCATTCTCTGTTTTGAGATTTTCAATTTCAGCTAGGCCGGTTTGCGTGTTACACTCGAGATCGTCCATTCCGATCTCCAGCTCAGCTGTCCTCCCCCCCCCAGCTCCATCAGTTTGTCGGTGATATGGTCTGATGTTTGTTTCAGTGCTTTGTGTAGCATGTTCTCAAATTTATTGAACATGGAGGTCTGTATAGTGGTTTGAGCGTTGCCTCTTTCGGAGTCAGACTCACCGTTTTCTTCCTGGAGCTGATGTTGGGAGTGGTGTTGCTGTTTTGCAGGGCATGACCAGCTAGGCTGTGGGGCTGAGGCCAAGCACATTTTGGGGTTAGGCTGGGTAAGTGCATCTTTGATGTTTTTTGTATGGAGTTTGGGATTAGATCCCACGAGGACCATGGTAGCGAAGCCAGATTGTAAGCCGGGTTGTGCGTAAGTAATGTGCGCGGGGATATAAGCTCAGGCAATGTGCTCAGTTGCGGGGTTCCCTCAGGAGCAGAGTTCTACTGGGGCATGGTTGCTGTGGTCAGCTTCACAGACAAGACATGGACAGTTTTACATTCGGTGTATCGGGCAGGGCAGTGGCTGTGGGTTGTAAGGAGCTTGCTTGTATGGGAAGTCCATTTATGATGAGGTTGTTGTGCACCCTTGTGGCCTAGGTGAACCAAGATGGCCACCTTTACAGTAGCTAGGCCAGAATATATACAAAAGGTATGGGGCCGGCCTATTTCAGAAAAGTAGGTTGCCAATAGTTTGAGAGGTCGATGAGGGGGGCTCTGCTTGTAGTGATGCTCTCTTGATCTCAGAGGGTCCTTCAGGTGATTGTATTGTGCCCAGTATAGTGGATTGCGGCCTACAAGATGGCGGCCACCACAGTTTCTTAAGGCCGCGCTTAGATTCCCACCTTAACACTGGCTGGATGTCCCTGGGTCGGACCAGGGGTCAGCTGGTTGGTACAAGGGGGTCCCCAGGGGTGGTTTCTATTAACTGGTTGCCTCGGATGGTTGTCGGAATCGCGGGGATAGTCCGCGGCGTGCACCAGGATATACGGTGGCCTGCAGTGCCTCGTGATTGGGTCCCGATCGCGGGCAATTCACGGCCAGGAGAGAAGCTGCGTGTGTGGGGAGTGATTCCCTGCTAAAGGGTGTCGTTTGCTGGGACTCCAGAGAGGGGATGCCGCTGGATGGTGAGGTTAGTGTCCGGAGCTCTCCAAGAAGGCGCCCATCGCCGTTCGCATCCAGCCCAAATTAATTTTTTATCATTTTTTTTACAGATAGAGCTTTCTTTTGGTCATATTTAATCACCACTGGGTTTTTTTTTTGTTGTTATACAATTTTGCAAATAAATAATCTTTCTTAATAACATTAGGCCAAAATGTATTCTGCTAATTTTTTTTGAAGAAATAACCCAAAACAGTGTATATTATTTAGTCTGTGTTAAAGTTATAGGCTCCATGCACACTGGGCTTAAAAAAATGTCTGTTCTCTTGGGAGTAAAAAATGTTCATATAGAGCATTTTTTGTACAAAGTTAAGATGAGTTTAGAAGAGCTTTACATTTTTCTGCCAGTAAGCTCCAATCAGGAACACGAATGAGAAGGGTTTTTTTCATGCCTCTATACGTTGATCTCAAAATATGCCTCTAATCGTCCTAATGTGCGTGGACGCATAGAATAACATTGAGCTCCTTTTACAGGCAGAACACAAAACTCTTGTAGAAGCAACGTTTTTTACACCAGTGTTCATGGAGCCATAAAGTGTACAAATAATAGAATGGTGTATGGTGGTGATCAGAATGCTGGTATGGCATATGGTGGTGATCAGAAAGCTGATATGGTATATGGCGATCAAGATGCTGGTATAGGGTATGGTGGCGATCAGGACATTGGTATGATGTGATGGTGATCAGGATGCTGGTATGGTGGTGATCAGGGCGCTGATATGGTGCATGGTAGTCATCAAGACGTTGGTATGGTGTATCATGGTGTTACTATGAGCACTGGTGACACTGGGACAGATGACAGGGGGCAAACTGCACTCTTTATTTGTATAAAGCTGGGGGGCAGTGATCAGGGACACTGGGGCAGGCTTATACTGCAATCTGTGAGTTTACATGCAGTCTGACAGGCTGCTGTACACTCACAGGCTGAAGCAATGGTTCTCTCTGCACTCACAGCTGATCTGTTTAAGAGCAGAGAGAACTGATGTTTACATTTGATTTCCATTGAGTACTATGTGACTGCTGTGATTGGACACAGCAGTCGCATGGAAGAAGACCATGTGATCACCAGACACAGCAGTAATGTGATCCAATGTGTCCGGGTGACATACGCCGATCACCGGGCTCTGAGTGCATGCCAATGCGGGCTGAAATACAGGTATGCTAACCTGTATCAGCGCTGCTTCCTGTGTGCCATTTATAAGCTGTGGGTGGACAGGGAGAAGTTAATTTGCATAGACTATGGAGACTTAGTCATTATAAGCTTTAGCTTATAGTGTATTCTTTAGGTAAGGAATTTGGGGTTGATTTACTAAAATTAGAGTGCAAAATCTGGTGCAGTTATATATAGAAACCAATCAGCTTCCAGTTTTTTTTTGTCAAAGCTTGATTGAACAAGCTGAAGTTAGAAGCTGATTGGCTACCATGCACAGCTGCACCAGATTTTGCACTCTCCAGTTTTAATTAATGCACCCCTATGTTTTCTAGGTACTATAGCCATTGGTACCAGACTTTTTCATGTTGCGTTGTCATCCCATGCACTATATACATGGATATCTTCTTGTGGACTTCAGATGTACATTAACACATTGGGGTTAATTTACTAAAGCTTGAAAGTGCAACATTTGGTGCAGCTCCACACAGAAACCAATCAGCTTCAAGGTTTTATTGTCAAAGCTTGATTGAACAAGCTGAGGTTAGAAGCTGATTGGCTAGCATGCAAAGCTGCACCGGTATTTGCACTTTCCAGCTTTAGTAAATCAACCCCATTATAACTATTTTATTAATAATTAAAAAATGTTGAAAATTAAGTGTAAACATATCTTTGGTAAATAATTGCTCTTTTTTTAATTTTAGCAACACAATCTCCATCTTTGACTACATTCAGAATGTTTGGACCCAGGCAATTCTTTCTTAATTTTACAATAACAAACCTTAACTTTAATGCAAGTCTAGCAAACAAAACCTCTGGCCCATTCATAATTTTAAAAATCAAACTTGACAACTTGGTAAGTGACATCATCATTAAACATGAATTATTGGAACTATTAATAAAGAAATAGTGTACTGATATTAATATGCCATTCCATTTCTTTGTACACCAATGTTGGGAGTATGCATGGGAGCTTCTTTCTGCCATATTTATAATGTATCAAACAACTTACTGGTGCACTAGGAAATAGTGAACTGGCCTTTGGGCCACCAGCAGCTCAACGAAGATTTCACTGAAAGCTGACCACATTGTGATGGGCCTTGGCCATGGGATGCAGGTAAGTATACTTCTGGGGTGGTGCAAGGGGTGGCTGGTTTTGGTCAGGAGTGGGATAAGAAAAGGTAAGTACACTTTTCCTTTCCTAAATTCTCTTATATATGATATGTCTATAGGTTATTCATATATTACATTTCTCACACTAAAGTAGATCTTATATATACATGTTACTATGCCTCCAAAAGAGGCAAAAAAGCAATCCGCGTTTGTTACCCCAATGGTAGGTGCTCACAATTAGAACTCTCAAAACAGAGACTTGTTGAAATTGTTCTTTCTTCTTGAATGCAAGAAACATACAGTAGCTATGCAATGTAATGCAAGCTTACAATATTTTTATCACACTTTCTAATCACCTCAAACTATGTACTGCACCTTTTTTGTGCTTAATTAGTTTTGAGTCACTTTCCAGTGGCCTGAGCATTGTATGACATTTTCAGGCCCTATCACTACATGTCTTTTTATTTGTTCTACTGAAGACCATCTTACCAGAAGCTGTCTCTGCACCTGCGTTATCCTAGCCTAAGGTGGTCATATTGTTGAAGGGGCATTAAGACATGCAGGTTTGATCCGATCTATCTCAGTCACCTGTGTCTGCTGGAGAGAGTTGGTTTAGCCCGGCATGTCTGTGTATGCAATGAAGAGTGACAGATGAGGCAGATGAAGATATCTCTATCACTGACCGATTTCAGAGAACAATAATAATCAGACAAGGCTTTCTAGACTAGCTTTTACAGATATTTCAGAGATGGCAGCACACTGTTTGAAATACTATAAGCTGTTGAGCTCCAGATCCATTTTCAATTTATAGCTATTGGCCTAATAATTCAGAAATAAGTGACACCTATGATAGGAAAGTGATGTAGTGATGCACTGAACTGCCCTTGGTTTGATTCAAGCAGGGTTCTGCGAAATTCAGTGAAGTTCAGATGCTGAAACTGAACTCCCATAAGATCAATGGGAGCTGAATTTGACAAATTAAAAAGGCCCCATTTCTGGGCTAGTAGGCAAGGGAACCTTCCCCTTCCTCCGGCCTCTTCCCCACAACGGAGGATAGATATGAGGGACTGTGGGTGGGGGGCTTATTGAAATTTTTAAGCATCTTTAATAATAAGGGGTCCCCAGATACTAGCCTTCCCTCCTACATAAATTAGTACAGGGTACTCCTATACTCATTCACAAAAGAAAGTCATCTAGAAAAAAGATACATACATTTAACAAGCCCTTTATTAAAAAATGTAAAATCTCCAACAAATTTCCCTCATTATTAATGCATCTTCAATCATGATGTAAAATCCACAAAAAATTCCCTCATTGTTAATCCATCTTCAGTCATGATGCCTGCCACCTATCGACTCTGATTGGCTGAGATGGAGCCAATCAGGGGAAGCGTTGTATTCATTCAGAAAATACACAGCTGCCTATGAATGGCTGAGCGACACTCAGCCCAACTCTATTTTGTTCCTGGTGTGAGACAAGAAGTTCTCATCTCACTTCCGAATCACAAGGTTGTATACTACATACAATTATTACAGCACGCCCCGTGGGTGCACCTGTTAGTGTAGAAAATAATTCAGTTGGGCCATCTGACCTAAACAAACTAGTTAAAAAAAAACAGTAAACCTAGAATTCAACTTAAAACAAGACCACAATCATTAAATCAAGTTTAAAAATAAATTTATTGTCACTTAGCCTCCAAAGTGAAAACCCACAGGCTCAGTTTTTTGCCTACTTGTGTTTTATTCACATCTCTAGAGACAGGTGCAATAGTTCTTATGGAATTCCTGCACATGTGCAGACAGTTTTCAGATTTCTGTGGAATCTCTAGTGAACTACAAGGTCACATGTTAATTAGTACTTCTGTCTTGAACTTCATCATAATAGCTTTGTTAAGTTCTGCGTTCAGCATTGCTTAGATACAAATGTTGTAAGCAGTGGGGTGTGCATAAACAAGTAAAAAAAACAAGAAATTAATTAGAAAAATAGACACAAAATGTGAGTATGGCATTGAAAATGCACAGGTAAAATATAATAATGGAAAAAATATTTGCGGAAAATAATTGTACTTAATATATGTTCATCATTTACTTACATTTATATTTTGTTCAACATAGCCCTTGTTTATGTTATTTGTATTTTTTATATAAATATTACAATGTTCTTAAAATGCATTCATAGTTTTAAAAAAATACTTGTTTTGGTAATTTAATAAATTACTAAATTCAAAATAGGACATTTTTTCAGCACTGAAAATACAGCCAAACATCAGATTAAATCATCATATTTATTGGTAACAAAAGTAAGTTAAAATGTATCTAGATGTAAATCCATATTCAAGAAAAGGACAATTTTGGTGCATTCAATATACAGTATGTATTCATTAACCACTTTAACATACTAATACAAATGTTTTATTATATATAGTATAAAATTAGTGCAAACTCAAAGTTGATATGTTTCACAGTGCAGCGCTTCTTCAGGATAGGACTAGGCAGTAGGGATGAGTTTATGAATTTTGCTGGTTCAGAGGTGCGGCAAACTAAACAGGTGTTCAGCCAAACTGCACCTCCTGCTGAAATAGGCAGTCAAACATTTAGCAGCAGTATTACTATTGCTACTATATGTTACAGTTTCACTCTCAAGATGATTGTTAGGGAGCCTGCATTCACCAATGTCCTAACAATTAGTGGCATATTCCCACCTAGCCCGGGGTTCCTTCTTGACATCCATACCAGACTCACATCAAGGATAACAATCTGTTGTGTATTTTAGGGGGACCCCTGTGGTTTTTTTTTTTTTGCATGGAGTACCCCATTATGATCTATACCAGGGATATGCAAATAGCGGACCTCCAGCTGATGCAGAACTACAAGTCCCATGAGCCATAGCAAGACTTTGACAGCCACAAGCATGACACCCAGAGGCAGAGGCATAATGGGACTTGTAGTTTTGTAACAGCTGGAGGCCCACTAATTGCATATCCCTGATCTATACCATCTAAGTCTAGGATAATATATAGATGAGTGGAATCCCAGGCCTCTTTGTTTACAAATAGAAGTAAAACAGTCGAAAGCTGTCTTCCATTCCATTTGTTGAAAAGGGATTTCTATTTTATGAGCATTTGTTATCATACTTCTGTATACTAATTTTCATACGATGATTGGCGGTATTTTAAGTACTAAAAAGAAAGTTCAGTTTTTGTATCTCTGGGAGGAATGTCAGCCCCTAAACCAGGGGTCTCCAAACTTTTCAAACAAAGGGCCAGTTTAATGTCCTTTGGACTTTAGGAGGGCCAGATTGTGGCCAGCAGGGGAAGGAAATTTCACAGGTCCGACATCAGTCAGAATAAATATGGTCTCAGAGTTTGTGGTAAATAGGAGGAGGAGTAGTGGCCCTATTAGTATGAGGAAAAGTATCAGAATCATTGGTATCGGTGGAAGAAATAGTGCCCCATTGTTGGTGTCAGTGGGAGGAATGGTGCCTCATATCAATGGGAGGAATACTGCCCCAAAGGCCAGATAAAGGCTAGCAAAGGGCCACATCTGGCCCTAGGGCCTCAGTTTGGGGACCCCTGCTCTAAACCATAACCAAGTATACTAGTGCATCTAACATCCACTCTTGTTTATATCTATTTTTGCAAGTTTGTTTTATACAAGTTTTTTAAAGTAGAAAATGTCCAGAAGCTTCTCACAACCAGGTACACATTGACTGCTTTATCAACAAATTGCTTACTTACTTACTCTGTTCCTGTTTTCAGCTGAATGAAGGCTTTAAGAATAATTCACGAGTAAAAGACAACTTTGAAATCTGTGAAGTAATAAGGTTAAGGTAACCATTCCATCAAATTATAAACTTGGGATAATATTGTTAATTGTGGCTATATAAATTCTTCTAAATGATTATGCAAATATGTTTGTAGGTCGACTCCCCAAAGTGTAGACACCACTGTAGAAGCTATCTGCACTTTTAATATAAACATTTTGGCAAGAACCTTCACAGAACATGATATTCAAACCTCACTCCTAGAAATAACCCAAAATGGCACCACTTTGGGCAACTTTACATTGTCTAGATCAAGTATCCATGTAAACGGTAAGTAAAATGCAGTAAACGTGTTGTTTATAAACTTTATAATATGCTTTGAATGTGGTATACAGCAAAAAGTGAAGTACATGTGGAAAGATGTCTTATCCACATCCATCCATCTCATCCAAAGCATGATCTTTTACCAATTTTAGGTATTGGTGTTACAGCTATAGCTGTCATTGTGTGGTATCAGTCTGTGGTAGTATCAATTCTTATTGTATCATGCACTTACCAAAGATACAGAGTAATCTGCAAAGGATTTGGGGAACCAGTTTGTGTTAAGCTGCAATAGATGGATCTATCCATCTCTGGGCGTTCCCGCTTGACATAAGTCGATCTAACAAACAAGCCTGTGGCAGCTGCTGAGCTGATCAGTGTACTCTGAAAGCGGAGGGGCGCCACTGTCAGAATACAATGGCACATTGGGGAGGATTTCACCATTCAATTCACATGTGTGGATGGGGGAATTTGTTTGGCTTTTTCAATCAGGCTGATCAAAAAATAAAAAAGGGCAGCTTTAGTCAGACCAATATATAAAGAAGGAGCAAATTAAGATGGCACTGCTGATGACAAATGGTCCCCTGCATGTTCCCAAATACCATCAGAAACCCAAATAATGGGCTTAAGATTGATTCTAACTAGAGTTGAGCGAACCTCTGGAAGTTCGGGTTCTGCTGGTCCGTCCGAACTTCGGGACAAAGTCCGGGTCCGGGTCCGGACGGAACCCGAACGATCGCACGGATGAGATCAATCTTAGTTAGAATTCGGGTAATAAACCCAAAGACTACCATAAACCCTTGTACGTCCCCTGGTAAACAGTAGTCGTCACGGTAGAATTAAACGAGGAAGAAATATATAACCAGACTGATTTCGACGGGAAAAAATAAAAAACTAGTCGGACTAACTTTTTCGGTTTGTTTAAGGGGGTAGGTGTGTACACTTAACTTACCACTTTAGGAGGGGTTACACGGTAACATAAGACTGTCACCGCGGGGAGGCGAAAGTCTCATGTGACTAGTCGAGTCGTCGACGGTGTCCGAACAAACAATCTAGCT
>BLSH010080299.1:224954-240167 GCA_018402905.1 Glandirana rugosa | reverse complement strand
TCTCTAATTTCTGCTATCTGTCCTCAGAGCAACAGCACAGACAGCAGTAGTAAAGTAATCTATCTCAGGATGCAGGATCAGGTCTTAAAATGTCTCAAATCTGTCCCTCACGCAGTCAGCTACCTTTCCCTACACTAACCCAAGGAGCATGTGACTGCAGCACTGTGACTCCAGCTTATAAAGAGGCTGGGTCACATGATGCACCGGCCAATCACAGCCATGCCATTAGTAGGCATGGCTGTGATGGCTTCTAAGGGCAAACCAGTGAAACACTTGTTGATTGGCTGCCCTGCAGCTTCTCAACACGTGGAGTAAAATAGCAGAACCCCGGACCGAACCCGAACGATTTTTGAAATGTCCGGGTCCGTGCCACGGACACCCGAAAGTTCGGTACGGACCCGAACGTTACAGTCCGGGTTCGCTCAACACTAATTCTAACTATATCATATTCTCAAATGTACGGGTTGAAATTGACAGACTTATTATTTAAAAAAATGTATACAATTTTTGCAATGCCCCAAAACACATTATAAATGTGTCCATTCTATTCTGGATAGCCCATGAAATAACATTTCCATACTTAAGGCTGGGTTCACACTAATGCAAACTAGATGCGGTTTTCTCTGCATCCAATTCACATGCCAGGAGGGTGTGACCGGCTCTCAATAGAGCCGGTTCACCCATCTCCGTGGCAGCTGCTGAGCAGATTGCACAGGGGTCCTGTGCGTCTTTGGCTCAGTTTCAGATTCAAATTCAGGCAAAAATTGAGGCCTGATTCGTCCCTGAAATGGAGAACAGGGATGCACCGGACTCTGCTGTGAGCCGCATATGCATTAAGTGTGAATCCAGCCTAAAGTGGAACTTCACTCTCTCAATCAACATTCACTATTATTAATCCTTATGCTGCTAGCATTAGTAAATAGATAGGAAAGTATATCATTTACTTGTTTTATACTTTTTTACTTTTGATTGCAAATGATGTCATACATCCCAGGAGTTGTTATTTTCTCAGCTAATCACACCCTCCTGCTTGTTTGGCTAAGCTAAGGACAGATGCATTTCAGAAAGTAAGTGCTACATGAATCATCTGCCCTTACTCAAGATGGTCACAGCCAGAAATGCTAGGGGTCTGTTTTTCAAAGTGATTTCTCAGCAAAATAAAGCATGGCGACATGGATGGGGGAGTTTGCTTTGAATATTAAAAGTAAATTAAATAGCGCTTTTGGTTTGTGGTGCTCAGATAACAAGAGTGCTTTTTCAAGTCCAGGACTGCCTGTAACAAAAATGTTTTGCCCTTGAGAAAAGCTTAGGCCGGATTCACACAGGAGCCGTGCGAATTTCAGGTCAATTTTCACCGCAAATTTCCAAAGTAGCTGTTCAGCAGTTCAGCTATGATTTAGATATGGTTCTGATGTGAATTTTAGGAGCGGGCAGTCACTGGCATCCTTAACAGTAAGGAGTGGGCCCAGAAGTCGACCACCACTTCCTTAACAACTGATGATTCCCCCCTCCCCAAAGCACTTTGTCCCCATGTTGATGAGGACAAGGGCCTCTTCCCCACAACCCACTCCCCCATGTGAATGAGTATGGTTTACATCGTACAGTGTGATTATTAAAAAACAAAAAACAATGTCCCACAAAGTAAATCCAGCGTTAATCACGCCGCTGCTGCCGATCCGAAAAAAAAGAGCCCTGTACCCAAAGCTGGCTCCCGCCGTCTAACACCGCTGCCGCCTCCCGTTATTAAATAAACTATACCCCTGTTGATCACGTCACTGGGTGACCCGCCCCTTAGTTTATTTAGCAGTGGGAGGTGGAGCTGTCAGATGGTAGTAGCCAGCATCAGGTTCAGACCTGTTTTTTGTGGGGGTTTTTTTGGGTTGGCAGTGGTGGCGTTAGTCATGATTGACGCTGGATTTATTTCAGGGGACATTGTTTTTTTTTTTTTTTAATAAAGGACTTGTCAAAAACTGTTTGTGTTTTTATTTATTTTTGACACTTTTTTCTTGAATGAGTAGGGATACAATATACCCCATACTCATTCACATGGGGGGGTGGTATCTGGGGTCCCCCATGTTAAAGGGGCTTCCAGATTCCGATAAGCCCCCAGCCTGCAAACCCCCACAACAACTGGCCAGGGTTGTGGGGAAGAATCCTTTGATCCTTCAACATAGGGACTAGGTGATCAGGGGGGAGCCCCCCTACCCCAAAGCACCCACCCATGCTGAGGGCATGTGGACTGGTATGGTTCAGGAGGGGGGTGGGAGCTTGCTTGCCCCCCCCCCCTTTCCTGGCCTGTCAGGTTTCATGCTCAGATAAGGGCCTGGTATGGTTCTTAGGGGACATAGCGTTTTTTCATTTTTATTTTGGGGTACGATTTCCCTCAAAATAAATACCAGCCTTGCAGAGCCCCCCATGCTGTTTCTTTTTTTCAATTCCTGTTCAGAACTGATGACATGTGCAATTTAGAAGCGTTTTCATAAAAGGCAATGAGCCCGGAATTCGCATTTGAACTGCACAGCAGTGCTCAGAAATCTCACAGGATTCTATTTAAATTTGCACTGTGGATGCACCGCAGATACGTGAACAGCTTCAATGGAAAACTATGTTTTTTTACATGACAAGTGAATCAGGTGCGGTTCAAAATGCAACCAATTCGCATATACTGTATGTGAACCAAGCCAACTCCTAATGCAATCTGAGTGAAAAGTCAGTAGCAAGTTTTAGGATTTTTTTTAACCTGTTCTGTATTGATGACAATCAAATAATTGCCAGTTCCAATATATATATATATATATATACTGAGAAAAATTATAAACGTAACACTTTTGTGTTTGCCCCTATTTATCATGAGCTGAATTCAAAGATCTACGACTTTTTCTATGTACACAAAAGGCCTATTTCTTTTAAATATTGTTCACATATCTGTCTAAATCTGTGTTAGCGAGAACTTCTTCTGGATCATCCATCCACCTCACTGGTGTGGCATATCAAGATGCTGATTAGACAGCATGATTATTGTATTGCAGTTGTACTGTATTGGGGGAGTCCGGGGGTCCACAAAGGAGGCAGTATCTGGTGTGACCACCATTTGCCTCACGCAGTGCAGCACATCTCCTTTGCATAGAGTTCATCAGGTTGTTGATTGTGGCCTGTGGAATGTTGGTCCATTCCTCTTCAATGGCTGTGTGAAGTTGCTGGATATTGGCAAGAACTGGAACACGCTGTCCTATACGCTGATCCAGAGCATCCCAAACATGCTCAATGGGTGACATGTCCGGTGACTATGTTGGCCATGCAAGAACTGGGATGTTTTCAGCTTCCAGGAATTGTGTACAGATCCTTGCAACATGGGGCCGTGCATTATCATGCTGCAACATGGGGCCGTGCATTACCATGCTGCAACATGGGGCTGTGCATTATCGTGCTGCAACATGGGGCCGTGCATTGTCATGCCGCAACATGGGGCCGTGCATTGTCGCACTGCAACATGGGGCCATGCATTATTATGCTGCAACATGGGGCCGTGCATTATCATGCTGCAACATGGGGCCATGCATTATCATGCTGAAATATGGGGCTGTGCATTATCATGCTGCAACATGGGGCCGTGCATTATCGTGCTGCAACATGGGGCCATGCATTATTATTCTGCAACATGGGGCTGTGCATTATCGTGCTGCAACATGAGGTGATGGTTGTGGATGAATGCCACAACAGTGGGCCTCAGGATCTCATCACGGTATCTCTGTGCATTCAAAATGCCATCAATAAAATGCACCTGTGTTCCTTTCCATAGCATACGCCTGCCCATACCATAACCCCACCGCCACCATGGGCCACTCTATCCACAACGTTGACATCAGCAAACTGCTCACCTGCATGGCGCCATACACGCTGTCTGCCATCTGCCCTATACAGTGAAAACCGGGATTCATCCATGGAGAGAACACCTCTCCAAAGTGCCAGACGCCATCTAATGTGAGCATGTGCCCACTCAAGTCGGTTATGACGATGAACTGAAGTCAGGTGGACACCCGGATGAGGACAACGAGCATTCAGATGAGCTTCCCTGAGACGGTTTCTCATAGTTTGTGCAGTAATTCTTTGGTTATGCAAACTGATTGTTGAAGCAGCTGTCCGGGTGGCTGGTCTCAGACGATTTTGGAGGTGAAGATGCTGGATGTGTAGGTCCTGGGCTGGTATGGTTACAAGTGGTCTGTGGTTGTGAGGCCGGTTGGATGTACTGCCAAATTTTCTGACACGCCTTTGGAGACGGCTTATGGTAGAGAAAAGAACATTCAATTCAGGGGCAACAGCTTTGGGGCAATATTCAATTCAAGGGGGTCAGAAAACTGACTGGTTTTCGGACCCCCCTAGCACAGTAAAACTGCACATTTTAGAGTGGCCTTTTATTGTGGCCAGCCTAAGGCACACCTGTGCAATAATCATGCTGTCTAATCAGCATCTTGATATGCCACACCTGTGAGACAAAGGAGAAGTGCTCACTAACTCAGATTTAGACAGAATTGTGAACAATATTTGAGAGAAATAGGCCTTTTGTGTACATAGAAAAAGCTGTAGATCTTTGAGTTCAGCTCATGATAAATAGGTGCAAACACAAAAGTGTTGCGTTTATAATTTTGCTCAGTGTATAATGAAAAGTAAAATTACTATATGATTGATGAATGAATGAAATGGACACTAATGGCTTTTATACTATACAACTCGGAGATTACAACAGGGTTTGATAAAGCTCTGTATCTTATGTTGGACATGAGTGTAAACCTTTTCTCTGAATTATATGTAAACTATTCTTAGGTAATAAAATGTTGTACATAAGCCTGTATTGGCTCACCAGCATCCATATAAAATGAAAGTTTCAGTTATCAGTGGACTGACTGTTTTTATTGGATTGACAAAAAAATGATGTTTACTTGCAGTACTACTTAATAACCTGGCTGTCTCTACAGTTTTCAGGGAAGATGTAACCACAACGGCTAGCAGCAGCATAACCACCACAGCTAGTGTTATCGTAGCATCCTCGCCTTCCTCTGCATTTCTTGGTTTTAACATTAATTTCACCATACTCAACAATTCTGTGCCAGATGATCCCATAAAGCGGCAGATGCTGGAGGAAGACATAACGAACAAGGTAACAATTTTTCCCAGTGGTAGGTGTTACTTTTAATGGAAATACTTTACTTAATTTTACAATATCCCATACTAATACGGTATTCAATACACTTCATTAAAAAGTATCTAGACCCAAAACCAAAAATGTAAAATATTGCAGCCTACTAGTCCTCGGTGTGGAGGATGCATTTGTTTTTCTTTCAAGCTTCCTTTACTTTATCTTCATCTGGTAATACTGAAAATAACATGCTTCCTTTCTCTGGGTGGCTTCACTGTATCTATGGAGGTAGTCATAGCTATCATGCTAGGCCTAGTATAGACTACAAACATTTCTGTATCTCTTCATTCTCCATGACAGAAGTGGAAATACAATTGGTAGATTACAGAAAATAGATAGGAAGGAAGATATTCTTCTGTGAAACTTACAGGAAGTGTCAATGACACTGTATTTCTGATAAAATCAATATGTATTTTCTGTATTTGTTGAAAGTGAACGAATGAAGGCCGCTACTGCATAAAAGGACTGAAAGCTGAAATATGTTGCAATTTTGTTCTTGGGTTAATTATGCTTTAAACCAATCTGTGATCATACAGATATGTTTTATATTATATCCTTACTGTACTCATTATAATTGATAGCTGTCATGCCGGTAATAAAGTCACATCCTAAAAATAGCTTTACTTTAAAGATGTATATTGGTATATGGCTAACCCAACAATTATTATTTAAACTGCATATACCGTATATCCTATACGTTTGAAAGCTGCTGCAGATATGACTCTTACCAGTAATGGTTCTTGACACATGGTTAAGTCTTTTTTGCTTTATTGGGAAAACAACAGAAACAGGAAATTACACCATAACTATGTAGTTCCTATAAGAAAAACAATACATTATGCAAACCATAAACACTACCATCTAGTGGCAGAACTACTAGTCACGATATATGAGAATTGTTGTTACACCTCCATCTGTATAAACAGCATGTGAACATCACCAATCAACAACTACTTTTCATACAAGTTCCATTTTGTTTTGGAGTTCTTCAAACTTTGGCATTGGTAGGGAGTTACTTACACATCTGCAGAGAAGTGACATGACAGCTACTATATCTGAATGTGTAGTGGTTGCAATATATAAAGGCCCCCGGAACACACACACACTTGTCTGTGGTGTCCATTTTTGGGTAGCTGATCTTCTTATAATTCCAACTTTAAGTAAGCTGTTTCCATTGGTGTGTTTACACCTTTGCATTCTGTAAGTTCCCAAGCTTGGAGCTGGTTGACAGATGTCACCTCTTTGCAGATTTAACCCACTTTTACTTCTCATGAACAGAACATTTTTAATTTCTTCAAATGAGGTAGTTCAGGCTGTGGTGTTGTATGAACCATATATATCGTATGGCAATTGTCAAGCTGGGATGCCCTTATTAAATCTCACAAGTTTTATGACTGACAGTGCAGGTCTTTGCAGGTCTTCAGCTTCATTCTATTAAGTGGATAAATCACTGACACCAATTTCAATCTTGGTGATATTATGTTCCTTTTCCTGCAGTACTAGGCTCTGCTTGCTGTTAAGACAGCGCTGACTGCGTCACTTCAGAAGGCTTTTGACAAATAGCTGACTCATTAATAATTACACGTCTGCTGATTTTTACCTTAACGGTGTCTGTAACGCTTTTGAGACTCATTGTAGCCAACAAAAATACCTTCCTTAGAACACGGTTCACATTGTGTTCGCTTTTCTTTAGGAACATGTATGTATGCTTTTCTTCCAAAGATTTTGATGTGTTTCAGGTTAGGCTTCTTTTCATTCTATAGCTGATATGGAGTTTTCCCTGTTGTTTTTCTCCCCAGTATGCTGTTGGCATATCTGCATCAAAAAGCATGCATCTACCACTATCATTTTTAAGTGAAGTTCATCCTCTCTGCAACACCATTTTGTTCTGCATTGTATGGTACAGCAGGCTGGAACATAATTCCATGGCTCCTCACAATAGCTTTGTGATTTGCCTCTTTTGTATCCTGTGCCATTATCTGAGCAGTTGTTCTAGGTATTTTGCCAAACTTGTTGCTTACTTGGGCAATATATTTGGGGAGATTTACTAAACCTGGTGCACACAGAACCTGGTGCAACTGTGCATAGTAACCGATCAGAATCTTACTTGTTCAATTAAGCTTTGACAATAAAACCCTGAAGCTGATTGGTTACTATGCACAGTTGCA
Organism: Glandirana rugosa; assembly: GCA_018402905.1. Lineage (NCBI taxonomy): Eukaryota > Metazoa > Chordata > Amphibia > Anura > Ranidae > Glandirana > Glandirana rugosa. The sequence continues at coordinate 232,805 of BLSH010080299.1, read as the reverse complement.
CCAGGTTCTGTGTGCAAAAGTTTTAGTAAATACCCCCCATTGCTCTGTTTTATCTGAAACTTAAATTTTGTTGCACTACATTATACCTTGAGTAGTCATCAATGAATGTGAGAAAATACCTTTAGCTGGATTTTTTTGTTGGAGTCTGAGCTTTTATAGGATCACATAGATCTGAATAAATCAAGTCCAAGGGCTGTTGGGCTTTGCTGTCGTCAATTTTCTGGTAATTTTTCGATTTATACAACACTTCATTATTTGATTGCATGGGTCAATTTACTGTGTTTGCCACTAGCATGCCGATCTTCAGTTAGCTTCGTTATCAGCATTCCTGTGTCCTGATGACAGTGCAGGTATGAATACAGTTTAAATATTTTTCCTCTTTGACAGTGTTAACCACTTCACTGTACTTCAGTTGATAAAGTCCATCAGTGATTTTTCTTTTAGCTAGTATATGGCCTGATTTTGTGATTAGACAGCTGTTACCTCTGAATGTCAATACATTTCCTTGCTTGATGAATTTTTTCACTGACAGGAGATTATTTTTCAAGCATAGAAATCTAAAGTACATGATTGATGGCTATCTTTTTAGTGTGTTCGGGATAGAGGGCAATCTAGATAACCTTTCCTTTTTCAAATGTGCTGTCCATTGGCTGTTATAAATCTTTCTGTTTTACTTTGATCAAGCTGAGTGAAGATGTTTTTATCATTGGTCATGTGAATTTTAGCCAACGCAACAGATGGAAAAATGAGGAGTGATCCTCCATGGAGTGAAAGACAGGTTCAGTGTCTGATGCATTGTCTATTTCTTTTTTAATACTCTTGGCCTTGTGTTGTTTGATTTGTCATTTTATTGTTTCATATTCGTTTTCTGAATTCTACAGTTCGCCTTGATGTGCTTGCGGTGCATGGGCGTCCGCAGAACTTTTTCCAGGGGGGGCATAATTTCAAGGTCATCCATGCTCTGCCCCTTTTTGACAATGTCATAATTACATTATCACGGTCAGAGATTGCAGACGTAGTACAGGAGATGGTCAGAGACTGCAGACATGATCCAGGAGATGGTCGGAGACTGCAGACGTGATACAGGAGATGGTCAGGGACTGCAGACATGATCCAGGAGATGGTCAGAGACTGAAGACGTGATAGAGGAGATGGTCAGAGACTGCAGACATGATCCAGGAGATGGTCAGAGACTGCAGACGTGATACAGGAGACAGTCAGAGACTGCGGACATGATACAGGAGACGGTCAGAAACTGCAGACATGGTACAGGAGACAGTCAGGGACTGCAGACATGGTACAGGAGACAGTCAGAGACTGCGGACACAGTACAGGATACGGTCAGAGACTGCGGACATAGTACAGGAGATGGTCAGAGACTGCAGACATAGTACAGGATACGGTCAGAGACTGCGGACATGGAACATGAGACAGTCAGGGACTGCATACATAGCACAGGAGACAGTCAGAGACTGTAGACATAGCACAGGAGACAGTCAGAGACTGTGGATATGGTACAGGAAACGGTCAGAGACTGCATACATGGCCCAAGAGACTGTCAGAAACTACATACATGGCTCAAGAGGATAAGGACCTAGTGGGGGAACCCCTGATCTGATCCCTGATTCCAGGGGGGGCAATTGCCCCCCCTTGCCCCTACCTGCGGACGCCCATGTTGCGGTGGTGTTCACCATGCCACTGAAATAAGATCGGCAGTGATTCACTTCTCTGAGGGTAGCTGAGGGGCAATATGTTACCTTTTCACTACCTGTTTTAACCCATAAAAGACCACAGCACTGAATGGCAACTGTATGCATTACACATAATTGTGTGGAAGTAGTGGTCTGGCTCTATTCGTCCAGTAAAATGGGGTAACATTTTGCTGTGGCCTTAAAACAAAGCATCACAGCTGCGGCATGTGCACCACCCAGTCCAGAAGCTGTTATGTTAAGGTGGGCAGCTGGGGCGGTAACAACGTAGGGCTGACAGAAGACACCATGGTATGTAGAAGGGGAACAGGTATTTAACAAGCTGGGGAGTGTTGGATACCAGTACTTAAAAATTGCTTTTTCTCAGCCACAGCCCAGACTTTAAAACATGTGTGACTCGTGGTGCTGTAAAAGTGCCAGCACATGGAAAAAATGGTGCCTAACTGGCACCATGAGGTTAATTTACTAAAGGCAAATACGCTGTTCACTTTGCAAAGGGAACATTTCCTTAGCTTGGTGAATGAGGTTAAGCTCTGATGACTTTCATCATCCAGTTATGTGCAAGTAAAACTACTTTATTTACTTTCATTGCATGTAATTGGTATTTGCAAAGGGAATTTTCATCACATTCACTAAGCTAAGGTAAAATTTTCCTGCAAAGTGAGCAGCTTATTTGCACACGATAGAGCACATTACTGAGACCATAATCCAACTAACAACGGCTTGTTGCCTTTTGCACATCTCTAAGTGTTCTATGAAGAAATATAACTCTTTGACCAGATTCCTGCTTGTTATGGCAAAAACTTTGATTCCAAGACATTGGAAATCCACTCACACCCCCACGATTAAAGGGTGGTTCCATACTATAGAAAACCTATATGCCATGCAAGAAACAAGGGCAATAGCTAATGAAACAATGGGCAAATTTAGTAAAACTTAGTCCGCTTGGGTCCCATTCAGATACTCGGAAGAGTTTGATACTTTAATGAACTACTAAAGCTGCCTCTACACCTCTTATGATCAACTCTGTTTCTCTCTTTTTTCCTTTCTTCTTTTTTCTCCATCTGTTATTTATCTGGTTAATATTTGTCAAGTCACTCCATGTGCCTGCTTGCTTTGATTTTGCGACAGTTATTAGCTATTGGTCTAAGACTGTACTATGTACATTTACAAGATTAGGACTGACAAAAAAACTGAGCAATTGTAAGTGATGTGCATGCTATAATTGTATACCTTGTATTGTTGACATTTATATACAATTCTTATCTTTATACTGTATATACTGCAAAATTGTTTATTTGTAAAACGACTTGATTTTTTTCCTTATAAAATGTATTGTTTAAAAAAAAAAACAGCTTATTTGCCTTTAGCAAATCATACCCCATGACACTTGCATAGGGTAGGCTGTAAAAGGAACATAAGGGACTGTGCCTTGGAGAAGTAAGAAGGAAGCATTGGTGCTGTTTTGATTATGTTGCATATATTTTTTTTCTGCAGCAATAGCATATGTATACCACAGTCTAATCTAGAGTGAACAGCCTGTAAATCAGCTATACAAATAGATTCCAGAATAATTGTTTCAAGCTTAGAAATATCTGAACTTTAATTATTGATACCAGAAGGTTACAAAACAGTTTGATGACAAAAATGTAGTCTTCTATGCATTTATTGCAGCTTACTGTTTTTGTTTTGTTTTTGTTTTTCAGATGAATGGGCTATATCAAAATAGTACACTGAGCAAAAAATTCAAATACTGCCTGCTTTCATCAATAAGGTACAGAACTATATATGATAGAGATTTAGATTAGTGAATTTTCCAATTCCTCCAGCTCCAATAGAGCCAAGCTCTAGTTAGATAATCGCTGTGCAGACAGCTACAGCAGAATTTTTATGTTTTAATGTAAGCTTAGTTTTGCTAATCTAAGAAAAGATAAAAAATCATCAAAAATTGATGTATTAACAGTAATCTTGGGTAGGTTCCTCCAAAACTTTATTTTGTCACTGCAGCTTAAAATGGAGCCTGACTATTTAGTTGGACCATGGTTATTGATGCTTACTCGTTCCATTGAAGTCCGATTCAAGAACCATTTTTACTGCAGACAAATAGTGGCATACTAAGAAGAAATATCACATACAGTTGTTCTCATAAGTTTACATACCGTTGCAGAATTTATGATTTCTTGCCCATTTTTCAGAGAATATGAATGAAGACACAAAAACATTTCTTTCACTTATGGTTAGTGTTTGGCTGAAGCCATTTATTATCAATCAACGACTTATGAGCACAACTGTATAAGATTAAAATACAAGTGGTGGGTAACACATGTGATAATGCCCTACCAGCTACCAATGCAATAGATTGGAACTCCCTTTACCAATTGCAGAACACAGACATTGTAGATGCTTTTTGCTGGCCTCTTGATACAAAACATAGATTTTAAGAGCACAACTAAATGGAGTGGGAAAAGTCCCTAAGAAATCCTTTTAAGTGAACTGGATTCAGATTTTCCAAAAAGTTTTTATAATGACATTTCTCTCTATGTTCTCATTAAGTTCCAGATGTGTGTAGGAACAGAGGATTATTAAATAGATTTATGTGGGGACCCTGGTTAACAACACTAGACCTGACACCCATGGGCATCCGCAGAACGTTTTTTGGGGGGGCATCATTTTAAGGTCACCCATGCTCTGCCCCTTTTCAACAATGCCATTATCACATTATCACAGTCAGAGACTGCAGATGTAGTACAGGAGAGGGTCAGAGACTGCAGACATAGTAATGGAGATGCTGAGGGATTGCAGACATGGTACAGGAGATGGTCAGAGACTGTGGACATGGTACAGGAGACAGTCAGAGACTGTGGACATGGTACAGAAGATGGTCAGAGACTGTGGACATGGCACAAGAGACTGTAAGATTGCGGACATGGCACAAGAGACTGTAAGAGATTGCATAAATGTGGGGGGGTGGGGTGATAGAGAGAGACGGGGGTGACAGAGAGACAGAGGGGGTAACAGAGAGGGGTGAGAGAAAGAGGGGGGTCAGAGAGAGAGACCCCTAGCCCTGTTTGCAGTCCCTCTAGTGCCCCTATGTCTAATGGTGTGTGTAATGCTCAGTACAGTACCCTGCATGCCAGTAGAATGTCCATGATGGCAAGCAGCTGGCAAGACCTGTTTTCATCCTGGGTGAGGACAGGAGATGCTCTGTTCCTTCCATCGGATCTATGATGTGACATGGAGCGGTCCCTGGCTGCTTGCATTCCTGCCTGCCCTTGTTCTCTAAGCCCCCGGTTAGTCTGTCTTCCGGGCCTGGGAGCGGTGAGGAGGTTTAAGGAGTACAGGGGTTTCAGGCTCTGGGAGGTGCTGGGGACGCTGTACCCGCTGCTCCTGGCATCTGCCGCTTTCCTTTCCATCTCCTGGGCTGCTCGCTCATGCTATGTAGACCGGGTGATGTCACCCTGACCACCCCTTGAGGCCTTCGCTGTCCCGCTCCTCACACCAGCTGTCACCGGCCCTGCTAAACTGTGTACAGGTGCGAGCAGGGCCCACCATTGGTGTAAGGATAAGGACAAAGTAGGGAACCCCCGATATGATCCCTAATTCCAGGGGGGGGGGGCGCTTGCCCCTACCTGCGGACGCCCATGGGTATCAGTTACTGTATTTGCAAGAAAAGAAGAAAACAAAGTCAACACCTCTTCTGCCTAAACCAGTAATTGTTGTAGAGTTGTTCTTTTAAGTGTTTCATGTCTTCACCAGATGACGCAAAGTAACTGTTTGGCCGAGATTCTCCTCTATCTGAAATTCCCAGAATCTCTATAATTAGACATTAATAGCTAACACAAAGCCACTTTTGGTCCCTTAGGACAGGAAAGTCCTCCAGAGGCACCACATTCACCAGAGAACTGGGTAACTTGGTGACCCCCGACATACGGGAGCAGAGCAGCGTGGGAAAGCAGCAGCAAAGCATCCTGGGAAGCCAGACCATTGTGTCTCAGGTCAGTGATCGGTGCTGGGAGAGAGCCAACAGGACACAAATGGTCCTCAGAGAGTTCTCAGAACTTCCTGAGTCTTAATATAAAACTTGACATCATCTTCTGTGACTCCAATAACTGTATTTATCTTCCCAGAAGGAGCCAAACACCGGGGACTGCAAAGTACAGAGCCCGCTACGCCCAACACCACAAACTGGACCCAGCAGGTAAACAAAATTCCAACCATTGTGTGCTCATACTTTCCATCCCCTGGATTCACAAATCATATTCATATGCTGGCCTTGTGTGCTAGATGTGGACAATAACAAACATGCATGGTGATGCTTTATTACTGGAGAGATCTGCACTACAACATTCAATTCTGAAAAAACAGATCATACATACATGTCATTATTATTATTACATACATATCATACATGTTATTATTATTATTACATACATATCATACATGTCATTATTATTATTACATATATATCATACATGTCATTATTATTATTACATACATATCATGTTATTATCGCCGTTTCTTCCACCAGACCAAGAAACTGGAAGTTATTCATACTGTAGAAGGGTACTGGGGAGAGAATAGGTGAGGAACCAGGTTCTGAATGGACTGAATGGGCTGTTCAAAAAATGGCTCTGTATTTGGGCTGTATCTGGACTGTAACCCAGAGGCTCTGGGTGGACAGTTGGATAAATGGTTCTATATTTAGGATGTATCCAGTCTATAAACCAGAGGCTCTGGATGGACAGTTGAATAAATGGTTCTATATTTAGGATGTATCCAGTCTATAAACCAGAGGCTCTGGATGGACAGTTGAATAAATGGTTGTATATTTAGGATGTATTTAATCTATAAACCAGAGGCTCAGGATGGACAGTTAGAGAAGTGGTTCTATATTTAGGATGTATCTGGTCTATAAACCAGAGGCTCTTGATAAACAGATAGATAAATGGTTCTATATTTAGGATGTACAGTATACAGTCTATAAACCAGAGGCTCTAGATGGACAGTTGGATAAATGGCTCTATATTTAGGATGTATCTGGTCTATAAACCAGAGGCTCTGGATGAACAGTTAGATAAATGGTTTTCCATTTATGTTGTATCTGGTCTATAAATCAAAGGCTATGGATGTACAGTTGGATAAATTGATCTATATTTAGGATGTATAATATCTGGTCTATAAACCAGAGGCTCTAGATGGACAGTTGGATACATGGTTCTATATATCAGATGTATCTGGTCTATAAACCAGAGGCTGTGGATGGACAGTTGGATAAGTGGCTCTATATTTAGGATGTACAGTATACAATCTATAAACCAGAGGCTCTGGATGGACAGTTGGATAAATGGCTCTATATTTAGGATGTATCTGGTCTATAAACCAGAGGCTCTGGATGGACAGTTGGATAATTGGCTCTATATTTAGGATGTATCTGGACTATAAACCAGAGGCTCTGGATGGACAGTTAGATAAATGGTTCTATATTTAGGATGTATCCAATCTATAAACCAGAGGCTCTGGATGGACAGTTGGATAAATGGTTCTATATTTAGGATGTATTTGGTCTATAAACCAGAGGCTCTGGATGGACAGTCGGATAAGTGGCTCTATATTTAGGATGTACAGTATACAGTCTATAAACCAGAGGCTCTGGATGGACAGTTGGATAAATGGTTCTATATGTAGGATGTATCTGGACTATAAACCAGAGGCTCTGGATGGACAGTTGGATAAATGGTTCTATATTTAGGATGTATCCAGTCTATAAACCAGAGGCTCTGGATGGACAGTTGAATAAATGGTTCTATATTTAGGATGTATCCAGTCTATAAACCAGAGGCTCTGGATGGACAGTTGTGACATATGACATGTAGGATTTATATCTTGGTAAATAGATAGACAAATAGTTCTCGGAGACCAAATATCTGGTCTATGTAGGATTTATATCTTGGTGAAGAGATTGACAGGTAGGACTCGGAGACCAAATATCTAATTTATGTAGGATTTATATGTTGGTAAATAAGTTGACAGGTAGGTCTCGGAGACCAAATATCTGACCTATGTAGGATTTATATCTTGGTAAATAGGTTGACAGGTAGGTCTCGGAGACCAAATATCTGACCTATGTAGGATTTATATCTTG
>BLSH010080299.1:181923-203121 GCA_018402905.1 Glandirana rugosa | reverse complement strand
CACATGGGGTACATCAGGGCCCATGGGGGTACATCAGGGCACATGAGGGCACATCAGGGCACATGGGGGCACATCAGGGCACATGGGGTACATCAGGGCACATGGGGGTACATCAGGGCACATGGGGGCACATCAGGGTACACGGGGGCACATCAGGGCACATGGGGGTACATCAGGGCACATGGGGGCACATCAGGGTACATCAGGGCACATGGGGTACATCTCATTCATGTCACGCTGCTGCCCGGCGGCCCCGCCCCCTCCTCTCTCCTCGTCCATCCCAGGTGATGTTACAAGCCAATTGGAATGGACGGGGAGAGAGGAGGGGCGGGGCCGCCAGGGAGCAGCATGACTGTGACATGAATGAGAGCTTCTTACACAGCCGCTCCCTGCGCTTCTCTGCTGTTGAATCCCCGATCTACCCGTCAGCTGATTGGCGGTGATTGACGGGTAGATCGCGGGCACCCATGCGAGGACGAGGCCGGCCCACTGAGCCATCGGCCCACCGGGAAACTCCCGGTAGTCCCGATGGCCAGTACAGGCCTGTGTAGGCAGGACAACCAGACTCTTCTGTGACAGATTTCATGATTACATTTCTAACATTAATACTGGCAAAGATACCAACATAGCCAGGCATTTTAAAACAAAACATCATTCAGATCTATGATCATTCAGAGTTCAAATCATTAATAGCCTAGACCCTAGACCGTCGCATCAGAGGAGGTGATCGTTTCTGTCTTCTTTGTAATAGAGTAGTACTCTATTACAGTAAGTACTGTATATTGGATATTCAAATTGGACGCCCACATTCCAAAGGGATTAAACCATGAGTGGGAGACCACCCATTACTATGAGTGATCTCCTCTATATTCATTTCCAATTTCCCCCTTCTTTTCCATCTTTCCTACTTCCACCCCCTTCCCCAACACCCCCTGCCATTCCCCCCTTCTTTCCTCCCCCCTCTTTTTTTCTTTCCCCTTCTCTTCCTTAATTACTCCACCAATGCTTGAGACAATACATAAAAATAACATTTTTTGAGACCCTTTAAAGTCTTGATTTTTTTCAGTCATCATCTATTACTGCTCTATTTGGAGGAAGCACACAAGAAATAAGAATAAAACTTGTCTGACATTTTCTGTTTTTAACACGTTCCTTATATCAATAAAAAAATTCCTTATATATGTTAAGATTTGTGGTTAAGTTCCAGAATTTTTGTGCATCCCTTATTATTTTTTGCATATTATACTTAATACATTTTTCTTTATTTTAGTTTTTTTTTCTAGTATACAAATGCTCGTTCCACTTTTGAATCCAAGTATGTCACACAATATATAACTCTGCTACTTAGGTGTCCGTTTATGAAACTGTGATCAACGGTGATCCCAAGGATCACCGCTGATCACAGTTCATTTTCAGTTTATGAAGCAGAGATAATCTGGATCCAGGAGAAATTGTATATCCAGAATGACCAACCCTTTGACTTTCGTGACCTCTTACTCCTGTGAATTTACCCAAGTGAAGAATATTATAAAGAAACATCTCCCTATTCTTTCCACAGACAGAGATTTAGTACCAATAGTTCAAAATGGAGTGAGATTCTCTAGCCGATGAGCCAGGACACTTGGGGATGTATTATCCCCCAGTTTATATAGTTATAAGAAAGAAAGTCAGACCTGGCTCAATACTAAAGGTTCCTTTCGATGTGGTACGAATACCTGCAAATTTTGCTTGAAGCATAGTAAAAAATCAGGTATGGTTCGTTCATGTAGTACTGCCAAAAATTTTGAAATTAAGGACTACATGAACTGTGGAACAAAAAATCTGGTGTATGCTGTAGAATGTACAAAGTGTAATTTACAATATGTGGGATGCACCGTGAGAGCGCTAAGGACCATAATCAGTGAGCATTATCACGGTGCATCCCAAGTTTCGGACAAAGGTCTGTCTAATGTTTCTAGACATTTTAAAAATGAACATTCTTCGAATATGTCTTCCTTTATCTTTTATGGTTTGGAGAGAGTCAAAAAAACATTGCGGGGGGAGATTCACATCGCAAACTCCTAGAAAGAGAGGTTTGGTGGATATATAATCTAGCCACCAGGGTACCTGATGGAATGAATCGGAGATACGATGTGGACCTCTTCCTAAAATGAAGGAATTAATAATTAGGATACCTGACTAGCCAACTCATTGTAACACTTCCATGCAACTTAGTATGCGATAGTATCCTTATACAAAATCATTAGAGGTTATCGCAACTAGCGACTATAAATGGAGTCCTCTTTTTGGGAAGGATATGATAATGTTAATGAGTGAACTTCTGATCCTTTGCTTTGGTGTAGTGTTGAGGGCTCTATGATAGGTTTTATGCATCTATATGATATTATTATGCAAACCTTCACTAATGCTTGCTATTTCCTTTGTACATTTGGCTATGTAATGGTTTCCTTATACATCTTTTTGAATACTGATGGATGCCATTGACATACCAATTTTTTCCTTTTTGTCGGCTGCAGATTTTAACACGATTCTCACTTACTCTTCTATTTTTTCATTTCTCTTATTGTTATAATGTATTTTTATTTTTCTCTTTTGCCCTTGGGAGAAACACATTGGTGACAATGTTTCCTGTTTGAACTTAATTGATATCAAGACCCTAATAGGGAAGAGAATCATATGTTTTGTATTTGACTCTAATTATTTGATTGTATGTGAATATTTATACAAGTGAGTTCATTTGGAATGTTGTGCTGTGAACAAGGCATTATTTGCCGAAACATGTAAGCCTATTCCTGTTTGGACGATATGGAATAAAGAAGTTTTGATACTGCAGTTCCAGAGTGCCGACTTTTTCTTTTTTACTAGGATAATCGGGTGAGAACATGTTCTCCGCTGATTATCTCTACACAAGGAGAAGCTATAACTGGCTGACACAGAAAGTGCCAGTTTATGAAGCTGCGATCTCCGCACTTCACTGGCGATCTGGGTCAGAATTCACACTCCCTGATTCATCAGCTCTGAGGTGGGGAATTGGGGGGGGGGGGGGTGAACAGAGAATCCCGGGGAATTGAGAAAGATTATAGACTTCCTCCTGCCTCGTTCAGACCCCCCAACACAGTAGACATGTCCCCCTGCCCTGTATATGTGTATATACATATATATGATGTGTGTGTATATATATATATATATATATATATATATACGTGTATATATAATATATGTGTATATATAATGTGTGTGTGTGTTTATATATACATATATTGTGTGGGGGGACTAATAATTTTATTAACGATGTGGGCGGGCTCCTCTGAGAATGTCCGTTAGTGAGCAGCGATAATTTATCACTGCTTAATAAACTGCCATCTCTGTGTTTCTGTGAATTTCTGCTACTGTAATCTCGTTAGATCTCACGAGATTTCAGTATCAGGGGGCGTTCTCCACTGTTTGAACCATTTGTAGATCACTTCACTTCACAAGGGGTGAAGCAATCTACACTGCTTAATAAACTGGCACCCAGAGGACACCTAAAAGACTTAAAACATGTTTTCACTTGCCCAGTTTACATACTGCATATGTGTTTTCTCACAAGCAATGCCATGTAAACAGACATAGGCATTGGGATCCAACTGTCTGTGAGTTGGCCATTTTTACTATGTGTTTACATCTGCTACTAGAGGCCAAAGATGCATAAGAATTCAGCTCTATGATCCCACCTCTATGATTAAGCCCTGTGGGTGGGGCGAAATGCATCAGAGCGCATGGCCTGGGAGGAATTTAGGCTGAGGCTGTTTTTGATCCTTACTTTGTACGTGGGCTGTTAGAAGTGCAGCGTCATTCCATTCAATATTACACAATGGGCCCAGATGAGCACTACAGATGCTGACACCTGGATTCAGTGGATCATCAGACCACAACAAATGGTGCTTGGAGCAATACTCTAAGCAATTCTGGGGGGGGCACTCTTATTAAACATTGTTCTATCTGTGAAAGTAACAAAGTCTATATGATTAAATCCTTGAAATTGTGTGTGTATTGGACACGCTTCACACATACCACCATAAGCACAAAAATTCAGAGCAAATTCAAACTTGATGTAAAGAAATCCAACAGAAATTTGCCCTTCAATAAACACTTTAACATGTGTTAGCGCAAAGTGGCTGGTGCTGGAACATGTGAATCAGACCAATATTACATTAGAAATAATAACATTATGGGATTAAATAAGGATGTAGTTTATGGTGCTTCTTGTGACTCATAACATTATTTGTTAATACATTAAAGTGCTACTAAACCCACAACAGTAAAATCTGTCTGCATATGCAGAATAGCATGCTTGTAATACTCACTGTGGAACTTAAAGTGGTAAATCCTCTGTATTGTGTAAAACGGCTTTTTGATCTAGCGTGGCCAGATGTATCCTTCTTGCACTATCTGTGTAATGCCATACAACACGCCAGGGCTATCTTAATAACATCAAGGGCCCTTGGGCAAGTAATGCACTAGGGCCCCTACCAGGGAGATGGTGACCTGTGGCGTGCTATCCGCATGGTGTCAAGGAGTGGGTGTGGCTAAATGATGCTACATATTGGTTGCGGCTTTTGAGTCTGATTAGAAACAAAAACTACACACAACCACTGAATTATCCCAAATTAAATTAACCCCCTATACACACTCTCCCACCTTCTCTACACACTGCCCCCCATATACACTGATCCTCTGTATACACTGACTCTTTTTCCCTGTACACACGGTTCTCACTCCTTTTTGAAACTATCCCCCTCCCTGCACACACTGCTACCCAATCATAAATGCTTCTCCCAGAGGCCTGTATTTATGTATGACTGTACACAGTATAGGGGGCAGGAGGGCACAGTGCAGGGGGGTTAGAGAACACAGTAAAGGGGAGGTCAGGAGGGTACAGTATAGGGTGTAGTAGTGTATAGTGTTAGGTTTGTGTAGTATAGGGTGGAATAGTGGCAGGTTTGGGTAGTATAGGTGGTATAGTGGAAGGTTTGGGTAGTATAGGTGGTATAGTGGCAGGTTTGGGTAGTATAGGTGGTATAGTGGCAAGTTTGGGTAGTATAGAGGGGTATAGTGGCAGGTTAGGGTAGTATAGGTGGTATAGTGGGAGGTCTGGGTAGTATAGGGGGGTATAGTGGCAGGTTTGGGTAGTATAGGTGGTATAGTGGCAGGTTCGGGTAGTATAGGTGGTATAGTGGCAGGTTTGGGTAGTATGGAGTGGTATAGTGGCAGGTTAGGGTAGTATAGGTGGTATAGCGGGAGGTCTGGGTAGTATAGGGTGGTATAGTGGCAAGTTTGGGTAGTATAGTGTGGTATAGTGGGAGATTTGAGTAGTATAGGGTGATATAGTAAAAGGTTATGGCAGTATAGGGTGGCATTGTGGCAGGTTTGGGCAGTAGAGGGCAATATAGTGGCATGTTTGGGTAGTACAGGGCAATATAGTGGCAGGTTTGAGTAGTATAGGGTGGTATAGTGGCAGATGTGGGTAGTATAGGGAGGTATAGTGGGCGATTCGGGTGGTATAGGGAGGTATAGTGGCAGATGTGGGTAGTATAGGGAGGTATAGTGGAAGATTCCGGTGGTATAGGGTGGTATAGCGGCAGATGGGGGTAGTATAGGGTGGTATAGCGGTAGATGTTGGGAGTATAGGGAGGTATAGCGGCAGATGTTGGGAGCATAGGGAGGTATAGCAGCAGCTGTGGGTAGTATAGGGTGGTATAGTGGCAGATGTGGGTCGTATAGTGGCAGATGTGGGGAGTATAGGGTGCTATAGCGGCAGATGTTGGGAGCATAGGGAGGTATAGCAGCAGCTGTGGGTAGTATAGGGTGGTATAGTGGCAGATGTGGGGAGTATAGGAAGGTATAGTGGCAGATGGGGGAGTATATGGTGGTATAGTGGGAGATGTCAGGAGTATAGGGAAGTATAGCGGCAGATGTGGAGTATAGGGAGGTATAGCGGCAGATGTGGGGAGTATAGGGAGGTATAGCGGCAGATGTGGGGAGTATAGGGTGGTATAGTGGCAGATATCAAGAGTATAGGGAGGTATAGCGGCAGATGTGGGGAGTATAGGAAGGTATAGCGGCAGATGTGGGGAGTATAGGGAGGTATAGCAGCAGATGTGGGTAGTATAGGGAGGTATAGCGGCAGATGTGGGTAGTATAGGGAGGTATAGCGGCAGATCTGGGTAGTATAGGGCGGTAAAGCGACAGATGTGGGTAGTATAGGTGGATGAAGGGCACCCCCTACATCAGTGTACTCACTGGGAAGCAGGAGGGACTGAACGGATGGATGGATAGATGAGGCTCCATCTTTCCTTTTCATTTGCTGGTCTTCAATCTTCCTGTCCACACATCCCCTTCTGCTAGGCAGAATACAGTCGGGGAGAGTGGGTGGGGCAAACACAAAAAACATTTTTTTCAGGAGCAGTGATTTCAATGATTTTTAATGTGCAACAATAAAAATGAAAAATGTCTTTAAATATAATGTCTGGGGGAATACCCTTAGTCTGTCTGTAAAGCGGCACATCTGTAGCATGCATAGAACATGCTGCAGCAAAAATTGAATTTCTAAAGAGTCAAATCACATTTAAATTGACTTGTGGTAGCAATTGCCGGCACCCAGCTCTTTAAAGAAAAATAAACAAAGAAACCATGTGGGGTCCCCCCAGTCCATGCCAGCAGTGGCATCTCTAGCTGTCATATTTAGGGGGGGCACATGGGGGGACAGTGACAAAAGTAGGGTGGCAACCATAAAACGCAATTATATATGCAATTGACCTTTGCCTTTTGTTTTTTATCAAATATATACTGTATATACCCCTAACAATAGGCATCAAACGCATAAACATGAAAAATTCCTGACAATGGGCATCAAAACGCATAAACAAGAAATATTCTTGACAATGGGCATCAAACGCATAAATATGAAATATTCCTGACAATGGGTATCAAACACATAAACATGAAATATTTCTGACAATGGGCATCAAATGCATAAAGATGAAATATTTCTGACAATGGGCATGAAACGCATAAGTGCCCATCAATGCAGCCTGATCAGTGCCCATCAGCTCATGCTCATCAGTGCCCATCAATGCAGTCTCACCAGTCTAGATGAATGCAGCCTGATCAGTGCCCATCAATGCAGCCTTACTGGTTCATGGTGGAAGGGGGTGGCGAGCTTCACCAGATTACACAGAGTGGGGATCTCCCATTTACCCGTCGGCCACTGTAATAATAAGTCCCACTGCCTGGACTGGCTCTTATGATAGACTGCACACAGCAGCCATGCAGTGTAAGTGGGAGATCTGTGTAATCCGATGGCTCTCACCCCCCTTCCCCTCTGAGGCAGTGCAGTGGGAACCATGGTAAGGTCGGCCACGGGGCCCCCTCTGCCCCAGCTTGCGGGGACAGACTTGGTCCGAGGACGGTGTCCACAGTTTGGGGACTGTCTCTGGAAACTGGGGACTTTTGGTCCCCCTGACCCTAGGCTAGTGGCCAACAGGCCCCACAGGCCATCAGGACCCACAGGTCAGTGGCCAGCAGGACCCACAGGTCCGCAGCCAGCTCTCAGCAGGGCCCACAGCCTGTGGATCCAGCTGGGAGCTGGCTGCGGACCTGTGGGTCCTGCTGGCCACTGACCTGTGTGTCCTGCTGGGAGTGGACAATTTTGGTTGTTTCTCTCCCCTCTGCCTGAAGAAGTGGTGCAGGCTGCCCACGTCATCGGAACCTGCAGCCAAGGAAACGCGTTGTGCTGTATGATGCCATCTGCCAGGGACGATTGTGCTTGCGCTTCATGCCTCGTTCCCATCCCATCCGGCCAGCTGCTATGAACTCTCGGTGGTGAACGGCTGGAGACGCCCCAGCAGTGCTGCCCCACCATCTCTTTCTGGTTGGATTGGCTCTTCCATCACCCTCCCCATCTTGGACTGTGATCGTGCTTTTTTATTACCTAAATCCTGTGAGTGTTTTTAACCGTTTGATTAAATGCCTTATTTTACTTATTACACTTAGAGCGCCTCTCTTCTTTGCCTTTCTTTCAGTGTTGTTGATAAACCCGGGATCCTGTTCATCCCTGAAGGCTGCCTCTGGTGTCACCCATGTGGACTACTACTCTGACACTACATGCTTTTTCATCTTATTGAACATACTGTAAGAAGTTGTTTTTATGCTGTTTTTCCTCAGATCCGTTTAGTACTATTTTCTTTATTCATGTTGTTTATTGCGCCCTATATTTGTACTTCATTCACATGGGGGGCGGGATATAGGGGCCCCCTTCTTAAAGGGGGCTTCCAGATTCCAATAAGCCCCCTGCTCAAAGACCCCCACAATCACAGCCCAGGGTTGTGGGGAAGGGACCCTTGTCCCCATCAACATGGGGACAAGGTGCTTTGGGGTGGGGGGAAGAGCCCATCTGCCCCAAAGTACCCACCCCACATGTTGAAGGCATGTAGCCTGGTATGGTTCAGAGGGGCACTTGCTCGTCCCCCCTTTCCTGACCTGCCAGGCTGCATGCTCGAATATGGTTCTGGTATGGATTTTGGAGGGCCCCACACCGTTTTTCTTTTTATTCAGCTGTCAGCAGGGAAGCCCATTGACAGCTGATGACTCATCGGTTGTTAAGGACGCCACAGCCGGCCTCCCATCCCCGCTCCTTAACAACCAGCTTTTACAGGACTCTGATTAGGCAAAGCTTTGCCCAATCAGGGTGCAGAATGCACTGTGCAGCGCGCAGTGCATTGCAAGGGTGTTCCGCAGGTTGAACACCCGCCGAACAGCCTGCAAATTTGGGTGTTTCCCAAACGGGGTGAACAACTCGAACAACTCATGCTTGGGCCAAACCGTTCATCCAACTCTAATATCCATGTGACATGTGAGAAGGGGAGATAGAGGCTGGAAGAACTTTCATGTTGGGACTAATCAATGCAATGCTGATATGACATGAGATGAACAAATAAAGTGGTATAAAACAAGGTAGGAAATGCCATTATTAGATTGTAAGCTCTTCTTAGCAGAGTACTCTTAAACCTCTTGTATTTTATCATTTTGTAACTGTACTGTCTCCCTTTTATATTGTAAAGCGCTGCATAAACTTTTGGCGCTATATAAATCTTGTATTATAATAATAATAGAAGAAGGCTGAAAAATTTGATTAGAAAGGAGAGGTGGAACAATAAGGGGATATATATGGGAAAAATAGTTAGCCAAAAATGGGGAAACATAAAGATTATGCAAAATTGAAATGTAAGTAGGTGGTTGCAGGGCTGATAGGGGGATACAGACATCCCTCTTATACCAGAACCAGGCCCACTGGCTCAGCAGGGGAGTCTGGTGTTGGCTGCCTGTCCTATGATATGCGAGCTTTAACGTGTTTCTTAAATGTTTCTATATGGCCAAACTGCCAACTATGTAATCCACTCTCACTACAGCAAGCACTGGAATGGTTTCATGGCACACACAGGCACACACAAACTGGAAGACACTCCAGTATATGCAAATGGGAGCCCATCAACACCATTAGGGGAGCCAAGGGACAGTCTCTGAATTCAAATGGGCGACCTCCTATAGAACCCAGCACTGATTGGAGCGTAGACAGCATTGGTCAAGTCCAATGTGTGACAGTTGTATGTACTTGGGAGGGGAAAATCAGGTGCAACTCTGCATAGCAACCAATCAGCTTCCAGTATTTTTTTTTTTTGTCAAAGCTTAATTGAACATGCTGAAGTTAGAAGGTGATTGGCTACCATGCACAGCTGCACCAGATTCTGAATGCACCAGTTTTAGTAAATGTACTCCTCTGTGTTATAAATGTTTTATGATCTTAGTATTTCTTATGTATTATATGTCTGCCTACAGTTTTATCAAGATCTCCAAAGGATGTTGTCCCCAGAAAAAAAAAACGGAAACTTGCCTCTTGTTGCAATTGATGTAAACACAATGTCTACACAATGGATGCTGCACTGCCTCGTACCGCTTGCACCTTACTCTAAAGCCTCGTACACACAATGCAATTGTTGTATGACCGCACGTCCAACTTTTCTCAAAATCGGCTGTCCGTGATTTTGTCTAGCGTACTGACGGTAGTCAAATTATCGTTCGACAAAGCCGAATGTAGTGACATGTTACGAGCGTATAAAGAGGAAGTTCAGGTGAATTGTGAATTACGGACGCAGGTTTACCCGACCTAACACTTCATGGATTCCGAGCATGCATGTTTGTACTTACAACACACGAGCCTAAAATTGGACGATGCCTTGTCGGCAGACAAAAGTTTTCTAGCTTGCTCATACAACTTCTTTTGGATGATAATTCAAAATCGGCTGTCGAATGGAGCGTACTAATGGTCGGATTATTGTACGACGGGCTGTCGTACAACGATTTTCGGACAATAATTGTACCATGTGTACGGGCCTTTAGAGCTAGTTATAAATTGGAGCAGTTGCTATTTTTGCTTAGCTTAGTGAAATTGGGGTGGTGACACATTGAGACATTTGATCAAGTTCCTTAGAAGTCAAAGCTAAACAGACTCTAAAAAGTGTATTAAAGAGCATAAAATGATGCATAGGTGCATGGTTTTGGAAGTTTTTGGCATTCCTGTCTGACAAGGTAATGAGGCCAAATGGGGAAAAAACAGTAGCAGTCCCTACTAACTAGAGCAGTAGGTGTTGGTGCATCAGTAGTACGTGACACTCATTCCAATTTCCAAAAAATGCTTAATAGCAAAATATTGCTCAGAGTTTGGGCCAGGCAGGTTGCAGGAGCCTTGGGGTGGCAAGGTAAGTAAGGTAATAGTCATAGTTGCACAAATAGCATGAGCCATTTGTACAAGAATGAATAGTAATATATTAAAAGAAACAGTGATATATTAATAAATTATGCTATATAATAGTAATATAATATATTAGTAAAAGAAGTAGTAACATATTAATTAAAGTTTGGGCCTTGGGATGACAAGGTAACTAAACAGGTAAACAATGTAGCTCCCCCATAGAGTAGGTGTGTTTTTCTAGCAGGGTTTGCTCGGTGAGGTAAAATTTAGTCAGGACTGACTGTGGGTGCAAGCCTGACTGTTTTGATCTGGGCCGGGAGGAGAGGCTCAGGGAGGATTGAGTGGACTTAACAGATGAGGTCACCAGAACCTCCCACTTCTTTCTAAAAACCTGGGGAAGGCTTCTGGTCAGAAAGCTGGGAGATAGGTATAGCCATCTGGAATATTCTAAGGAGCCCTGACCAATCCCCAAGCAGGATTGGCAGGTGGCAGGCCTCCTTAAATACTCTGAGTCAGCCCAATCTGGGAGGAGAAGTGTCGGGTGGAAGTCTGGAGAACAGCGGAGGTGCTACACAGAGAGAGACTTTAAAGTGATCCACTGGTTTGGTGAGTGACAGTCCCTGTGAGCTGGAGGAGAAAGTGCTGGAGCAAACTGAGAGAGGAAAAATGGACAGTCTATGGAAGCCTTGGGAGCCAGTCAGGGGAAAGAGAGTCACTTAGGAAAAGCAGGTCGGTGGGACCTGGAAGAAGGATGGGATGGGAGTTGTAGTCCATCAAAGGCACTCGAGTACTTTGCTACACATTCAGGGGCCTGTGATCCCTGGCCTGTAATGGGTGTTCCTGAGGTCCTGCTAATACAGAGTAGGCCTCACCAATACTGGGAAAGGAATCGGGACTGATAATTATAATATGTTTTGCACCATATAACTTAAAATGACCCTACAACATTTTTAAATACAGTGTCACTGCTAATAACTGTGCGAAATATATCCCACCTGGAAGGATCATCACTATCTGCAGTGACACTTAGGAGTCAGTTCACTAACAGTTATTGCATGCATTATTTGTGTCTAGTGAATACTTCCTTTGAAATAGTGCATGCAATGATTATAAGAGCCAATTTGTTATATTAAGATATTGAATTTGCAATAAAAACTAAGTCTGTAGATATGTTGCGGTAAATATTACATAAAAATACCAATATAACATCAAAGTCAAATCATAAAAGAGAAAAAAAAGGTTATTTACCTCATGGTGTCGGCAGAGAACTTTAGAAATGTACAAAATAGCAGTGAGAGCTCCGCACTAGACATGTTAAAAACAGTAGATACCATTTTTTACGCTAGCTGGCAAGGGATTTTCAATTAAATGACATGGTGGTGGTGGGCGGGGGGTTGGGGGTAGTTGTTCACTGCCCTGGGGAACATTTACCAAACAGATTTTTTTTTTTTTAATTCAGTTTGGTGGGGAGAAGAGATTTTAATATTGTTTGAAACATTAACAATGCAACATTCCTTTAAATAAAATTCCTGGAGGATAACATTGACCTACTTGTTCAGAAGCACATCTGTATGATTTATACAACCTATAGCAACAAAATGTAAATTTAAGAAAGAAAACAAAATTCGGACAGTTTCTGGCTGCTTTGTGTTACCTGTAAAAAGAGCAACCAGGGATTTCCTTCATCTATACCAGACCCTTATCTTGGATGATGGTCTGATAAATATTAACAGGGGACCCCACACAAAAAAAGCATGGGGTTAGCCCTGTTGGGTACCACTAATCCCCCCATAAAATTCAATTTCAGAGCCATCCAGAGTTTCCGGAGGAAACTCATGCAAAAAAGAAAGTTAAAAGTGCGTGTGCTATTCTAACATGCAGCCCATTGTAGCATTCAGTTCTGGTCACATCACTTGACTCCAGAAACTAGAAAATGTGACAAAATAACAAGTAAAAAAACAATTAAATTAGTGTCAAATGCTACAAAAATGAAGTTGGCAACCCAATCTCTGATGGTCTTCACTCTTTCTCCTGCACATTTAACTATAAGTAACAACAACCTGTTTTCTCCTTCTCAGTCACAGTGAAGAGGAATATTGGGAGGAGGCTCCCTTGTATACTAGCAGAGATAGAACATATTTTAGCATCTCTGATCTACTGATAACTATCAGTCTTCTGAAATGGATATAGAGGTATGTGTGTCTTTATCGTTAAATGGGTTAATTAGCATACAGGGGCTACTGGTATAACTGTAGCAGCGGTGAGGATATTGGAACCTGATGTCATTTTTAGATGTTAACATTTTACTGTTCATGAATATATTTGAGGTCATAGCCAATAACCCTTCACAAAAAGCATTGTACAAGCTTTCAGCTAGTTAAGATAATATGCATACATTCAATACAATGACATCTTAAAACATGTAAACAAAGGTATTCTTTTGAAGACATTCTGTTATATATAACCACAGTGCATGTCCCACAGAAGGAGACAAACTAAGTTCATAGCCAACAAATTCTCACCACAATGTTATTTTAGTGCACCATTATTTAACCTCCCTGGCGGTATGATTATGTCAGATTTTTGCCTCTAAAAGCGGAAATTTGCCGTTTTATATTGTAAGCCTGTAATTATTAGGGATAACTCACTTAGATCTGTCCAAAAAAGAGTCTAGTAGACATCCCGGGTATGATAAAGTTTGAAACGCGAAATCATAAATTATAATATAATAAATAACTATAAATAATTATCAAAAATAATAACATAATAGTAATAAAATGTATTCAATCATGTAATCAAATCAAAAACACTGAAATGTACTCATTTGTAGAATTGTCGCTGTCGTCACTTTCAGTGTCTGATGATAAATTTCCCCAAAAATCAGTATCACGCAATTCTGCAAATGGTTCTTATTTACTATCGCTGTTTTCTAGCTGGTCAAAAACCACTTTTTTTTGGTTGCCATGGACATTCTCAAGTTTCCAGGCAGAAAGGATGGCATATATACCATAATATAAAAGTGCATGCAGTGCACTGGGCAAACCACTAGGGACAAAAGGGATGTGAAATGAATTCATACAGTAATGTAATCTGTAATAATAATTAGGGTTGTCCCGATACCACTTTTTTAAGGCTGAGTACGAGTACCGATACTTTTTTTCAAGTACTCGCCGATACCGATTGCCGATACTTTTTTTAATGTCATGTGACAGTGGCACGAATATGCAGCACCGATGACGCATGGACTGTGTCAGTAGTTTTTTATTTTTTTTATTTTTTTACAATTTTATTTTTTTATTATTTTTTACAATTTATTTACTTATTTATTTATTTTACAGTGCTTTCTTTTTTGGGGGGAGGGGGGAGTGGACAATGTCAGTGTGTTTTTTTATTTTATTTTATATTATTTTTACAATTTAACCTTTTTATTACAATTCTTTTATTTATTTTTTTTATCAGCCCTGTTGGGGGGGGGGGGGTTTGGTGAGATATAAGGCTGTCTTAACAGACCCCTGACATCTCTCTTTTGAGACAGGGAGAAGGGGGCTGAGGATAGAGATTCCCCAGTCCCTTTCTCAGAAGCCTCAGCTGCATTGAAGATGAATGGAAAGGAGACAGTGGCTCCTCCCCATTCATAAACTGAAGCATCGTAAGCACAGTTTGCGATGCTCAGTGACATTAATGAATGGACTGTCAGTGATCACTGACTGTCCATTCAGAAAAGGAAAGAGCCGATAAATTACAGATTTACCGGCTCTTTCATGCACTCTCCATCCTGACAGATCGAGGACAAGGGGGACTGGAGGAGCATGAAGAGGGACCGATCAGAAGGGGACCCGTCGGACACAGAGGGGGATCATCGGACACAGAGGGGGATCGGAGCAATGAGTGGGATAGGAGCAATGTGGGGGATCGGAGCAATGAGGGGGATCAGAGGACACAGGGCGACTGGAGGAGGATACAGGGACAGTCAAGGGGGGTGATTGGTGCAGCGGGAGTTAACAATCACTGATCTCCCGACTCCCTGTATACATTTCATTGTAGCAGCTGAAAGCTGCGGGAGGAGAAGCGGCTGTCAGTTGCTTTAATGAAATGCATACAGGGAGGTCAGTGATAGTAAATCCCCCCCAGCGCTGCACTGGGCATCCCCTAGTTGCCCCAGTATCGGTTCAAGCATCGGAGCATTTTGCCCGAGTACAAGTACTGGGGCAAATGCTCAGTATCGGCACAGATACCGATACTAGTATCGGTATCGGGACAACCCTAATAATATTGTAATAATGTATGTGTACCCAGTCTCTGCCCCCATGCGACACGACGCTCGCAGGGAACGGAGCCCGGCACACAGAGTGAATCGGGCAAAAAACAGCCCCCTGACACAGCAGGGGGACATCGCTGGATCCAGGGAGAAGGTAAGTAACTCTGCCTGGATCCAGCGATGCAATCCCTAGTGTGGCTTGGGGTTACCGCTCTTGGTACAGAACATTCACGCCGAGCCACACTCGGGAATACTGCCAGGGGGATTAAAGTGATTTTAAAGTCTACATTTTTATTTCAAATAATTAACACGTTATACTTACCTGCCCTGTGCAATGGAGCAATGGCAACCTCTCACTATCTGCAGGCAGCTCAGTGGCTTTTTCTATAGGAGGTATTTCCAAGTTGATGGACAGTAACAGAGAAAAGTTCCTCCTTGTGCACCATTAAAAACAGCATAGTTACATAATTAGCCATGTTAAAAAAATGTATATGGCAATTGAGTTCAACCAATAAACGTAAGGAAGTCCTTCCTTATGTGGAGGTTAACAGGTTACAGACTCAAAGGAGTTGAGTTACTAAAGGCAAACAGCAGCTGCACTCTGCAAGTGTAGTTGCTCCAGAACTTTTACTTTGTCATCCAATCATGTGCAAGAAAATTCAGTTTTTTTTATTTTCTTTGCATGTGATTGTGTATTCTTTGCAAAGTGAAGCTTTACCTCATTTAATAAACTCTGGAGCAACTGCACTTGCAAAGTGCACCATCTAGTTGAACAATTTTCCACTAGATTTACTATATGGACTACCACTATAGGATTATATGAACCAGTTGTACATGACTTGACCAGTTAAAAGCAAAACATGTGGATAAAAAAGTGTGAATTTTCTGGCAAGTGCTCAAGAAAAAGTCACTCAGCAGTCATAAAAATGCCAAAATTGAACTATAGAAAGTGGTGATGATGATGGCCTTTCTCTCGCAAGCAATGTTCCCAGCCTGTTGGTCTGTTAACCACTCCAATACAGGACACTTACACCCCTTTCCTGCCCAGACCAATTTTCAGCTTTCAGTGCTCCCACAATTGAATGCCAATAACTCAGCCATGCAATACTGTACTCAAACAAATTTTTTAGAATTTTTTTCACACAAATATAGCTTTCTTTTGGTGGTATTTATCGCCTCTGGGTTTTTTATTTTTTGCGACATAAGTGAAAAAAGAGCGAAAATTTTGGAAAAAAACACCTTTTTTTAGTTTCAATGATAAAATTTTGCAAATAAGTCATTTTTGTTCATACATTTGGGCCACAACTTATACTGTTACCTATTTTTGGTAGAAATAACCCAAATAAGTGTATATTATTTGGTCTATGTAAAAGTAATAGAGTGTACAAGCTATAGTGCCAATCATTGAAAATTGATCACACCTGACGGCCTATCTCATTTCTTGAGGCCCTGAAATGTCAAGAAAGTACAAATACCCCCCAAATGCTTTTTGAAAAGTAGACAGTCCAAGGTATTTAGTAAGAGGCATGGCGAGTTTTTTGAAGGTGTTATTTTTTCACACAATTCTTGGGAAAATTAAGAAATTATTATTTTTTTTTACACAAAATTGTCATAACAAGTAGTTATTTCTTACACACAGCATATGCATACTTCCAACTACATCCCAAAATACATTCTGCTACTCAATGGAATTACCCACAGAATGACCCCATTTTGGAAAGCAAGCACCCCAACGTATATTCTATGAGGCATTATGAGTCTTTTGAACGGTTCATTTTTTTCCATAAGTCTTTAAAAAACACGGAAAGAAAATGAAAACTTTTTTATTTTTACACAACATGGTCAATTTATAAGATATTTCTAACACATAGCATGTACATAGCAAAAATTACACCCAAAATTACATTCTGCTACTCATCCCAAGTATGGCAATACCACATGTGTGAGACTTTTATACAGCCTGGCCACATAGAGAGGTTAAACATGCAGGGAGCACCATCAGGCGTTCTAGGAGCATAAATTACACATAAAATATCCTAACAACCTCTTACATTTTTCAAGGCCCTGGAGAACCCAGGACAATGGAATTACCCAAAAAATTACCACATTTTGGAAAGCAAACACCCCAACGTATATTCTATGAGGCATTATGAGTCTTTTGAATGGTTTATTTTTTCCACAAGTCTTTAAAAAACACGGAAAGAAAATGAAAACTTTTTTATTTTTACACAAAGTGGTCAATTTATAAGATATTCCTAACACATAGCATGTACATAGCAAAAATTACACCCAAAATTACATTCTGCTACTCGTCCCAAGTTTGGCAATACCACATGTGTGAGACTTTTATACAGCCTGGCCACATAGAGAGGTACAACATGCAGGGAGCACCATCAGGCGTTCTAGGAGCATAAATTACACATAAAATATCCTAACAACCTCTTACGTTTTTCAAGGCCCTGGAGCACCAGGACAATGGAATTACCTAAAAAATTACCCCATTTTGGAAAGCAAACACCCCAACGTATAATCTATGAAGCATTATGAGTCTTTTGAACGGTTCATTTTTTTTTGCACAATTCTTTAGAAATTGTGGAAAGAAAATGAAAACTTATTTTTTTACACAAATTATATGATATTTCTAACACAGAGCATGTACGTTACACCCCAAAATACATTCTGCTATTCATCCTGAGTATGGTGATTTCACATGTGTGAGACTTTTACACAGCCTGGCCACATTGAGAGGTCCAACATTGAAGTAGTACCTTCAGGCATTCTAGGAGCATAAATTACAAATCTAATTTCATTCCTACCTATCACACTTTTGAAGGCCCTGGAGCACCAGGACAGTGGAATTACCCGCAAAATGACCCCATTTTGGAAAGCAAACACCCCAATGTATATTTAATGAGGTATGGACTGCAGATAGGTACTCCTGTACTCTGATGGGCTACAGATAGGTACTTGGGTACTCTGATGGGCTGAAGACAGGTACTCAGGTACTCTGATGGACTGGTGACAGGTACACAGGTACTCTGATGGGCTGGTAACAGGTATTTGGGTACTCTAATGGGTTGGTGATAGGTACTCAGGTACTCTGATGGGCTGTGACAGGTACTCGGGTACTCTGATGGGCTGTGACAGGTTCTCGTGTACTTTGATGGGCTGGTGACGGGCACTATGATGGGCTGTGACAGGTACGTTGATGGGCTGTGACAGGTACTTTGATGGGCTGTGGCAGGTCCTCTTTATTATGGGGGGCAATCAGTATGCTTGGTGTATACTGTGATCGGTAACAAGCTGTTGCCGCAATCTCCTTCGTGTGAGGAGGAAGATCGGATAACAGTTTGTTACCGCGGTTTCTTGACATTCTGTGACCGGCTGTGAATGGACACAGCCGGTCACGTGGTAAAGAGCCAATTTCATTGGCTCTTTATTGCGATTGGGGATGGGCTGTGTCAGGGTGACAAGCCTCGTCACCGGTCGCCACTTATGTGCACCCAGGGGGCGCGCACGAGCGCTGTGCACGAGTTCAGTGCATGTGACCAGCTGTGATTGGACACAGCTGGTCACGTGGTAAAGAGCCATTTTCTATTGGCTATTTACATTGATTGGGGATGGGCTGTGTCCGAGGGACACGCCTCATTCCCGACCGCTGCGATGCAGCAAAAACGGGAGGACGTCATATGACGTCCACCCAGGAAGGGAGAGCTACCTTGCCGGCGTAATATTACAATAAAAACGCCGGTAAGGAAGTGGTTAAATATAATATTGAAAGTATTTTGTTATACATGTTGATAACTTCTTGTGCTTTCTTCCTGTACTGACTGTTATTACTTATCTCTACACTCTACAAAACAAAATTATTTGTTATAGAGAGGAAGAGTAAAGGGGAAAATGCTCTACCAGCCTTGGGTGATAATGCTTCTTCTCCTTAGATAGAGTACACTGAGTGATTATTGTCAACCTAGTACAGAATGTGTGGTGTGTTACTGGCACTTTACTGTGTTTTGTTCTTGGGTTTAGCAATGCTTTTACACTGCTGTAAATCACAGTTCTCACCAAGTTCCTTAGTGTGGAGGTTAAAAAAAAGCCCATTATGTTGCTATTTTCAGCAAACTCATCCTTAGTAGAATAAATTGCTTCACATTTAAACCACATTACACCCTGGATAATATCCTTAAATTATCAGTGTAATTGGGAGGCATGAGATGAACAATGTTACTCAATCTAGTTAACTAGACTTTTATTTTAGTTTCAATAAAGGCATGTTTGCTCTTATTCTGTACTATTATAGCTCCAAAGAGGTGGGTGTGACAATAATGAGGTCTGATGAAACCCACACTCTTAAAGGAGAAGAGGAAGTCTCACTGAACACAGTGTTACCCCTATTTTTATAAAATGAGACAACAATTGGGCCCAAAATCTCATGTGCGTGATGAACAGTCAGAGTCAATGAGACACATCTTATAAAACCCAACTAGAACACAACTAGACACAGGAATTCCTAAACATTTTGAATAGGTTTGCACAGCCTTTCAATGAGCTGGTTATGACTAATAATGGCTAATAGCGATAGTAAAACAGTACCTAGAATCTGGAAATTCTCTTCATACAGTCTATCAGAAATAGTCACTGAGGAAAACAACTGTTAGACTGGAGTTAGAGACCCCAGTCACTGATGAGCTGCCTAGAGTTATGTTTCATGCAATTTCCATAACTAATGCCATTATGGTACTACATTAATAAGAGTGTCTACACTAATGTATAAGGCAGTACTAATCAGTAGGATCAGTAGGTCCCAAACACCCCTATATTGTGAGGCTCAGAAAGTGGATGGTACATATTACCTCTTCTGAGGTAGCCATACATATGACCAATATCAGGTTTAATGTCTACATAATCGTGATTTCATTCTGTGCAATAATATGTTGGTCGTCGGTCTGTAAAACACGGTCAGCTAAAAATAATCATACAGTTAAAAAGAGGCATTAGAGTGAGTGTCTGCTGAAATATCATAAACACTTCGGCACTCTTACCTCTCCCCCCTCAGCTCTCTTGATTGGTGAGGATTAGCTCAATGCCAAAAAAAGCTGCTGCAATTATCTGTAGACCAGGAAAACCATGTTAAGTACTTTTCACTTTTAAACTTGTTTATTTTACTCAACAAAAAGATGTACAGTGCAAAAATAAAATATAACAAGTGCAATATGTTTATTAGAACAAATAAGCTTTTTCTTCCCAGTCTTCTTCCGCCTGCTTGCTTGATGACGCATTTTCTTCTTTTTATAGTTACCTGCTTATGGCAGAAGCTCATCTATTGGATAGCTGTCGATTTCATCTCATCCAATCCGTGTTAAGTTTTTTTTTATCTATATTTTTAAATTTGTCTGTCATTTTATGCCCCACCCCTCACTTTTATGGGATCTTAGACAGAACTCCTTAACTTAAATAATACTCTTGACTCCATAACCTTGTGGTATGAATAGGCCGTGCCCTTTATTATAGGTATAATAATAACTGAATCAATTTAATATCAATAATTTAATCAAAATTAAATTATCAATTACAATAAATTTAATTAAGCGATACTTATATTTTGTATTTAAATATTACATCACAATAACTATAGCTCAGGTGTATAAGCTCGAGCTATTACTTTAACTCCAACATAACAACCTATACGCCAGGCTCATGATTAACCACTTCAGCCCCGGAAGGATTTCCAGCTTTAGGACCGGAGCCCTTTTTGCGATTCGGCACTGCGTCGCTTTAACTGAAAATTGCGCGGTCGTGCGACATTGTAAACAAATATCGCCGCTAGTCTTTACTGCGTCTCCACTAGTTTATGGTGGTTTTCTTTCGAGATAAACACCCTTTTTTTCCTGCGTTTAAAGCAAACCCATGTTACAGCGTGCTGGCGCGTTAAAAGTCAATTTCGCTGCGTCACGGCTTAGCGTTTTTCCCGAGGCCAGGATTTCGACCTTTAGGAAGGCCCCGACTTCACCAATTAGTACTCGGACCGCATATCCAACAATACAACCTCAATTTCATTATCGAGCTCGAATATGTGGACTCGATATCAATAACACTACATTATAAATTTATGTTTTATATTCATAGCGAATTAATTTAAATAACATTAACT
>BLSH010080299.1:106407-123561 GCA_018402905.1 Glandirana rugosa | reverse complement strand
GTAGATACTTTGTGGACAAGTGCAAGCACTACTTAATGCTGTGATTTGATTACTGCTTTGTGGAGGATCTCAGACGGTGCCTACAGCATTGGGAACAGGTTACATGTTCCATCCTACGGGTGTAACATGTTTCAAAGGGTGAACTTAGTTAAACAACTGGTATAGGTTTTTTGAACCTAACTCAGAGAAAAAAATCTACCCTTGCAGTGGGGCACGCCGACACTGCAAGGGTTAATTGCTCATGTCTAGGGAGTAGAATAAGAGGCAGTATTACATACCCTAACCCTTGCTCTGGCTCTGTCCTCTTCTTTCTGAGCCTCTGGTCTGTGGGTGGTCCCTTGGCTTTGGTACAATGCAAGGCTATTAACCCTGTATTGTAACGTAAAGGGGGCATATGTGCAAGAGAGGGCATAAGCATCCTAGACGGGGGCTTCAATGACAAGCTGGCACCACTGCAGGGAGCCTGCTGAAGCATGGAAAAGGGCATGTATTTCTCCTTTTAGACTGAGCATTTAAAATTTGCAGTGTTGGTGTCCACTGCAAGGTTATTTTTTTTTTGTGCCCTGCGTTGTTCTTAAATAATGCCATGCGACACAAAATAAATTCCTTAAACCACTGAAATCTAGCTAAAATTTTACTAATCAAACTATACTAATCATATATACAATCTGCTGATAGGCCCCATTCACACCTGAGCAATTATCAGTTTGAAGTTTGAAGCTCAAAAACACTGGAGAGGAAAAAAATCAATTACTCTCTATGGAGATGGTTCACATCTCCACTCCAAAACACCTGAAGCTCAAACAAGTTCTGGAGCTTTTTTTGTCGCTCGAATCGGGCAGATTTGGGCATTTTTGACACTTTGTATACCCATAGAAGTGAATGGAAACGTGCCATTCGTGCGTTTTTGTGCGCAAATGAAAAAAAGTAAAGATTAAAATAGTAATAATATATGAATAAATAAATGTAAAATACACAAATAACTAAAAATCATCATAAATAAGTGAAATAAATGAATATGTAATAATACATGAATAAATAATAATTAACCTCTAACCTTAAAAAAGATTACATTTATTATTATTATTAATAATAATATAACAATAAACACCCAAACTCGAACAAAAAAATACATTATTAATAATAATAATAATAATAATAATTTATTTTGTGTTAGCATTAAGGTGGCTAGTTATTTATTAGTATTTTATTTTTTTACGGGGAAAGAGTTAAAGTTAAGGGTTAATTATTTATTTAGTTATTGTAACTTAGTATTTAATGAATTTATTTATTTTTTATTTATGATTTTTATTTATTTGTGTATTTATTTTACATTTATGTATTCATGTATTATTATTCATAATAAATAATGAGTTAACAAGGGGTTAAAAGAGCTGGCATGCAGCGCTTTCAAATCGGTGTTCAGGCGCTTCAGAAACACTGCCCATTCAATGGGTAGAGGCGGTGAAGGAGAGGTGTATACACCGCTCCTGCACCGCCCCAAAAATGCTGCTTGCAGGACATTTTTTCCCTTCCTGTAAGCGCACCGCCCCAGTGTGAAAGCACTCGGGCTTTCACACTGGGGCGGACTGGGGGGAGTCTTTCAGGCACTTTACAGGCACTATTTTTAGCTGCCTAAATTAATCAATGTGTTCCGACATTCACCAACAAATTAATTAAATAATTAAACTGAATGAGTATTATTTCTGGGAAGCATTATGTGATAAAACATTTATCTCATGCAGCTTTTGAGGACAAAGAACTCGTATTTTGTTTTATCATTTTAAGAAAAATAACGTATAATATACATGCTAAATAAACTGTATTGCAAAAAATCTCTTTTGGTCTGCACTTTGAAAATAATGGACCGTGCGCAGTTTTGCAGGCAAAAATCCATATTTAAGTGTATATATTTCACATGAACTCTATTGACCTTATTTGATGTATTTTGTTAGAATGCATTATGATCAGAAGGGATCGCTTTTATTTTTAAAGGCCAGCATTTATTTTTAAAAAATCAGCGTTAGACTGTATTTATTCCCTACAAAAAAAATAGATAAAAAAAGATATTTTAATGACACAATGCACGTTGATAACAATTTTTGATTTAAATAAGGGAGACACCAGGCAGCTATAAATGAAACATCAACATTAGAATGTATTATTGATTTAGGCAGTCTGGTTACTGTGGTGAAGATTGTTGTGGTTAAAACCACCAACTTGCAACCTGACATAATGGGAGAGCAAATACAGAGATATCAGTGAAAACTGCACAGGCAAAGTAGAAATATAAACAGGCTGGTGGGAATTGCTCTTGTTATTGTGCTGAGCCTAATTAACTACTTGCTTACTGGGCACTTAAACCCCCCTCCTGCCCAGACCAATTTCCGGCTTTTGGCGCTGTAGCATTTTTTATGACAATTGCGTTGTACTCAAACAAAATGTTTTGTTCCCACAAATAGAGCTTTCTTTTGGTGGTATTTGAACACCTCTGCGGTTTTTATTTTTGCGCTATAAACAAACAAAGAGCAATCGATTTTGAAAAAAGTACAATATTTTTTACTTTTTGCTATAATAAATATCCAAAAAAAAAATATAAAAAAAAGATTCATCTATTTAGGCTGATATATTTTCTTCTATATATTTTTGTTAAAAAGAAATCGCATTTGGCATATATTGATTTGCCCAAAGGTTATCGCATCTACAAACTATGGGAATTGATTTACGGCGTTTTTTTTTTTTTTTTTTTACTAGTAATGGCTGCGATTTTCATTGGGACTGCGATATTGCAGCGGACATGTCAGACATTTTTGACACTTTTTTGGGACCAATGACATTAATACAGCGATCAGAAATTTAAATAGCCACTGATTACTGTATAAATGTCATTGGCAGGGAAGGAGTTAACACTAAGGGGGCAGTGAAGGGATTAACCGTGTTCATTGTATGTGTTCTAACTGTATGGGGGCTGGGCTGGCAGGGATCAGTAGATCTGTTATGCCCCCCTTCACAGAATGGAGAACCGCCGTGTTTACATCGGTGGTTCCCCATTCTGCCGCTCTAACATAGGATCGTGGGTCTCCGGTGGACATCGAGTCCGCCTGATCCGCGGGCACACCCACACAGCGTGCAGCGGCCACGAGAGCTCCGCCGGCTGTGAGTGCGCGGGAAGCACGCAAAGGGGTAGACGTCCATGGACGTCCCCCTGGCAATTAAGATGCGCGCTGTAGCCGCCTTTCGGCTATAGCGCGGATCTGTACTGGTTAAAAAAATATTTGCAACAGTTTTGATTCTGACAGCTACTCTTGCACCAAATGCAGGTAGTTCTGTTTTGCTTCACTTCTATATTGTAGAGGAGCCTTTCTCAACCTTTTCAGCACAGAGGATCCCTTGAAATAATTTTCCAGTCTCAGGGAACCCCTGCTAAAAATCACTATATCTACAACTCATGATACATTAATGTGATGGTCAGTGGGAAGAATGCTCCTTACACTTGAGGTCATTGGGAAGAATTACCCCCTTACAGATAGCTAAAAAGATCAATGATGTCAGTGGGGACTTAGAGGCAAAAATTGTTCATTGCTCAAGGAACCCCTAGCAACCTCTGGAGGAACCCTGGTTGAGAAACCCTGTTGTATAGCAACATCTGTGCCAAGTTCAAAATAAAGAACTAACAGTTTGTATCTTACAAAAGTAGAGCTGATTAAGACCCACTTTCTTTTGGCGTACAGAGACAGATCTTGCAAAAGTTCTAGAAAGGTACCTATATTTGGCGAATGCTGCACCACTTTTAGAAAGCATGTAAGACATTTTTTTCAAAATGATAAAGTGATTGAAAACATAACCAAATCCAACTACATGGAAAAAGATAAATGTGAAGAAAGCTTTCCAATATAAACTTTGTAGATATATTTGACTCAGACACTCAAAGTTCAGCCATCACAAGAGGAGTCATACCAATGAGAGACTCCATTATAGCAGGAGGAGCTCATAGACCACTGACTTTGCTTAGAAATCACTTACGTACTCATAAAGATACCTAGCCTTATAAATTGCCTTATTGTGATATGCTCCATGTCTCCCAATTTTAGAACTTATGAAAAAGGGACACTTTTATGGATATGCAATTAGTGGACCTCCACAAGTCCCATCATGCCTCTGCCTCTGGGTGTCATGCTTGTGGCTGTCAGAATCTTGCTATGCTTCATGGGATTTGTAGTTCTGCAACATCTGGAGGTCCGCTAATTGCATATCCCTGCCTCAGAGCAAGAGAAGACATGCAGTGTGATACATATGCGGTGTGAAAAAATGGTAATAGCTACTTTGGTTAACCATTCCGTTGCCACTGACATATGTCAGTAGCAGTAGCAGGTTTTACACACACTCTCAGCTGCTACTTCAGCCATTAATGTGAGTAAATATGACAAGCTGACTGTCGGCTGTCAGATGGAAGCAATCAGGAAGCTGTACAACCATCTCAAATGCTTCCACACCCCGGAAACCATTGATTCCCCCCTCCCTCCAAGTGAGCCTCCGCCATGTTTCCCAGGCTCCACTATCCTAACGGCAGACCGGATAGAGGAGAGAAAAATCAGCGAACATCCATTCAATGATCTTTCCTTCCTACTAAAAACCCAGAAGAACACTTCCAGGTCCTGCTGTCACTTTCAAGGCTTGCTGTGGCTGGAGAAGAAGATAATGGGGTGTGATTTGCTTTCCATTAGCTTCAACAGAGTGCAGGTGAGACATCAGGGGTCTAAAAGACTTAACATTTCCTCTCAGAATGTTTTGAGCTTTCCTCACATACATGCACATACAAATGCCCAAAATTGTTGATTGCACTACATATATTGCCACTCATAATAAAGTGAGAGGAATGATCCTAGGGCCATTACTCATGGTCAGCTCTAAACTGATGACCTATAGGGTCTTTTGATGTGTCGCCTATGGAAAATTTAGGGTACAGAAGGTTATTGTCTTTTCATCGGTGTGCACAATTTTAAGGTTTGACATAGTAATGTCATCTATTTACTCATAGTAGCGTCATCTTCTGCATTAAAAAAAAAAAAGTGTAATATATTGCATTTATGTGCCTTGAAATTGAATTTAGTGCTAATATTGTGTGAACATAAAAAAAATGCAACTACCTCTATTTTATTCTCCAAGGGTCTCTGTTTTGATGCTTTCAGAAAAAAAAAATATTTTTTAAGTTTTAAGTAATCCTCAGACCTAAAATTATTTTTTTAACAACTTCCGGGCTGCCTGCCTTCAATATACGTCAGTACTTTGACGTTAAATACCGTTGTTATGGCAGCAGATAGCTGTCATAACCCTAGTATTTTTCACAACAGCGGGCGGTCTGCTTTGAGATAAAAGTGGTCTCCATGGTGAATTTGCCGCAAGATTACTTTTATCTGTGGTGGGAAAGGTCCCACTGGGTCCTGGTACTGGATACGTTGGCAGTGACCAGAGATGATCTGGTCCTTTTCCTTGGTGGGCAGGAAGTCAATTGAGGGCATGATAGCCTCCACTTGACACTATGCCCTTGGAAGACCGGAGCGATGTCAAACATCACTTTTGCCCTCCAGGCTTAAAGGGACCATTTTTTTTAAAAGAAAAAAAATACATTTTTTTCTTTTGCTTTTAACTGTAAATGTGAGATCTGAGGTCTTTTTGACCCCAGATCTCACATTAAATTGGTCCTGTCATGCTTTTTTTCTATTACAAGGGATTTTTACATTCCTTGTAATAGAAATAAAAGTGATCCAATTTTTTTTTTTTAAAGGGACAGTGTAAAAATAAAAATTAGCAATTTTCCCTCCCCGGTGTCATGTGACTGGTTAGTGTTACAAGGTCTCAGGTATGAATGGGAAGCAGGTGTGTTAAATTTGGTGGTATCACTCTCACTCGTTCATACTGGTCACTGCCAGTTCAACATGGTACCTCATCGTAAGGAGCTCCCTGAGCATCTGAAAAAAAAGAATTGTTGCTCTACATAAAGATGGCCTAGGTTATAAGAAGATTCCCAAGACCCTGAAACTGAGCTGCAGCATGGAGGCCGAGATCATAAAACAGTTTACCAGGACCGGTTTCACTCAGATCAGGCCTCAGCATTGTCGACCAAAGAAGTTGCGTGCACATGCTCAGCGTCATATCCAGAGGTTGTTTTTGGGAAATAAATGTATGAGTGCTGCCAGCATTGCTGCAGAGGTTGAAGGGGGGGGGGGGGTCAGTCGGTCAGTGCTCAGACCATATGCCACACACTGCATTAAATTGGTCTGCATGGCTGTCGTCCCAGAAGGAAGCGTCTTCTAAAGATAATGCACAAGAAAGCCTGTAAGCAGTTTGCAGAAGACAAGCTGACTAAGGACATGGATTACTGGAACCATGTCCTGTGGTCTGATGAGACCAAGATAAATTATTTGGTTCAGATTGTGTAAAGCGTGTGTGGCTGCAACCAGGTGAGAAGGACAAAGACAAGTATGTCTTGCCTACAGTCAAGCATGGTGGTGGGAGTGTCATGGTCTGGGGCTGCATGAGTGCTGCCACTGGGGAGCTACAGTTCTTTGAGGGAACCATGAATGCCAACATGTACTGTGACATACTGAAGCAGAGCATGATCCCCTCCCTTTGGAGATTGGACCGCAGGGCAGTATTCCAGCATCATAACAACCCTAAACACACCTCCAAGATGACCACTGCCTTGCTAAAGAAGCTGAGGTAAAAGGTGATGGACTGGCCAAGCATGGACAAATAAAAAATAGGAATGAGGGACCACCTCGTCCATTAAGAGGAGACTTTGAAGGATTAATGGCTGTCAGAAGTGAGCAAACTTGTACAAATATTTAATTAAAAGATTTATTTTTTATTAAATGCATAATTATATAAAAAAAAAGGCTTTGCTAAAAACTTATAGACGTATAATACATAGTACATAGACCGTACCCAAGCGTATTGGACATATGGCTTGCTTGGCGTGTGGAGATATAAATCAGCATTTCCCAGATACTCTGCTTCTTCAGGATAACGCCCACTGTATACACGTCTAATTTTCAAACATAACATTATGATTATCCACAAATACATGTAATTTCATTTTACATTTATTTAGTGACAATAGAAAGTGCTCACCATTTTGTTGTCTTCACCAGTATGCAATGCCATGTAGTGCAGCCGCAGGTCGGCCCCCCAAGATCACTGCCAAATGGTCAGCGGTGCCAGAACCACCAACCTTGGCTGCCGAGCGTTAGATCGCTAGTAGAATTTATACCGTGGTGAACCCACGTAATCTATGATAACAAAAAATATATATGTGTATATCTATTCACCATTATCTCCCCATATATCAGAATAGGCACCTCCACTATCTCCATATCTAATAATTTGCCTAATTCCAGGAGTGTAATGCGCTCCTTGGCGGGATCGGGGCATCTTTATGCAGAAAGATGCCCCCTTCCCTTCCCGCATCTGTCATTGCACATGTAATGCCACCTAAATGCTGACTATTAGCCTATATTGGGTGAAGTAACCACAGTATGCTGAATCTCCACCATGTAGTCAGCATCCCAGACACATTAGGTTCTCAAGGGTAACTTCTCGCCATTTCCATAGAGCGTTAGCTTAGGGATAAAGACAAGGCATTTGTACCATCAAGCTTACCTTAATTAATTACAGGCCAGGGACACACACCTCCAGAAAGCTTCCAGAGTGTGGGGCGGCCCCAGCCTCTTTAAAAGCGATCCAACCGGAAATGACAGAGCCGGAAAAACTCTCTGACATCATATCTGGTCTGGGCCCAGGCACTGGCCAAGCATGTCTCCAGACCTAAACCCTATTGAGCATCTATGGGGCATCCTCAAAAGGAAGGTGGAGGAGCGCAAGGTCTCTAACATCCACCAACTCCATGATGTCGTCATGGAGGAGTGGAAGAGGACTCCAGTGGCAACCTGTGAAGCTCTGGTGAACTCCATGACCAAGAGGGTTAAGGCAGTGCTGGTAAATAATGGTGGCCACACAAAATATGGACACTTTGGGATCAATTTGGACATTTTCACTTAGGGATGTACTCACTTTTGTTGCCTGTGGTTTAGACATTAATGGCTGTGTGTTGAGTTATTTTGAGGGGACAGCAAATTTACACTGTTATACAAGCTGTACACTCACTACTTTACATTGTAGCAAAGTGTCATTTCTTCAGTGTTGTCACATGAAAAGATATAAAATATTTACATTCAGAACGAAACAAATTGCACAAGCCTAGTATTTATATTCACATGCACACCTTCACTCCTCCCCACCTCCTCCCTTTTCTATTCTCACTGTTCTTTCAGCTCTCTCTCCCTTTTTTCTATCCCTTGTCTTGTCCCTCTCAATCTCTTCTATTCCTCTACACCTCCCCCATTCCCCTTTACCTACCTGTTCCCATTTCCACTGTTCTTTCACTTCCCTTTCCCTTTTTTCTATCCCTTGTCTTGTCCCTCTCATCTCTTCTATTCCTCCACATGATCACCAAGACCTTCACCTACTTTCCTGCACTTAGCAACTGATTTCATACACACCCCACTATTTTTGTTTCTTACACTACTTTTCATTTACCCACCCACTCACAGGCACACACTGCTGGGGGTGCCCATCCTCCATGCTAGACGTCATCCGGGTTGGGATCTCTGTCACACCTCCTGCCTGAGATCCCGGACCCAGCAATCCCGGGCGCCCCATGCACCCCAGAGGTGCCCCGCCGCTGCGTGGGCATGGTAGGTTGGAACTATGAGTTTCCATCTCTGGAGTGGTGGGGTTCCTACCCCTTGTTTGACCCCCATGACAATAATAGTTAATACTTTTCATCTCTTCCAGGTGAATTTTATGCTTGCTCCTGATAAGTGATTAAAATATCACGAAACGCGTATAGCTACCAATAATCTACAATGGTTTACACTAGTATCATCCTCCACTACTATAACGGGGTAGCCCCCATAGGGGGTACTATGAGGCCATGGACCACGCAGACTACTATCTGTGTAATACTATCATCTGTACATATCAAATTGATGGATTGGGGAAATCTGTACATTTATGAATTGTACTTTTATTATATTTATCCTATTGCATAATCATGTTATGGTTATTCCTATTTTGATTACCTGTATATGTATCATTATGTATTTGTGATTACTCCCTAATAAAACCTTTTTCATTATGATCCATCGCATACTCATTTACCATCACGTGTGTCATTTAAAGTTCCAACCCATTTATATAAGCTATCATTCTCTGGAATGAGGCAGGAGCACCATGCAAGCCAAAAGGCATCCGCTTATACTGGAAGGGCCCCTCTGAGGTAGAAAATGCAGATTTCTCTTTGGCAGACTCTGTTAGGGGTATCTGCCAATAACCTTTAGTCAGATCTAAAGTAGTTATGTACCAGGAAGCTCCCAATCTGTCAACAAGCTCTTTGACCTGAGGCATTTGGTACGCATCGAATTTAGACATGCTGTTCAACTTCCTGAAATAATTACAAAACCTTATAGTTCCATCTGGTTTTGGGACCAACGCTATGGGACTTGACCAGTAAGTGTGGGACTCCTCTATCACCTCCAGCTCTAAAATGTTCTTTATTTCATTTGCAGCCTAGCCTCGGGTATTCTATAGGGCTTTACATTTACATGGACACCTGTCATGCTGTATAACTGTGGTCAGTCCGGGCAGGTGAGAGAAAAAGTCTCTATTCTTACTCACAAATTCTTTAACGTCCTTCTGTTGGGCCACTGACAAGGTTTCAGTTATGGGTAATTCAGGTGTCATGGGGGCTATGTCCTTTTGGGGGGTTGGCATTGCCAGTAAAGTCTCTCCGTCCTTCCAAGGTTTCAAGAGATTAACGTGGTATATTTGCTTGGGTTTCCTTTTCCCTGGCTGGTAAACTTTGTAGTTTACCTCCCCTATTCTTTTCCTTATTTCATTGGGACCTTGCCACTTTCCTAGGAATTTACTCTCAACGGTGGGGACTAGTACCAGCACTCTATCACCAGGGTTGAAGATTCAGGTCTTGGCACCCCGGTTATAAACACTTCTCTGGGCCTCCTGGGCTTGTTCCATATGTTCCTGTACAAGCGGCATGACAGCAGCGATTCTATCTTGCATCAGTGAGATATGCTCAATGACGCTTCTATAAGGCGTGGTTGCTCCCTCCCACATTTCTTTTGCAACATCTAGCAATCCCCTGGGATGTCTCCCATACACTGGTTCAAAAGGGGAGTAATCTGTCGTTGCCTGTGGTACCTCCCGTATGGCAAACATGAGGTATGGCAGCAAAAAAATTCCAATTCCTCCCATCTTTGTCCACCACCTTTTTAACATTCTTTTGAGCGTTTTGTTAAATCTCTCCACAAGACCATCAGTTTGCGGGAGGTAGACAGAGGTACAGAGATGGGAGATTTCAAACAACTTACACAATTATTCAGTGTCTCGGGACATAAATGGGGTGCTTTGATCCGTCAATATTTCTTTTGGAATACCCATACAACTAAATACCTGGAAAAGCACTTTGGCAATAGTTTTAGCTGAGGTATTACCAGTGGCGGCTGGTGAAATTTTAGGATGGGGGGGCGCCAGACCCTGCCCTTCCTTTTTGAGCCCTCCCACTTCTCATGAGCCCCACCCCTTATAGTTTCCACCCCTTTAGCCAGGAGTCTACAGCCCAGCATCACCAGATAGTGGTATACAGCATCATCAGTTAGGAGTATACAGAGTCACCAGATAGCAGTATACAGAGTCCCAGATAGCAGTATACAGAGCCTCAGATAGCAGTATACAGAGTCACAATATAGCAGTATACAGAGTCACCATATAGCAGTATAAAGAGCACCAGGTAGCAGTGCACAGAGTCACCATATAGCAGTATACAGAGCACCAGATAGCAGTACACAGAGCCCCAGATAGCAGTATACCAAGTCCCAGATAGGGTATACAGAGCCCCAGATAGGATATACAGGGTCCCAGATGGGGTATACAGGGTCCCAGATAGGGCATACAGAGCCCCAGATAGGGGTATACAGGGTCCAAGATAGTGTATATAGTCACCAGGTAGGGGTTTGCTTCATGCAGAATATTGCACATAGTACGTAATAGGAAGCTTCATGCACAGTATTGCACATAGTGTATCATAGGATGCTCCATGCAGAATATTGCACATAGTATATCATAGGAAGCTCCATGCAGAATATTGCACATAGTACGTCATAGGAAGCTCCATGCAGAGTATTGCACATAGTACATCATAGGAAGCTCCATGCAGAATATTGCACATAAGATATCATAGGAAGCTCCATGCAGAATATTGCACATAGTATATCATAGGAAGCTCCATGCAGAATATTGCACATAGTATATCATAGGAAGCCCAATGCAGAATATTGCACATAGTATATCGTAGGAAGCTCCATGCAGAGTATTGCACATACAGGGTCCCAGATAGTGTAATACAGTCACCAGATAGGGGTTTGCGGCAGCCCGACCCCCCCCCCCGCGGCGCCCCCCGCCCCGAAGTCGGGACAAGTCCCGCACTTACCCCATCCAGTAGGCAGGCAGGCATGAGTGTGCAGAGTTCGGCATGCGGCCAGCGGTTGTTTATATGCAGAGGCAGCGCTTGCGGCGAGCGTGCTGAAGCCTGGAGCCTTCTCTCTCCAGTCTCCATGGCCGGAAGTGACCCCGAGGCTCCTCTGAGATCAATCACCGCCGTCTATTGGATGGCGGGGATTGATTGACAGTACCAGGAGCCAATAGGCAGCTCGAGTCGCAGAGTAAAGCGCCTCAAGGCAGGTTTAAACCCTGCCATTGAAGCGTGACGCCTGCAATCATGTGATTAGAACAACGTCACACTTCCCATAGTGTACTGTGTCTGGCTCCCGAACACAGTGCACTATGGTAATTTAAACAAACTTTTTTTTTTTAAAGGGGACATTTTTTTTTCTAAAGGGGCCTTTTTTGGGGGGGGGGGCGACACCTGGACGCCCCCTATGGGCGGGCCACCACTGGGTATTATGAAAGGGAATGGTTTCAGGATATCGCGTGGCATAGACCGGTATTACCAGTATGTGCTGATGGCCCCAGGCAGACTTTACTACTTGTCCCACCAGATCCATGCCAATTCTTTCAAAAGGCACTTCAATGATTGGTAATGGTACCAGCGGACTGTGAAAATGGGTGATGGCATACAATGCTGATACTGTGGCATGACTCACAATATTCTTTGACATCTGCATATAACCTAGGCCAAAAGAATCTCTGGGTTATTCTCCCCTTGGTCTTCTTTATAGACCCAGATGTCCCCCCATTATATGACCATGGGCTAAATGTAATACCATCTGGCGATAGGGTTTGGGAACCACTAGCTGCTTTACCTCCTCCTCCCCTTGCTTTACCACCTGATACAGCAAGTTATTTTTAAAAGCCATGTAGGGAAAATACCCCCCCATATTAGGTTAAACAGGTTCCCCATCTACCATTTTAATGTTTTCTCTGGCTCTATTGAATGTGGCATCTTTTAGTTGTTCTGTACAAAAATCATCTTTACTTATCTTAACTCTAAGGCAGGCACCACATTCTGTCCACTCTCACTATTAGAGTCAGAGATAATTTCTTGTTCATTAACGTCCAGCTGGGGGCTGGATTCCAGCTCCTCCTGCTCCCCAGTTATTACAGAAAAAGGGAAAAGATCTTCTCCTTCCTCGGACACGCCAACAGGTTTCCTTTAAATTTTGTAATCAAAAGGGTCTGGTGTGAGTTCCAGTATTTTCCACAGCAGGGGGAGCTCTGTCCTCCCGACTACTTTTGTTTTCCCATAAACTCCAAAAGTGGGGAAAATCTCTCCCCACTAGTGCTTCATGAAGCAGTGAGGGTATCACCCCCACTGAATATATCACCATGCCCCAAGGGATATCAATCTCGACCAAAGCAGTCTGGTAGTCACGTGTGTCACCATGTATGCAAATAACCCCAATAGTGATAGGCTGTAACTTTGCAGGATTTACACAATCACCTTTGACTAATGTCACCACACTACCAGAATCTAGCAGAGCCATGACTGGCTTTCCATCAACTTAAATTAATTAATTAATGCGTTCCTGACATGTTGCAGTGTATGCCACCTGTGCAAAAAGAGACATGTGTTTTTTCAAGTAAGCATTATCACATTGCATTGGTTCATCATTTAGGGAACAGTTAGCAGCAATATGATCAAACACAGCGATAACATTTTATGTGTTCTGTACCCAGTCCTCTAAACGGCCTCAGAAACCTTCCTGACCTATTTGGCCAGTCTCCAGGTCCTGAGCCCATAGTCATTATTTGTAGCAACATTCTTGTAATTTTTCCCCATGCCCTTGAACCTTAGATCCTCCGGGCGATTTTTCACCCCTAGAAACATTAGAGTGGGGCAAGGATGTGTTCAACAAGTCCTCGGTTGCAGTATATCTCTCCACCAGGTCCACCAGCTGGTTTGCCATCTTAGGGTCCCCATGGCTGACCCACTTCCTCAAAGTGGCAGGAAGCGCATGCAATTAACGGTCCATGACCACATGCTCCACAATCTTAGGGCCTGGTAAAGTCCACTTCTTAGTGAGGTGTATTAAGTCAAACATTTGGCTGTGGGGTGGCTTCTCAGTACTGTATGAACACCGATGTACCCATTACCTGCAATGGTGATGCCCATGCGTGCAAGCATCTCAGCTTTCAGTGTCTCATAATCCTGAACAGCATCTGGTTCCAGGTCTTTATAGGCCTTTTGGGGTTCTCCTGTCAGGAAGGGCACTAGCAGTCCTGGCCATTGCTCTTTTTGCCATCCTTCTTGAACAGTGACTCTTTCAAAAGTTGCTAGGTAAGCCTCCACATCATCTGCAGATGTCATCTTCTGCAGGTAATAGCTGGCACACACCATTTTCTGTTCCACGGGCAAAGGACCTGCAGACCCCTTCTTTAACTCTACCAGGGCTTCCGCAAACTGGTGATTAGTCTCCTGCCGGGCTGCAATGGCTTCGCGATTCGCCTCCTGCTGGGCTGCAACGGCCTCTGCAATTTGGCGGTTGGTTTTCTGCTGAATTGCAATGACCTACTGCTGCTGGCAATTTGCCTCCTGCTGTGCTGCAGTGGCCTGTACGACCTGGCGATTGGTTTCCTGCTGCTGACGGTTTTCCTCCTGTTGCTGGTGATTGTTCTCCCCCTGGGTTGCAGTGGCCTGCAGCAGGGCTTTTAATACATGCTCCATCTTTCCACTTGTTCAGGAAGATGTCCGCCGAGTCCACCATGTGTGAGGGATTAGCTCAATGGGGATCACCTTCCCTGGGAAAAAGGTAGTCCAAACAGCAGGCTTTCTTAAAATCTGACTTGTAGCCAGGTTTATTTAAAAGGTTGCAGGTAAATCAAATAAACAAAACAGAAAATAAATCCTTGCCATCCAGGCACTAACTAAATATTTCCAGTGTCCTAACTCAGAGGTGAAGGACTTCAGCTCTCTTAGGTTTGATGGCTCCTGACTCTGAGTCCCAAATCAGAGCAAGTATCTGATCTAGACTTGCTTCCTTTATACCACCTGTTGATGTACACAAGTGGACCGCAAAATCTGGCCCAGAACCCACCCTGCCAAGGTGGCTGGTAAAACCCGGACCGGATTCCACCTTAGTTTCCTGCAAGTAAACGCATGCGAGGTGAAACATAACGTCCATCGTTCTGCACAGAACAGCCTGTAGTAGTTTATCTGCTACGGGGCAGTCAGAAGTGGTTAAATGTGGTGGCTGCAATAATTTTCTAATTTTAGGCTTTTTCACTTTTTTTTTCTTCTGGTGATCTGGCTAGTAAGATACTTCTGGTCTTAAAGTGGTAGTAAACTTTGCTTTTGAACTTGTACCTACATGTAAGCCTATAATAAAGCTTACCTGCAGGTACAGTGAATATCTCCTAAACTTGCACTGTTTAGGAGATATTCACACTGGATGCAGCCGGCGCATGTGCTCTGAAGGGATGGCATTAGGGTTGCCACATCATCCCTTTAATCCAGGACACATACTAATTACCCAGGTTCTGTGGCTGATTAAGGTGGTGATTAAACTCAATGGTGCCTTATCTGCATTAAATTAGCCTCAGAACCTGTGTAATTCATATGTGTCCTGGATTAAAGGGATGATGTGGCAACCCTAGATGGCATGCCCATGATGTCTCTTCAGAGCTCTGTGCCATAAACCGTGACTTGCATGTGCATGGGCAGGATAGGGTTGCCACATCATTCCTTTAATTCAGGACACATATGAATCACACACGTTCTGAGGCTAATTTAATGTAGATGAGGCACCAAGTAAGTTTAATTACCACCTTAATCAGCCACAGAACCTGTG
Source organism: Glandirana rugosa (assembly GCA_018402905.1). NCBI lineage: Eukaryota > Metazoa > Chordata > Amphibia > Anura > Ranidae > Glandirana > Glandirana rugosa. The sequence continues at coordinate 108,181 of BLSH010080299.1, read as the reverse complement.
TAATGAATATGCGTCCTGGATTAAAGGGATGATGTGGCAACCCTAGGGCAGGATTGACGTCATCACAGTTCAGCCGTTCACAGGACACAAGCCAGCTAACTCAGAAGGTAGACCAAGGGAAGATAGAATCCCTGTCAGCAGTGACAGTGCACTGCTGTAAGACTTTGTCATAAGGTAAGTATCCCATAATGTGCTAGTATGTGATGCATATTAGCACATTATGTCATTGCCTTGCAGGGGATTTTTTTCTTTTCTTAACCATTTGCTGGCCAGCTGCTGGCATTATATGGCGACAGGTCGGCTCTCCTGTGTAAATTGCTGTAGCTGTATGGCGACTTGCGCAGGTGCTGTTGCGGGGTCGCCCTCTGCATGCTTCGGGAGTGTGCTCATGGGTCGGGCAGACTCGATGTCCGCCGGAGACATGCGATCACCTAGTACAGAGGGACAACGGGGATCTGCCTACGTAAACAAGGCGGATCCCGTTCTACAGGGGACATGTCAGGTATCTACTGTTCCCAGTGATTGGTCACTGGTCTCCAAAAATTGTCATTTGGGGTCAGATTCGTCCGCTGCAATATCGCAAGTCCCGCTAAAAATCGCAAATCAATATGTATTATAGCAAAAAGTTTTTAAAAATTGGTTTTCTTTCAAAATTGACGCTTTTTGTTTGGTTATAGTGCAAAAAATACAATTTGCAGAGGTGATCAAATACCAAAAGAAATCTCTATTTGTGGGGAAAAAAGGACGTCAATTTTGTTTGGGTACAGCATCGCACGACCGCGCAATTGTCAGTTAAAGCGACGCAGTGCCGTATCGCAAAAAAATGGCCTGGTCATTAAGGGGGCAAATCCTTTCCGGGGCTGAAGTGGTTAGGCCATAGACAGTTCGACTCTCGGCCGGTTCGGCAGGGACCAGCTGAGATTTGAACCATGTATGGGCACGCTAATTGTACCCAAGTTGGTCAATTGATCAACTTGGGTAAAACCAGCCTTTTGGATTTTACATGTCTTTATTGATAGCAGCTATTGAAGCCTCTAGCAGTAATCACTGTGTTTTCCCACTGGGGATGGCCCCCTCCGTGGCTCTGTGCAGTGGCGTTGCTATGTGGGTGCGGCCCACACCCGGGTGACACCCACCAGAGGGGTGACACCAGGCCCGGCCGGACACACAAAGGGGGACATTGCACAGCTGCAGAGACACAAGGGCAGCACACCACTCTTGTTGGTGACAGAGGCAGTGCCGGAGCTCATTAGGGGGTCCCATGAGAGGCAGAGATAATATGGGATTAGGCAGTAAGGAAGGACTCGAGGAACCAGGAGGAGGCTGTCCTCCCGTGAGCCCAAGATAAGGGAAGAGAGGGACAGGAGAGGAGGAGCCAATGAAGGGACTTAGCAGTGAGTAATCCTTCATCCTTACAGTTTGCGGGTGGCACTGAACACTGCTCGGTCCGGGCGCATACACAAAGCACATGCCATTCCCGAGTGCCCTCCTGTCGGAGGAGGACCAAGGAGCTCAGGAAGGAATGACGGATTAGGGTATAATAGAGACGGAGAGTACCCTGGGGGATTACTCGAGGCCGTGACGGAGACAGTGGTTGTTCTCACCACACGACGGGAACACAGAGACGTCGACACGTTACAGGGGGAAACACACAGGCCGGCCCGGACCACAGTGGGGAGACCACCCACAGTGGGCCCACACCCGGCGTGGGTGTATCGTTGCGGTGACGTGTCTCGGTGCCTCCCCCGGTAGGGGTCACCCTTTTGTGTCACTA
>BLSH010080299.1:82103-100001 GCA_018402905.1 Glandirana rugosa | reverse complement strand
TTGTGGAGCGCAAATCATCCCAAACAGGAAGTCAATGCGTTTAACCTATGCACTCGGACGGTGCCCTGGTCTGATTGTTTTGAAAGTTTGATTTGCATCTCTTGGATATAACTAATAACATTTTTTGAGTATTTCCTTCCATCCTTCTATATGCACCTTCCACATGGAGAATTAAACTGGAGTTGAGGAGCGATCCATATTGGAGTTCAGAATACCTTGGGAGGCTGTATACATGCGGTTTACCCCTGCAGGGGTGCTGTTCTCTGGTAAGTGAGGACACATTGAGGGAGCACGTGTGGACTCACAGTTTTTTTTCTACAGAATGTGAACATTGCTCAATTCACCTTGACGTATGGAATCGGATTTTTGCACATTGTTTGCACTTTGGCATGGAATTATTTACATTAACTTTTATAATTATGCACATGAACTTTTAAAAAAATTTTCACAGAGCTAATAAGTCTTATCTATTTTTCTACAAAATTCTATAGATTGATTATAATTATATGTACTTCTATATGAAATACTAATGAATTTATAAGTTGGAGTTCTTTTCAATATATGTACAGTGCCTTGCGAAAGTATTTGGCCCTCTTGAACTTTGCGACCTTTTGCCACATGAACTTTTAAAAAAATTTTCACAGAGCTAATAAGTCTTATCTATTTTTCTACAAAATTCTATAGATTGATTATAATTATATGTACTTCTATATGAAATACTAATGAATTTATAAGTTGGAGTTCTTTTCAATATATGTACAGTGCCTTGCGAAAGTATTTGGCCCTCTTGAACTTTGCGACCTTTTGCCACATTTCAGGCTTCAAACATAAAGATATAAAACTGTAATTTTTTGTGAAGAATAAACAAGTGGGACACAATCATGAAATTTATTGGATATTTCAAACTTTTTTAACAAATAAAAAACTGAAAAATTGGGAGTGCAAAATTATTAATTTAATACTTTGTAGCGCCACCTTTTGCTGCGATTACAGCTGTAAGTCGCTTGGGGAAGTCTCTATCAGTTTTGCACATCGAGAGACTGAAATTTTTGCCCATTCCTCCTTGCAAAACAGCTCGAGCTCAGTGAGGTTGGATGGAGAGCGTTTGTGAACAGCGGTTTTCAGTTCTTTCCACAGATTATTGATTGGATTCAGGTCTGGACATTGACTTGGCCATTCTAACACCTGGATATGGTAATTTGTGAACCATTCCATTGTAGATTTTGCTTTATGTTTTGGATCATTGTCTTGTTGGAAGACAAATCTCTGTCCCAGTCTCAGGTCTTTTGCAGACTCAATCAGGTTTCCTTCCAGAATGGTCCTGTATTTGGCTCCAAACACCTTCCCATCAATTTTAACCATCTTCCCTGTCCCTGCTGAAGAAAAGCAGGCCCAAACCATGATGCTGCCACCACCATGTTTGACAGTGGGGATGGTGTGTTCAGGGTGATGAGCTGTGTTGCTTTTACGCCAAACATAACGTTTTGCATTGTTGCCAAAAAGTTTGATTTTGGTTTCATCTGACCAGAGCACCTTCTTCCACATGTTTGGTGTGTCTCCCAGGTGGCTTGTGGCAAACTTTAAACGACACTTTTTATGGATATCTTTAAGAAATGGCTTTCTTCTTGCCACTCTTCCATAAAGGCCAGATTTGTGCAGTATACGAGTCTCCCACCTCAGCTGTAGATCTCTGCAGTTCATCCAGAGTGATCATGGGCCTCTTGGCTGCATCTCTGATCAGTCTTTTCCTTGTATGAGCTGAAAGTTTAGAGGGACGGCCAGGTCTTGGCAGATTTGCAGTGGTCTGATACTCCTTCCATTTCAATATTATCGCTTGCACAGTGCTCCTTGGGATGTTTAAAGCTTGGGAAATCTTGTTGTATCCAAATCCGGCTTTAAACTTCTCCACAACAGTATCTCGGACCTGCCTGGTGTGTTCCTTGTTCTTCATGACGCGCTCTGCGCTTTAAACGGACCTCTGAGACTATCACAGTGCAGGTGCATTTATACAGAGACTTGATTACACACAGGTGGATTCTATTTATCATCATTAGTCATTGAGGTCAACTTTGGATCATTCAGAGATCCTCACTGAACTTCTGGAGAGAGTTTGCTGCACTGAAAGTAAAGGGGCTGAATAATTTTGCACGCCCAATTTTTCAGTTTTTTATTTGTTAAAAAAGTTTGAAATATCCAATAAATTTCGTTCCACTTCATGATTGTGTCCCACTTATTGTTGATTCTTCACAAAAAATTACAGTTTTATATCTTTATGTTTGAAGCCTGAAATGTGGCAAAAGGTCGCAAAGTTCAAAGGGGGCCGAATACTTTCGCAAGGCACTGTATATGGAAGTAACATAATGACAAACAAATTAAAGCTAAACTCCAGCTAACACTTTTTTACCACTTGGCAACCACCTGCTCACAATGTACTGCAGACGAGCGGCCTCTGTAGGCAAAGGGGCATACTGGTACATCGCTGCCTACTTCTGGGTTTAAGGTGCACGCATGCGTGCCCCCCGCCTGGCGCCTGCTGTGATTGTACACAGCAGGTGCCTGTCAGTAAATCCCAGCCAATGATTCACGCTCGGGACCTGCTGGTCGGCTGTGTACAATCGCAGCTCAGAGCTCTGTGTTGGTAAATAACAAAGAGCTCTGTACAGAGGGAGCAACCTGTCAGTTTCTCATCCCTACAAAGCAAGAATAAGAAACTGAGAGATATGCTAGTAAAAGCAGAACACTTTACTCACATTACACATAGTTAGGCACACATTTAACCCACTTGATTGCCTCTAGATGTTAACCCCTTCCCAGCCAGTGTCATTAGTACAGTGACAGCGTATATTATTATTACTGATCACTGTATTAATGTTACTGGTGATGTCAGTGGCAGTTAGTTAATTCCCCCCCAGTGTCAGTTAATTTTAGATTGCCCGCCACACTATCGCAGTCCCATTATAAGTCGTTGATTGCCGCCATTAGTATATAAAAATAAATAAATAAAAATTCCAGAATATATACCATAGTTTGTAGGCGCTATAACTTTCACACAAACTAATCAATATAAACTCATTGAGATTTTTTTTAAATCAAAAACATGTAGCAAAATATATTTTGGCCAAAATTTATGAAGAAAATGTAATTTTTTTTTATTGAATATGTTTTATAGCAGAAAATTTAAAAAAATATTTATATTGCAAAAAAACCCAGTGGTGATCAAATACCAGCAAAAGAAAGCTCAAAATGACATCAAATTAATTTGTGTACAGCGTTGAATGCGCAATTATCATTTAAATTAGTGCAGTGCTGGATAGCAAAAAATGGCCTGGTCATGAAGGGGGTAAAATCTTCTGGAGCTCAAGAGGTTAAGCAGTTATGCAAATGTTTTTGTTTCCTTTTGGGATAAAGGTTTTGCATAAATGAATACAAAATAATCATTGTAAGGACCCTTGTCAGAGATAAATGGAATGTTTCAGCTCTCTGTCACTTTTTATGGACAGTTTGGTATGTTAAAGGAAGTTGGAATATGGACTTACTGGCTGGATCACCAGATCAAAATTAAGGAAAAAAGCCTAAAAAGGGAAACTACTGCAGCCACCACATGTAAGAATTGGTATTTGTTTTATGGTTTTAATACTGTGTAGCCATGTGCTCCCTTGGGAGTGGCTGGTAGTTGTGGTTCACCTTATAGCTGCCCTTAATCCCACCATATCTCACACATCTGAAGTCACTGAACAGTCCGGTTCTTGTTTTTGTTTGTTTCATTTAGGGGATTAACTTGGATGGGGAAAAGGGGTGACTGTGGGGTGCCTAAAGAATTGGTTACAGGGCCATCTATATAAATGACCGTATATACTCTCTACTTCCTCCAGCACTTCTCTTGCAGACTATTGCTCCTTTACTTCTCTCCAGCACTTCTCTTGCAGACTATTGCTCCTTTACTTCTCTCCAGCACTTCTCTTGCAGACTATTGCTCATTTACTTCTCTGCAGCTCGTTTCCTGACCTGAAAGGGAATTTGTCAGGCTCACTCCATTCCTTTCTCTTCACTGGTGAGGCCTGCACTCTGTCAGCAAGACCTCCGGACCACAGGACCGGCCAGGGTCAAAGACCCCTCAAAGTGTAGCTTAGTAAATTGGTGTTAGCTGGGCCTTTGATGGACTACAACTTCCAGCTCATCTGCCTTCCAGGTCACACCGACCTGCTTTCTCCTAGTGACACTCCTTTCCCTGACTGGCTCATGAGACCTCCACAGACTGTCCACTATTCCTCTCCCAGCCTGCTCCAACCTTTCCTCCAGCTCCCAGGGTCTATTTGGAGCAGCTGAATAAATTTAAAATGGAGGCAGCCGCATGTTCACATGGGTATAGCACTGGGGGAAACAAATCCTTCGTTAGCAGCCCTTAGTGAATTTCAGTGTTAAGGTGAACGTTGCTTGGCGAGGAATAAGGTTTAGATGCGAGTCTTTTGTTTTGGCTTTACATTTTTGGAATATTATGGAAGACCTTGATGTATTTTGTAGTATTTTCAAGGGTAAGCCTCTGGATTGTTATTATTCTTAAAAATATTAGTATTTTTTTTTCTCTCCTTCGTGTTTGTTTTTTTCCCTCTTACTATTGTTGTTTTATTTTTTTGTTTTATTTTTTTTTATGTTTTTTTGTTATTGATTTATTTGTAGTTTTTGTTCATTTACTTTGATTTACTTTGATTTTTAGTTTTGTTTTGTTCATGTGGAAAAATTCCAAATTGTTAGGTTTAGTCCTGGGGGGTCAGTGAACAGGCCCTAAATTAGCAACTGAATAGTTTGCTTGAGGCAGGAGTTGGCAGAAAGTTACAGTGGCCTGTAACTGAGTTTTTTTTTTTTTAGGTCTTTTGTCTTTATTTTCATTCAGGTGGAAAAATTACAAAATGTTTAGGTTTTGTCCACTTGAAAGGGGAGTTAGTGTGTAGGTTTTAGGTAACAGATACACACATTAAGTTTTTTTTTTTTTTTTTTTTTATGTTTAAAATGAGAACTGTGGGAAAACAGCAGTCATTTTTATTTTTTGCTTTTTCCTTATCATGGGGATTCAGTTTAGAGTGGTTCAGCCTAAAAAAGTCATTGGCTGTTTTAATAGTCTGTTCAGAGTGGCAGAAGCCAGGTAAACTGAGTTTCTGGGTTCCAGGGGAGGTTCTGTAAGGAAATGCAAGCGAATAGATATTGCGGATAAGAATTTGATTCTGCCCTTGTTTTTCACTTCCAGAGTCCTGGTGGAGCGAAAGATTGGAGAGGTCTCTGGAACATGGATGAAAGATGTTCATCTAGGTGGCAGTTTCTCTGTGCCATGCCATGTTACAAAGTTGTTCTGACGAACAGTCAGGGGAGAAAGGACAAACCAAGATTCCAATTAATATTTGCAATATAAGGTTTCTTTTTCTTATGGACAAACTAGTGTCAACGCTGCATCTGAAAGACTGTGCCCATCAACAAGGCTTGTGGAGCATTTTTGCTGGAATCTATCATGAATATAGAAATACTGTGAATACAAGCGCAATGGGTTGGAGGTTAGGGAAATAGTATAACCTATCCAATCCTGCAAAACAAGAAAAATATGTTTGTTTTTTGGTGAAGAATTGGAAGAAGGAAATATGTTTTTAATGTGTAAAGTGTATTGGCATAACTGAATTAACATGGTGTAGGTACCCAGGAGGCTGACACTGAGATGTCTGTTGGCCAGACTGGGGAGCTCCAGATGACACATCAACGGGGAGAGAATTTCCTTGTAGGGGTGGCGTCTCAATTCTAGCAGTCCTATAGAGAAGGTATGGGTTACAGGACATGTGGGACACCAGAACTGGACATAAGGGAAATACACCTGGTTGATGTCTCACCTGAGCAGTTGGAACCCTGCACAGGCGATGCCCATGTCAATTCATAGAAAAATGCTTCGTTGGAAAGAGGGGAACAGCCACAAATGGTTCTAAGCTCTTCCCATATACTGGCTACCAGGGTACAGTATGCCTTCACCACATGGCACTTCAACGTCTCACAGGGGTTGATAAAAATCTATTACCCTATGTGTGCTGAATATACACTGAGTCAAGTGTGGCTGTTGTACCAGTGGCTTGCTCCCAGAGATGTGTGGACACAGAATGATGTTCCTTCAGGCCGCTTATTTCTGAGGAGCAACCGAAAGAGGAGGGATGTATTCAGCACTACATTGGGGGGAATAGGAGTAGGGATGGGTGTTATTAATGAAGTGAATGTCAGTATCCTGAGTATCAAACTCTCAGCCGTAGCGGCAGACAGTAAGCGGGGCTTTGTTACTCAGAGAGAGATTATTGACATCTTTAATAACATTCAATTGAATGCCCCAGGTTAAAGTGGCTCAAGATTTTATCTACCATTTGGAGAGGTTGGTAGAGAGTGTGGTGGTACAAGGCAAGAATGGGCTCTGGCGTGCACGCAGGGGCAGGCGGAATTATCAACCAACATCAAGCTGATTGTGCAGTCTCTGTATAAGGGACAGTGGCCTTATGAGTTAGCCTCACAGCTCAGTAAGATGCTGCCAAAACACATTGTTTACAATAATCCAAAGTGGTGGTCTAATGCCTGGATGGGCTGCACTAGTTTGGATTGTGGAAGTTGTTTGGCTTTGTTAGGAAAAGAACAAATTTCTGGCTAAATCTGTCATTTCCGCGGTGGTGCGCACATTTGCGCGCTCCTGTGCGCGCCCGCGTGCGCGCGCGCTCCCGTGCGCGCGCACGCGCCGGAAAACGGCGCCAAATGGGCCTATTTAAGCCTGGAGACTTCCAAGACCAAGTGCTGCTCGCTCTACAGCGTTCCCGACCTGTACGCCTCAGCTCCGGACACCTGTTCCCGTGTTTGTTCTGCCTCCTGTTGACCCGGCTTGTCCTGACCTGCTGTCTGCTACCTGCACCGACCCCGGCTACCCACGACCATCCGATTGTCTGCTCCTTTGTACCTCTGCTGCCCGCCCGTTAACGAACCTTGCTTGGACTCTGACTACCCGTTTGCCTGATCCTCTTGTACCTTCCTGCCTGCCTGTTGCCAACCCAGCCTGTACGACCATCCATCTACTTGCACGCCTTCTGGAGCCTCACTACACCATCGGTGACCCTCCAGCCCTCGTGCCATCCCGCACTCTTGGGCCTCTGTCCCCACTACCAGGGGTCCTTGAATCGGGTGCGCAAGAGCGGTTGTTCCCTGCACAAGACAGACTCCACCGTCAGGTACGTGACAGGCTTACTCGTTGATTCCAGATATAGGAGCACAGACTCGGTCTGTATATTCTGTGGTATCAATGAGCTTACTGACTGGGGATGCTACCTTGTTGCATTTATGGCTAAATTACCCACCTGTGGTCAGAGTGGAGGGAAGCTGGAGGCAGGTTGATATTTCCCTCTGTCGGAGGCATGACCATGACGCCCTGGGTATGCCAGATCAGAATGTTGGGAAGATGTTTCACACTGTGTTCTGGATGGAGAGATCATTGCTGGGAAGGAAGCACCTGGGTATTATTTGGAACATAGACGAGTTTGTTTCTTTGTCCTAAAGAATACCAATGTAATGTTAGTCATGAAATTAGGGTGTTCCTTGAATCTAACCGCAGCTAGAGGTGCATGGTATGCCCTGGGCATGGTCTCTGAAATCCAAGCATAGGGATGGAATTTTGTGGTTTTGTTGTTGTTTCAAGTATAAACATGTCTGTTCTGATGTTTATATAAAAGTTTCACATTTATCTACGTAAGTTGTGGGACGAATTGATGGTGATGTCTCTGCACAAGTTGGAGGCTTTACTGCCAATTCAGCGTCACAGCGCACCGCATATATGCCAGAATTGTGGTAGGAAAGGCCATATTGAGCAAGCCTGCCTAATCCCGCCCCGTATACACAATGAAGGGTTATAGGGTGTTGGGGGTGGGATGCTTAAGGTGGTGATAAGAATGTACATGTATATAGTATGGTAACGGGTTGATTTGTGTGATAGTATAGTTTGATATACCTGTGTTAGGTTAGTAATATGGGTGAATAAGGCCCTCCTCGAGGTTCTGTATCTGGAATCTGGTTGAAACGTGGCTCGGAGTGTGTGTTGGTGAATAGTGAGTGAATGGACACCCCTGGCCTATATTGCACCCCCTCATGAAGAGACCAGGTAGGAGATAACACAGAATGGTGCCATGGATGCTGTCGCTGAAGAATGGTGGTAGGTTTATCACCCAGAGGCAAAGCGGCGCATGTTGGGAAACCCATGCTAAGACACTTATGGATTGTGCCATAGGAGCTGTTCCAGAGGAAGGAAGGTGTGTGCCCTTCAGGCAAAGCGGCACATGTTGGGAAGCACAACATGTGAAGACATTTATGGACTTTTCCCCAGAGGCTGTCTCTGAAGAAGGGTGGTATGTGCCCTTCAGGCCCAAAGCAGCATATGTTGGATGGCAACATGGTTTAATATCATAGTTCTGGAGTGTCACTGATATGGCAGGCCAGAGTTGTAGTTTAAAGAGAGACATCTGGCATAGTTGGAATTTACTAGTTGACCCAGCGGGGTGTTGGTGATAAGGAGTCAAGAATGAGCGGCCATATCCTTCCAGGAAATATCCACACACCCCCTGCGATGAGGTGTAATGGTAGAGAAAGCCAGAGATCTCCTGGGCAGGTGCAAATTAACATTTCCTGGTTCCCTGACATCAAAGGGGACCATCTGACCACTAACGATGGTGGGTCAGCTGTGAGTGATAAATGGACTCTAGTGGACAATCCAGGCATGCGTCCTAGGGACAGACTCAAGGAAAGGAAGTCTGTCACCATTGGACAGAATGCACAAGTAGGCTGGCGTTGGGCGGGTGTGTGTGGATGATGTATGAATGGGTTTAAAAGCCGAGAAACCCTCTTTTTCGGTCTCAAATCCTCTACCATCAGGCCAGCTAGAACAACATTTCGAGGACAGCTTAAGTATCACCTTATGTTATTTATGTTATAGGCTCTATGATATTTTCTTAGCGTTTTTATGTTAGCATTTCTACTTTCTGTATATTAAATGAAATCCTTGCTTTATTAAAGCAGAGTGATTGATTATTTATATATAAGCTAACCTTATTATCGTACCATTATCGTTACTGTTATCAGAGTTTTAGTAGTTTAACGAATGAGAGGAATAGGCAATTAATATATAGTTATGAATAAACTTGGGGAACCATAACCACCCCATTTTTATTTCAGTCACTCACTGACTCCAGTGGATACTTTAAAGTGTTCTCAGTAGCACCTCTGCTGTTCTCTTACTCCCTTGTGCCGCTCCAGGAATTAACTCCACTCCTGGCTGCACCCGAGTCTCCAGGCCCCAAGGTCACCCCCCCCCCAGACAGGGGGCTCCCTCCCGGGTGAGTCCTCCACAGCACCTCTGCTACATCTTTATCACTTCCACCCTACTTCTCCTGCCCCCTGCTGGCAGACTGCTGTATTTAAGGAGGCCTGCCTTCTGCCAATCCAGACTGTATATTGGTCAGTGCTCCGGGTCATATATCAGGAAGTGACACCTCCTCATCCACCCCCCTTTCCAGAGCCTTCTCTGCTCAAAGGGGAGGAAACTCCAAGGGGTGTTCCTTCCTTCCATCTCCAGCCCTCCCTGAGCCACAGTATTTAACTGTCCATCCCCAGCTCTGGTTTTGAGCAACTGGGTAAGCAGGCGACAAATTGGTTCCCACTGGTTGCTATGGACAATGGCACACTTCATTTAGCACAGTTCAAGGGCAAAGCACACAAGTCCTTGTCCCAGTTAAGTCCGCATCTCCAATAAAACAAATTACACAGTTCCCTAGCTCAGCTCTCTTGCGGTTGCTATGGGCGACGACTGGCAGCCTTACAGGTAAATCCTGGACGAGCCCCCAAATGTAGCCATGTGTTCCCTTGGGAGTGGCTGGTAGCTGTGGTTCACCTTATAGCTATCCCACCATATCTCATACATCCGAAGTCACTGAACAGGCCAGCTCTTGTTTTTGTTTGTTTTATTTAGGGAATTAACTTGGATGGGGAAAAGGGGTGACTGTGGGATGCCCAAAGAATTGATTACAGGACCATCTATATACACAACCGTATATACACTCTACTTCTTCCAGCACTTCTCTTGCAAACTGTTGCTCCTTTACTTCCCTCCAGCACTTCTCTTGCAGACTATTGCTCCTTTACTTCTCTCCAGCTCTTTTCTTAGTTTCCTGACCTGAAGGGAAATTTATCAGGCTCACTCCATTCCTTTTTCTTCACCACAGCTAGCACATGGTAAGGCATGCACTCTGTCAGCAGGACCTCCGAACCACCCGTTACAGGCCAGGGTCAAAGGCCCCTCAAAGTGTAGCTTAGTACATTGGCGCTAGCTGGGCCTTTGATGGACTACAACTTCCAGCCCATCCCTTTTCCAGGTTACACCAACCTGCTTTCTTCCAGTGAAACTCCTTCCCCTGACTGGCTCCTGAGAACCTCCACAGACTGTCCTCTATTCCTTTTCCAGCCTGCTCCAGCCTTTCCTCCAGCTCCCAGGGTCTGTCACTCACAGACTCCAGTGGATACTTTAAAGTGTTCTCAGTAGCACCTCTGCTGTTCTCTTACTCTCTTGTGCCGCTCCAGGAATCAACTCCACTCCTGGCTGCACCTGAGTCTCCAGGCCTCAAGGTCACCCCCCCTCAGACTAGGGGCTCCCTCCCGGTTGAGGCCTCCACAGCATTTCTGTTAAATCTCCATGACTTCCACCCTACTTCTCCTGCCCCCTGCTGGCAGACTGCTGTATTTAAAGAGGCCTGCCCCCTGCCACTCCAGACTGTGAATTGGTCAGGGCTCCTGGTCATACATCCGGAAGTGACACCTCCTCATCCATCCCCCTCTCCAGAGCCTTCTCTGCTCAAAGGGGAGGAAACTCCAAGGGGTGTTCCTTCCTTCCATCTCCAGCCCTCCCTGAGCTACTTCCCAGCTCAGATCAAAACACCCAGGCCTGCACCTACAGACAGGAATTTTGCCTCTCCTAGCAAAAAGTTTCACCAAAAAACGCCTACACTTTGGCGGCGTTACACCTGCTTTTAAGGGTATTTTATTTTGCAGCGTGTCTTTAAAATATACCTATCTGGCATTTTTTAAACTTTTGTCTGTAAATGAAATTAAATGAAAAACAGAGGGTTGGCAAGTCTGTTTTCTGTTTCATGACATTTAAATGTTTTTTCACCCTTACCAACAGAACTAATCCTCCAACATAGGCTTCCTAATTTGACAAAGGGATGCTCTGTGATTTGGTGCATTTGCATTTTCAGTAAAAAACATCTTGTTACCCAGCTTTTTGCACAAGTACCTAAGGTCAAAACACATCATTTTAAATGCTCCAGTGAGATTTTCAAGCTTTGGTGTATTTTTTTTTTCTTTTTTAAGGCATGTGGCATGTCACATTCAGAACAGACATGATGATGTTTATTTTTAACTTTTAGTTTCACACCTTCTACCAGAAATGTGTACTATAAGGTCCACCTTTTAGAGGATAAAAACTCACGTCAAGCAAAGCCACAGTTAAAGTGACAAATAAACCCACATGAGGAGTGTTAAAACCTCAGCATTTGTGCAAACATTTTGTAAAACTGAACAGGAAGATGATTAGGCACAGAGGAAGTGTGTGTTCTTCAACCTTTTAAATACTTTTATGCATTAAATACAGTGTTTATATGAGATCAAGTAGGCTTTCTTTAAAAACACTAATCAATCATATGTCAATCATATCAGTCACTCATTTTAAAATAATTATCAAAGCTAGTTTTCTACTTAAAAAGGATACTAATCTTCAAAGACACGACACTGTTTTATTGTACTATTGGTCTTGCTCAAAATATTACATTGTATTGCAATTATTCAATGAAAGCCAGCTGCATATTTAAAATGTATATTATATCTGTACTGACCATCACTATATTAAACTCTTTTTTTTTACTTGTAAAATAAAGTCTTACTATCCTGTCATATGTCTCTTATTATTTAGGCCAATAATTCTACAGATAAATATTTAAATTGCAAGTGAGTTTGTTATCCACTAAGTAAATACACAATGACAGTACTGTTTCTGAGACAGTATGGAGAATAACAGGTTTTATACTCTAGTACAGCCTTTCTCAACCTTTTCAACACCGAGGAACCCTAGAAATAATCCTCCGGTTTCGGGGAACCCCTGCTAAAAATGTAAAATCTACAACTCATGATACATTAATGTGATGGACAATGGGAAGAATGCTCCTTACACTTGTGGTTATTGGGAAGAATTACCTTCTTACAGATAGATAAAAAGATCAATTGCATCATTAGGAATTTATCTGATAGGTAGAAATTGCTCATTGCTCAAGGTACCCCTAGTAACCTCTGGAGGAACCCTAGGGTTCCACAGAACCCTGGTTGAGAAACCCTGATCTAGTAGGTTGTAAGCGCTTATGAGTAGGGCTCTCTTAACCCTCTTATATTCTATTGTATTGTAACTGTACCGTCTCCCTTTATATCAGGGGTCCTCAAACTATGGCCCTCCAGTTGTTCAGGAACTACAATTCCCATCATGCCTAGTCAGGTCTGTGAATGTCAGAGTTTTACAATGCCTCATGGGATGTGTAGTTCCGCAACAGCTGGAGGGCCGTAGTTTGAGGGTGCCTGCTTTATATTGTAAAGCACTGTGCAAACTGTTGGCGCTATATAAATCCTTGATAATAATAATATTTATTTAAAAAATAAATGCAACAATTTAACACATGCTATTTTAAAGCAAATATTTTTTCACTGCATTAATAAATGGAATACTGATGGGGGACCACTATAATGTTTTGCCTGTGGGTTCACTAGTGTATATGAGTGTCCATAAATAGAAGTGCACTTAGCTTCCTTGCTTCGTGTTTTATATTAGAATGGGACATATTTCCAGGTCTTAAAGTCTATGTAGAGCCAAAATCCTTTTTTGAATGTTTGGCATCATGCCTCACTTTTATTAAGCTAATAATCTCGTGTGAATCTGTTGCTCTTGGAGATCTAGCCAATTACAGCACTTACTGCTTTAGGCTATGCTTAAAGTGATTGTAAAGCACTTTTTTCTTTTTTTTTAAATTATAAATAAACATGTTATACTTACAGTAGCTCACAAAAGTGAGTGCACCCCTCACATTTTTGTAAATATTTTATTGTATCTTTTCATGTGACAACCCTGAAGAAATAACACTTTGCTACAATGTAAAGTACTGAGTGTACAGCTTGTATAACAGTATAAATTTGCTGTCCCCTCAAAATAACTCAACACACAGCCATTAATGTCTAAACCACTGGCAACAAAAGTGAGTACACCCCTATGAATCCAAATTAATCTGAATGTAATTAATTTATTAATTGTGTTATAACTACAGTGGTGTAGTGGGAAGCACTTTCGCCTAGCAGTAAAAGGGTCGCTGGTTCGAATCCCGATCACGACACTACCTGCCTGGAGTTTGCATGTTCTCCCTGTGCCTGCGTGGGTTTCCTCCGGGTACTCCGGTTTCCTCCCACACTCCAAAGACATGCTGTGAGGTTAATTGGCTCCTGTCTAAATTGGCCCTAGTATGTGTATGAATGTGAGTTAGGGACCTTAGATTGTAAGCTCCTTGAGGGTAGGGACTGATGTGAATGTACAATGTATATGTAAAGCGCTGCGTAAATTGACGGCGCTATATAAGTACCTGAAATAAATAAAAATAAAAAAATAAAATAACTTTTTAGGATTTGTTTACATTTGTCCATTCGGAAATTCGTGTACATCGGAAACTCCGAAAATCAAATTTTTGTCCAAAAGAACAAATCGTAAGGAAACAAAACACACATGTTTAACTGTCACCAGTCATTTTCCCTGATCAGCGCCCAAAATGACTTAACCACTTACCAACCGGAAGGTTTTCCAGCTTTAGGACCAGAGCACTTTTTGTGATTCAGCGCTGCGTCGCTTTAACTGACAATTGCGCGGTCGTGCGACAAATTTGTGTCCTTTTTTCCCCACAAATAGAGCTTTCTTTTGGTGGTATTTGATCGCCTCTGCATCATTTCTGATCGCCGCTATAAACAAAAGAAGAGCGACCATTTTGCACAAAAACCCAAATTTCTTACTTTTTGCTAAAATTCAAATCCAAAAAAAATATATAAAAAAACATTTTTTTCACCGTTTTTGGCCGATTTATATAATTCCTCATATTTGTGATAAAAAAAATCGCAATCGGCATTTATTGATTGGTTTGCGCAAAAGTGGCCGCATTTACGGATGGTGAGAATTCATTTCTGGGGTTTTTATTTATTTATTTATTTTTACTAGTAATGGCAGCGATCTGCAATTTTTAGCGGTACTGCGATATTGCAGCGGACATGTCGGACATTTTTTACACTTTTTTGGGACCAATGACATTTATTTAGCGATCAGAAATTTAAATGTCCACTGATTACTGTATAAATGTCATTGGCAGTGAAGGGGTTAACCAGGGGGGGGGGGAGCTAGGGGTTAACTGTGTTCCCTGGGTGTGTTCTTACTGTGGGGGGGTTGGGCTAACATGGGCATTAGAGATCTAACTGATCCCAGTGACAGGGATCAGTAGATCACCCATGCCCCTACTAACAGAGCGGGGAACTGCCGTGTTTACATCGGAGGTTCCCCGTTCTTTCCCTGTGGCCGCTCATCGCGGTTCGCCGGCGGACATCGGGTCCGCCCGAGCCGCGGGCACACTCCTCAGGAGTGCGGCGGGCTCGCGCGCGCCCCCTAGTGCAGAACTAAAACTTTTCCAAATTTTTGGTATTTTTCTTTTTTCTAGTGAGAAATAAAAAAAAAAAACAGTGGTGATCGAATACCACCAAAAGAAGCGCTATTTATGTGATATAAAAATGATATAAATTGAATTTTGTACAGTGTTGCATGACCACGCAATTGCTAGTCATTAAGGTCGTGTGGTTAAAATTTGCTCCATTCACACTTGTACAACTCCAAAGTTGCGCTGACTTTGGAGTGCAACTTTGACACAACTTTGGATGGGTGCAATTTCAATACGACTTTGGCTTTGACCAGTGATAATGGACAACTGTTGCACACAAGTTGCATTCTTTAACACTCTGGTACGACTTTCATGCAACTTCTGAGGGTTAACATTGAGGTCTATGGCCCTCAAGTTGCATGAAAGTTGGAACAAAGTAGTGCATGAACTACTTTGCAGTTGCTGCAACTTTAAGTCGCTCATAAATGAATGGTTATCATTGGAAAACATGGGGAATGACTTGTCACGCAATGTTGATGTCCAAAGTTGCATGACAAGTAGCACAAGTGGGAATGGAGCAGCTGCTGTGATCACCAGATAGAAGTGGTTTGCTGTTCCTGCTCTCACTGATGCAAAATTAAGAATTGACAGAATGAAGACGATACTGCAGTGTAAGAGTGGCCAGGAGCAGGGCACTTCTTAATAAGGCCCCTTTCGCACTTGTGCGACCTGGCCACGATTATGCAGCGATGTTTGTCATGACTTGAAGCAATGCCTGTGTAACCTTGAGGTCTATGGACCTCAAGTCGCATCAAAGTCGGACTAAAGTAGTGCAGGGACTACTTTGAAGTTGCTGCGGCTTGAAGTCGCACAGATATGAACGGTACTCATTGGAAATCGGGGTATGACTTGTCATGCAACTTTGGAGTCCCAAGTGGCAGGACAAGTCGCACCAAGTGTGAAAGGGGCCTAAAGGAGATTTTGCTAAAATGTACTAGAGACACAGAGCACACACAGGTGTTTTACTATCAGAATTCAAACATGCACAGGTACACTTACAGGACTTTTAATTTGTCATGAGTTTTGAAAACATAAAAGTAGTATAGTAACAAAACCAGTTCTAAACCTATAAAAAAGTCAATTGTTGCTAAAATGTAATTTCATAAAATATATAAAATATAATGAGTCCACGCATATCCCAATGGTAATGCTAGATTTACCATTTACCCATACACATGCCTTCTACCATAAACAACATAGTACAGTATATTATATCCTGTTGTTGATGCAGTTTTTTATCGCTTTCAAAAAGCACAGATAATAGTAGAGCGGTGACAACGTTATGCTTTTTTGAGACAATGGTCAACTTCCTCAGACAGTACGGATACTTTAGCATATATAATATTAAAGTACATGCATTTTACATAACATACACTATACTGTAAAATATATCATATATGATTTTAGAAATCACTATGTAAAATGCATATGTGTGGTGCCAAAGGTGTGCACCATCGAACCCACAGAGGACTGCACTGGATATCAGACAGGAAACAGACTTTCTCAAATAAAACCTCAAGGTCCAAAAATGCATAATGTACAAAGTAAAGGAAATGCCCTCCAAAAAGATGTATTTTATTTTATCTAAACTACATGTATGTCCTCACTTTGTTTTATAATGAAGATAGGTTACCTTACGCATTTATTGAGCTTGTTACCATAATCAAGCTGAAAACTAAGGTGAGAGCCGAGTCCATACTCTTACAATGAGGAATATTAAGAATATTTAGTTGCACATACTACTCCTATCCAAAAAATTCTCCTTAAAATACAGTAAAATATGGTAAATTACTTTGCATATGGTAGTGCTGGGTGCACACTTGTTACTATGAACCAGGCTTAAACCAATAAACCCCAAAAAGAAATACCCCCCCCCCTCCCAAATACAACCCGAAAACAAATTCAGCTTTTTTTTTTTTTTTTTTTTATGGGGAAGTCTTGCCGCAAAAAAAAACTGTTTATCCCAGAATTGATGCTTTATGAACCACTTCACCCCCGGAAGGATTTCCCCCTTTAGGACCAAAGCACTTTTTGCGATTCGGCACTGCGTTGCTTTAACTGATAATTGCGCGGTCGTGCGACGTTGTATCCAAACAAAATTTGCATCCATTTTTTCCCACAAATAGAGCTTTCTTTTGGTGGCATTTGATTACCTCTGCGTCATTTCTGATCCCTGCTATAAACCAAAAAATAGCGACAATTTTGCAAAAAAAACAATATTTCTTACTTTTTGCTAAAATATAAAAAAAAATGATAAAAAAACTATTTATTCATCCATTTCGGCCGATTTATATCCCTCCTCATATTTTTGGTAAAAAAAAAAATCACAATTGGCGTATATTGACTTGGTTTGCGCAAAAGTTGCCTCATTTACAAACTATGAGAATTCATTTATGGGGTTTTTATTTTTTACATTTTTTTACTAGTAATGGCGACGATCAAGCTTTGGCTGGACTTCTCCTTTAATAATCAGAATTATAAAAAAGCAGCAAAGTGGATAATTGCCCAATAAGATTTAAAGTAAAACTTCCTAATCAATCCTAATCTCTCTCTATGCAGTTTGCTCTTTTTTTTTTAGTGGGCTTCTCCAAAAGCCCCCTTAGTGGCCCTGCTAAGCCTGCTGGCCAAGTGGCCATGGTTCAAAGACCTTGCAATGCATTATGGCTTAAAAATTTGTCAAGCCAAATTTGGCCATACATTCTGGGCCATGAATTTCAAAACCGCAGGATGGGTTTGCAGCGAATCCTAGCCTCATCTGGACAATACGGTCCGAACTGTTTAAAAATTCGGTATTACGTAACGTTCCAGAAACTTGGTACCGGTGAACCGGTCGTCCGAATCGTCCCGGTGATTCCCCCGAAAACCTCTTCGGGTGATTTTTTTTTTCTCGTTTGACGTATCTCTCTCTAATCCTAACTAATCCTTCAAAATGAAATTTAGAATAACCCGTTAATAGGTGAAACGACGAAAAAATATTAAGACTAATAATTTCCTCTTCAGGTCGGTTTCGAACTAGCAGCGGTAATGATCATTTTTTTACATTTTTTATTTTTGGGGTATTTACTTAAGAGTATCA
>BLSH010080299.1:51042-63012 GCA_018402905.1 Glandirana rugosa | reverse complement strand
ACAACACTCAGCCACCCCTAAGGGGGACATTGGCTACACATACTTTGTTAGTCATTGCTAATGGCAACACATTTAGCCAAACACAATGTAACAGTCTCTGAACTTTTTTGATTTTCATTCATCTTCTACCAAACATGAGGTTGAATGGTGATATTTAGAAGAAATAATCAAAACTTGGCATAATTATAAGAGAGGCCCTCAGTACTGATAGTTCTTATTTTAACCACTTCAAAGTCTTTTCCCTTTTATACACCCATTGTTTTTATTCAGAAAATGTGTCCGTTTTATACCAAGTGTTTTTGGGCCACATGGTACCTTCATTTTCTTTTGTTGTTTTTAGATGAATTAACCACCTCAGCTCTCCCCCTATATACTGCTTAAGAACCCCAGAATAATTTTTACATTTCTGTTTTGAGACTAAAGCCTCATACACACGGGACGACGATCGTATACAACAGGTCGTACTAACGACCGTTGTATGCGATATCGATCGTTCGTATGCACGATTAGAACAGCCGAACATAGGATGGTCGTACAAGGGAGTTGTATGAGCAGACTAGAAAACTTGGTCATACCAACAAGCGATCATACGACCATTGTATCGTGTGTACAGAGAAGTTGGTACAACAAGTTGTATTGTGCAAAACACGCATGCTCCGAAGACAGGAATGGCCGGATGCTAATTACATGCACCTGAACGTTCTTTCTTTGATTCGTACGATTGTGTAGTGCAGTCAGTATGCAAGTTACATTATGCAACATACGATTTGCGACGATCGTACGTACGATCGTCGTCCCGTGTGTACGAGGCTTAATCATTCAGCAATAGTTTTGTCACTTCTTAACATAACACTGCAATCTATATAAAAAAAAGGAAAAACAAATTTAATGAGCTTTTATTTGTAATACAACTAGAGCTTTCAATTTTGTGTATTTCCTTAAAGCAACACAAAACATAGACAAAACAACTGAAAACAAAGAAAGTTTACATATTAATGGAAAGAAAATAGAAATAATAAAAAATCAGCAGCAGATAAATGATAACTAAGGAGAGAAGGTGGGGGGGGGGTTAATTTGAATTAACCTAGGGATATTAAGGAGTTAGATATGACAAATTCAATATACTGTCAAGTATTTAAACCAAATGAAACCCCAGCTGTTCTCTAGTTGATGATGGTTACACTCCCTTTCATAACTGTGCAGCTGAGACTTTCAGGAAATATATTATAGCTCATTTTATGGTATAAAATATTGTAAGTTGCAGATATATGTGCTATGAGACTAGGTGTGGCCCTCAAGAGAAATAAAGTGCAACAAGGGTTCTATTAAAAAACAAAAAACAAATGAATAACAATTCAGAGGAGTGCTTTTTGGTTCCTTACAGCCTATCTCACCACCACCTACCTTTTTTTGTCTTAACAAGTAATGTATTTTTTGAAGACATATATGGCTTTAACTTGTAAGCAAATATATGCACATACATTCATATATTTTACAAAAAAATGAGAAAAAAACACAATTTTACCCCATATAGTACAACACCAAACATGTTCGATACAGCTAAAATTGATTTGCTTAGTTTTCCTTAATCAAAGTATATGTGTTCTAGATAGCAATTGGATTGAGGGCTGGGGGAGATCTCCAATATCATGTTATAGGAAATACAATGGTGCTTCATCACAAAAGCAAGTAACACATAGTTTTTAATTTCACTTGTTGTACCTCTTTATTTAAAACTGTTATAGGTAAATACAAATATTATATTATACTTTTTTGTTAAAGAAATAATAGTTTACAATAGTTTGCATATATTTAGACGCACCTTTTCTGAAAAGAAGTAGCTGGATAGAGTTCATCTTTAACTTTGCACCTCTTGAGATGTGAAGTATACAGAACAGGTATGCCTACATTTTGCTGGCTGTATACTTATTGGCTAGCATCTCATTAAATAAATAGTGAAGAGAGGATAAGGATGATAGCCTTGGAATGCATGCCTTCAAAAACAAGTAATCAATAACAGCTTCCATATTTATATTATTTTTCTCTCATGTGATGCAATCTTTAACACAAGAAGCCTTGAAACAAAAAAATGTTGACAATAAAAAATCAGCAAAAAAATTAAAATCAATTATATAAAGTTTGTTACCAAACCCACAATACCTTGAAATCCTTCTTCAAAGTAGTTATTCTTAGCCTTGTTACATCTATTGATACACCATTGCTTCTACATCCATAGGTAGACATTTGACTTGTACTTGAAAGTGATACTATTCTAGATATCAAAACATATAACATAACGCCCATGATAGTCCAAATCTCCTAACATACTGCTCTATAAAAAAAGTTATGTCCTAATTAAAGCTAAAAGCGCTCACAGTCTTGGTCTTTATTCTAAGTTTGTGTGGCAAAGCGGATAATTTTTGTTCGGTTTCCATTGCTTTGTAAAATGGAACTGAAAAATATGATACTACTGGAATTCCCTGATTGAATCGATAATTGTTTCTGTGGTCCAGTAGACCAGGAACACATGCATTGAAATGAACGTTAAGCAAAGATGTGCCATAAAGATCATAGTTTAAAGCTGATGACAAGGATGATGATGATGTTGGGGCTGCTTTGGGCAATTGATTACAATTCTCAAAACTTTTCATGATTTCTTGTCTGGAGAGATCAACTGTCAATGCTGCATGATCTTTTAGATCTTTGGCAGACCCTGTGGAGATGACTTTGTGCATGCCAGGATTTGTGTAGGTAATAGATCTGAGGTTTGGGAAAGGTAGATCAATTTCCTTTAACTGACTTTGTGATTTCTGCATAGCATGAACACATTTAGAGCTGTCTGATGGATTCATAAGTCCAAATTGAGATTTGATGGAAAGCAGCTCTGCTTTAAGAGTGCTGTTTTCCAAGTTTAGTGCTAGCACTTTGTTCTCTATAGCAAAATCTTGTAGACGTTTCTTTTCTCTTGATTTTTTAGCTGCAAGGTTGTTTCTTCTTCTCTTTTCCCAGTAGTGGGCATCTTTTAGTTCATCTGGTACAAATTCCCTCTTGCGCCTGGAGATACAGTAGGTCTTTTCTTGGGCCGGACTCTTGTTACATTGTTCAGAATGTGTAATTCTTTCACACCCGTGAGACATGGTCTTGAGCTTATCTAAAAAAAAAAAAAAAAAAGTTAAATAATTTCAGTTGAAGTTCAAGTTCGTTTAAGCATTTGGTACCGTGCTTCATAAAATAATTTGAATAAATGTAGCTAATTTGTATTTATATTTTATGTATAACGTAATTACATGTTCCCTCCCGTGATTTTTTCTTCTGCTAGGTGTATGCCCCCTATGAGTTTGGCCTTTGGCCTGCCCTATCTCCATTTCACCATCTCCCTTTTTTTGTGTCTCTGCTCCACTCCGTTGCATTCTCAACTATTTCTCCTGTCTGTGTTTTTGCCCCACTCTCATCTGTCTTTCTTATCCACCTTCCTTTTTCCTGCTCCCAACTGTCTCTCATTCTAGCAGTGGTTAGGTTTATAGATGCATGTGCATAGTTGAAATCCAGTGATTGTAGACTATGTTTGTATGAATATGTGTAATTTACCTTGATTTAAGTCCAGCCATGAATTTGAGAGCTCTCTGATTCTGCCCAGATGTTGTTATTTCATTTCCCTGTGTGGTCACACTGCTCACCATATGAACCACTCGAAGGTTTGACCTGCTGCTGAGTGGGCTAGGCAAAGCAATGGTGGTTTAAGGTGTTATTTTAAAGAGCTAATAGGAATTTTGAAAGGTCCTTAAGTTTTTTTTTTATGTTCTGAGTATTTGTTTTTTTGTTTCTGTATTTTTAGTTTGTTGCTTTTTGAGACAAAAAGAAAAGAAAGAATCCAAATAGCGACTTGAAAAATTAAGACAGTGTACAACTTTTTTTTTCAACATTTTGTTGTTATTTGAGGTTTTTAACATACAGCAATTTAAAAAAAAATAGAGCGTGCTGTCTCTAAATTGCCACTTTTTACATTTTTTTTCCTATTATCTAGCTAAAAACATTTACACCAAAACAAAGAAAAAAACTTAAAGAACAACCCGTAAACATTTTTTTTTTTTGTTTTCATCACAGCATACAACACAAATATATATATATATATATATATATATATATATATATATATATATATATATATATATATGTATATATATATGTATATATATACAATTATTATTTTTTTCTTGCTATTTGTGTGTTTTGGTAAATTTTCTTTAATTTGTTTTAGACATTAGGGGAAAAAAAGAAAATATCAACGTTAGCTATTTTTAAATTTTTTTAAAATCTTTTCTTTCTTTATTTTTAATATTTTCTTTCACAAAAGGGTTCCCGATGACTGATATCTGATCTTTTCTGCCACATGTTTTCTAGTTGGCTTTTGTACTTCATTGAAATACTTAAAAAAAATGTAATGCAAATGAAAAGGGTTCCCAATCAAATGTTCTGGATAAAGGTAACAATCATACAGGATATCATAGGCATCAATGAAAGATACATGAAATGATAGATGGGGTTGGGGGGAGGGGAGTGAAGGTAAGTTTATATGAAAGCACTTAAAGACATGCATGGGCTAGCTGTCACAAAATAGCCGTCATCTTCTCTGCATCATAATTCTATGTTTAACTTCTGTGAAGCACACAGTTGGTGTTTTTAAGCTTGTGTGATTGTTTTTCCAGTAGTATATATACGCATATATATATATATATATGTACTGGTCAAAGGTTTTAGAACACCCCCAACTTTCTATTTTTTTTTATTGAAATTTAAAAACTGTGGCAGTACCTCCCAAAAGTGAACACACCACTTACATTTTTGTAAATATTTTATTCTATCTTTTCATGTGACAACACTGAAGAAATTACACTTTGCTACAATGTAAAGTAATGAGTGTACAGCTTGTATAACAGTGTAAATTTGCTGTCCCCTCAAAATAACTCAACACACGGCCATTAATGTCTAAACCGCTAGCAACAAAAGTGAGTATACCCCTAAGTGAAAATGTCCAAATTGGGCCCAATTAGCCATCATGTGACTGATTAGTGTTACAAGATCTCAGGTGTGAATGGGGAGCAGGTGTGTTAAATTTGCTGTTATCACTCTCACTCTCTCATACTGGTCACTGGAAGTTCAACATGGCACCTCATGGCAAAGGACTCTCTGAGGATCTGAAAAAAATAATTGTTGCTCTACATACAGATGGCCTAGGCTATAAGAAGATTACCAAAACCCTGAAACTGAGCTGCAGCACGGAGGCCAAGACCATACAGTGGTTTAACAGGACAGGTTCCACTCATGGTCGACCAAAGAAGTTGAGTGCACGGGCTCAGCGTCATATCCAGAGGTTGTCTTTGGGAAATAGACGCATGAGTGCTGCCAGCATTGCTGCAGAGTTTGAAGGGGTGGGGGGTCAGACTGTCAGTGCTTAGACCATACTCTGCACACTGCATCAAATTGGTCTGCATGGCTGTCATCCCAGAAGGAAGCCTCTTCTAAAGATTATGCACAAGAAAGCCCACAAACAGTTTGCTGAAGACAAACAGACTAAGGACATGGATTACTGGAACCATGTCCTGTGGTCTGATGAGACCAAGATAAACGTATTTGGTTCAGATGGAGTCAAGCGTGTATGGCGGCAACCAGGTGAGGAGTACAAAGATAAGTGTGTCTTGCCTACAGTCAAGCATGGTGGTGGGAGTGCCATGGTCTGGGGCTGCATGAGTGCTGTCGGCACTGGGGAGCTACAGTTCATTGAGGGAACCATGGATACCAACATATACTGTGACATACTGAATCAGAGCATGATCCCCTCCCTTTGGAGACTGGGCCACAGGGCAGTATTCCAACATGATAATGACCCCAAACACACCTCCAAGGCAACCACTGCCTTGCTAAAGAAGCTGAGGGTAAAGGTGATGGACTGGCCAAGTATGTCTCCAGCCACAAACTCTATTGAGCATCTGTGTGGCATCCTCAAATGGAAGGTGGAGGAGCACAAGGTCTCTAACATCTACCAGCTCCCCGTGATGTCATCATGGAGGAGTAAAAGAGGACTCCAGTGGCAACCTGTGAAGCTCTGGTTAACTCCATGCCCAAGAGGGTTAAGGCAGTGCTGGAAAATAATGGTGGCCACACAAAATATTGACACTTTGGGCCCAATTTGGACATTTTCACTTAGGAGTGTACTCACTTTTGTATCCAGCGGTTTAGACATTAATGAGTTATTTTGAAGGGACAACAAATTTACACTGTTATACAAGCTGTACACTCGCTACTTTACATTGTAGCAAAGTGTCATTTCTTCAGTGTTGTCACATGAAAACATATAATAAAATATTTACAAAAATGTGAGGGGTGTACTCACTTTTGTGAGATACTGTAAATTTCTGATTGCTGTATAAATGTCAAAAACGTTCGACATGTCTTCCGCAATATCGCAGTCCTGTTAAAAATCGCAGATTGCCGCCATAACTAGTAAAAATAAAATAGTAAAAACACCATAAATTAATTCTCATGGTTTGTAAACGCGGCAACTTTTGTGCAAACCAATCAATAAACGCCAACTGCATTTTTTTTTTACCACAAATATGTAGAAGTAGATATATCGGCCAAAACTGATGTATAAATTTGTTTTTTGTATTTTTTTTGGATATGTATTATAGCAAAACATAACAAATAGTTTCCAGCAGCACAATATACACCAATATATTAAAGTGCATATATACTGAAATCATCCAATGCTATAATTCCAAAACATATAAAGTGCAAGTGCTCATATAAAGTGCAAAGCCTCTCATAGTGTATCATTTAAAAAATCAGCTTTATTCTAATAAAATTGCGCTTGCATGTACAGCTTTGAAAACAGTCATTGGTGTGTTACTTCATCACTTCTGACCAAGTCAGAAGTGCTGAAACGCGTCTGTGGCGTGGCCATACAACGACCCAGGCAGAGCGAGTTCGAACCGAAAGTGGCGCTGTGGAGGAGTGAGATGTAGCGGCGATCACAGATTGGTAACATACCGCTCTTATGTAACACACCAATGACTGTTTTCAAAGCTGTACATGTAAGCGCAATTTTATTAGAATAAAGCAGAATTTTTTAAATGATACACTATGAGAGGCCTTTTCTGCTTGTCCTTTGTATGAGCTACTGGTCCGTAGGAGGGAAACGGAGGAAGCGGTTTGCTCTAGTGGATTCTTAGATTGGATAAGCTGATTGCCTTCAATAATTCTGGTGAGCCTCAGTGTGTATGTTTTTCTCACATGGTGACACTGGTGGAGGAAGTTCCAGGCTGGAGATATTACGAGCTATGGATATATGACTCACTGTTTTGGACTTTAGAGCACTTGCACCTTATATGTTTTGGAATTATAGCATTGGATGATTTCAATATATATACACTTTAATATATTGGTGTATATTGCACTGCTGGAAACTATTTTGGTTCTAAGTTTTCTGTTTCTTTGTTTTTTGTTTTTTAACCACTTCAGCCCCGGAAGGATTTCCCACTTTAGGACCAGAGCACTTTTTTGCGATTCGGCACTGCGTCGCTTTAACTAACAATTGCGCGGTCGTGCGATGTTGTACCTGAACGAAATTTGCGTCCTTTTTTTCCCACAAATAGAGATTTCTTTTGTTAGCATTTGATCACCTCTGCATCATTTCTGATTGCCGCTATAAACAAAAAAAGAGCGACAATTTAAAAAAAACAAAACAATTTTTCTTACTTTTTGCTAAAATACAAATCCAAAAAAAAATTAAAAAAACATTTTTTTTCATCAGTTTTGGCCGATTTATATTCTTCCTCATATTTTTGGTAAAAAAAATTACAATCAGCGTTTGCGCAAAAGTTGCCGCGTTTACGAATGATGAGAATTAATTTCTGGGGTTTTTATTTTTTTTTTACTAGTAATGGCGGCGATCTGCGATTTTTAGCGGTACTGCGATATTGCAGCGGACATTTCGGACCATTTTGACACTTTTGGGACCATTGGCATTTATACAGCGATCAGTGCTATAAATATGCACTTATTACTGTGTAAATGCCATTGGCAATGCAGGGGTTAACCTGCAGGGGGCGCTGTAAGGGTTAACTGTGTTCCCTGGGTGTGTTTTAACTGTGTGTGGGCTGGCCTGGCTGGGGGAAGGGGGTGATCATGGCTTCCATATACAGGAAGCCTGTGATCACCGTCCTTCCCCCTCTATGAGAACGGAGATCCATGTTTACTTACACGGACCTCCGTTCTCTCACTGCGGGGGGGTCATTGCGGGTAGCCAGCAGTGATCGAGTCCACCCTACCCGCTCCCTGGCCCCCCGAACACAGTGAGCGCGCCTCCGGCGGCACGTGCATGCTCACAATGCTAGTTATCGTGGCCGCCGTCCTGTGACGGCGTTTCCCGATAATAAGCTAACTTGCCGCCGTCACGCTGCGGCGGGCGGTCGACAAGTGGTTAAAGCAGCATTATACTTATATATATAATATTTAACACATATTTTATATTTTATATTCATATAATCCATTAAGGAAGTTGATTTAAGTGCGGTGACTCACTATATATATAAAAAAATAACAAATGTTGTTTTTTTTTTCAAAATTGTCGCTCTTTTCACTTATAGCGGTGATCAGAAGTGATGCAGAGGTGATCAAATACCACCAAAAAAAAGCTCTATTTGTGGGACAGAAAAAGGATGCCACTTTGTTTGGGATACAACGTTGCATGACCACGCAATTGTCAGTTAAAGCGACGCAGTGCCGAATCGCAAAAAGTGCCCTGGTCCTAATGTGGGAAATCCTTCCAGGGCTGAAGTTGTTAAGGATAGAGGCCCCTGATAGAGCGTTCTGACAGACCATTTCTGAAGGACATATACTGCCATGAGATTGTATCAAAAGCCTAGATGTGCTAGATGTATAGGTTTAAGGTTCTTTTTAATTAGTCTGACCGTCTTAATGGATACAAACCTCATTTAGTCCTTGTGGATAATTTGACTCTACAAGTGGTTGATTCTAGTCACCAGGATCTTTGCAAGAAATTTTGTGGTGATATTAAGCAGTGAAACTGTCCTGTAATTTGATTGGGTCTATGGATCTGTGGAGAGTTTGGGAAGCATAAGTATGCTTTTCCTTGAATGGTCTTTGAAAAGCTCTTCTTATTCTGTGTCTATGTTTTTTCTTTATACTGTATCCCTGCTTGATATTTTTTGCTTTGACTTCTTTGGCCTCAGCTGACCAGCCACTGGCTCTCAATCCTCAGTTACCATTATACCTTTATCATTGCTAATAGTTATTGGGTCCAATCCTAACCACTTTGTTCTGAGCCCACATACAAGGAGTTTTCATCCCCCCTAACCACAAACAAGAGTCTCTTAAAAGTCCTGATAATATGCTAATTTTAACAGTATTTATCATAATAGAGAAAGTACATAGCGTGAAAAACACTGAATATGAGCAGAAAATGTGGGCAGACTAATACATGCTTCTAAATCGGTCTTAGATGTGAAGTGAAAAAATGCTGTACATTAGATGGTAAAGCTGTTTAAGCCAACTAATCAGATTAGGAATCTCTCGGTAACACATAAATGCAGAAGTAGCAAGTTAGACCAATATATAGCCTTGTAAAACAGTTAGTTGTGGTGATCATTATGCAATTATTTATTATGTAAGTACTTACTGTCTATTGAACTCACAGCCATTATCCTGCTGTTTAGCACAGAGATACCTATAATACATGAAACACCCTCTGATCAACATATGCTCATTTGCTGTATATGCCAAAATTATTTTCAATAGTAATCATGAAATTAAATAAATTCCAATAATCATTATCAAAAAATGGAAACCGTGAAGATTTTCTTTATCTGAATGTTTTATATATAGTCATCCTGGTAAATAAAATAAAGTAGAAGGTTTTAATAGAGGTGTATGTAGTGTGGCACTGCAAATAAAAGGAAAAATATCTGCATACTAAATCAAACTGAATGTCTTAATAGGAGTGCAAAACAAAGAGAATAATAGTAGAATGTTAATCAAAATAAAATTCAAGGGATTAATAGTGAAACACTATAGAGGCAATTTGGTGCTGAATATTTGTATATGTTGCTATGCCATTGTAACTCATGGTGGGACTTCCAATATATAAAAACATGTGTCCTTTGGAATTGTACTGCTCAAACTTATGTTGTCGCAGTCTCCTGCGCAAATAGGTTTTCAGAGTCAATTGCAAGCTCTTGTTTCATTACTGGGCCTGAGCCATGTTATACTTCATAAAACTGGACCCTGCAAACCACTTTACTTTAAGCAACTTTTATTAGTAGAATTCTCCAGATGTGAGCTTTGAAGTTATGGAATGCTAGAACATTACTGTAGATGTGTTCCATTGAATATCACAGGGAACCCAGGGTTGGGACATGGAAATTGGTTATGCAGTTAGTAGATCCTTAGAGGGACCTGATTAAGGAGAGTGAGGTGAGTATAACTGAGCCTTGGAAAAGAGACAATGTACACTTGCAATGAACCGCAGACACTGATCTGCTTGTC
The DNA here is from genome assembly GCA_018402905.1 of Glandirana rugosa. Lineage (NCBI taxonomy): Eukaryota > Metazoa > Chordata > Amphibia > Anura > Ranidae > Glandirana > Glandirana rugosa. The sequence goes on along the minus strand of BLSH010080299.1, from coordinate 52,449 downwards.
TTTGAGGGGCGGATAGCAGCAACATGGGTTAGGGAAGTAAGACTACAGAGGATGCATATTTTTACATTTTGGAAAACCCACTATGAGTTACAACATATGCAAAGCACAATATTGTGCTTTGCTAAACATGACATAATTAGTCTGAAGTCATTTAAATATGCATACTCATATGATTTTACCCCGGATACGACATGTCTTTATGCATGAGAACTTGGCTTTAAATCGGTTTCTTTGTATTTGGTATTTTTTTAGATATCAGTAGGTAAGTAGAGGTCTGGAATGTAGCAACTGTTTCCAAAAGTTTTTTCCCACATAGAGATAGATGAGTTTATTTAATTTATTTAATTACATTGACATTTTTAGAAAATGTAGAAAAAAAATCTAAATTGTAACTTTGCAAAATAAGCATATCCAATGGCTTTCGTCTGTAGGGTACATCACTATTATTTTAGAAAATACTAATACGTGATAAGGATGTTCATCTTCCTATGGTCTTGTTTAAATATATTGAAGAGTAATGGAAGTTTCCGCCTGATAGTTGTCATCAGTTTGTTGTAATAGTCTATCTAGGCTAAGGGATTCCCTCAAATTATCTTCTGTTAAAGAAAAATGCTTGGGTAACATCATGGTAAATGTAGTGTGGTGAGGTGAGAGAGAACCATAAGTAGGGGCCTGCAATGTAGCAACTATATGTTTTTCCTTTGTTTTCTAAAAAAGATTGCTTCTACTTTGAAGAGGATGAGTTCATTTAGTTACATTGACATTTCTAGAAAAAAATCCCACTTGTAAACTTGCAACATAAGCATAATCATTTACTTTCATCTATCGGGTAGATTATTATTATTTTAGAAAATGGTGATACATGATAAAGATGTTCATCTTCTGAAGTCTTGTTTAAATATATTTTCCAGTGAAGAGTAATGGAAAATTCCATCTGAAAGTTGTTAAAGGTTTGTTGTAAAAGTCTACCTGCTAGGCTATGGGATTTCCCCAAATTATGTTCCGATAAAGAAAAATGCTTCTGTAACATCGATAGGTAAGGGGTGGCTTGGAATATAGCAATTATATGTTTTGTTTTTTTCCTTTTCTAAAAGGATTTCTAACACATAGAGGTAGATGAGTTCATTTAGTTACATTAACATTTCTAGAAAATGTAAAAAACAAAAAAAAAGATGGGTAGGTTATTATTGTTTTAGAAAATGTTGTTACGTGTGAAAGGATGTTCATCTTCCTTCTGAAGTTTTGCTTAAATATATTTTCCACTTAAGAGTAATGGAAGTTTCCACCTGATAGTTGTCATCAGTTTGTTGTAAAGGTCTGTCTACTAGGCTAATGCCCCCCCCTCCCCCCAATTATCCTCAGTTAACCACCTCCCTGCTCAGGCTATTTTTCAGCTTTCACTCCACC
>BLSH010080299.1:28794-46659 GCA_018402905.1 Glandirana rugosa | reverse complement strand
TCTCTTATACACATCTGAGTTTACCATTCTAAAACCATCTACTACTGCATTAGGGACAGGTTCCTGTTGGTGCTCTGAGGGAGAGTTTATCGTTATAAAACCATCTACTACTGCATTAGGGAGAGGTTCCTGTTGGTGCTCTGAGGGAGAGATTATCTTTCTAAAACCATCTACTACTGCATTAGGGAGCGGTTCCTGTTGGTGCTCTGAGGGAGAGTTTATCATTCTGAGGGAAAGATTAGCATTCACAACCATCTCAGACTACATTAGGAAGACCTTCATTGCGGTCCTGTGAGGGAGACATTAGCGTTCAGAACCATGTTATAGTGCATTAGGGAGATGTTCCTGTCTGTGCTGTGAGGGAGACATTAGCGTTCAGAACCATCTTATAGTGCATTAGGGAGACGTAACTGTTGGTGCTCTGAGGGAGAGATTATCATTCTAAAACCATCTACTACTGCATTAGGGAGAAGTTCCTGTTGGTGCTCTGAGGGAGAGTTTATTGTTATGAAACCATTTCCTACTGCATTAGGGAGAGGTTCCTGTTGGTGCTCTGTGGGAGAGTTTATTGTTCTAAAACCATCTACTACTTAATTAGGGACAGGTTCCTGTTGGTGCTCTGAGGGAGAGATTATCATTCTAAAACCATCTAATACTGCATTAGGGAGAGGTTCCTGTTGGTGCTCTGAGGGAGAGATTATCGTTCTAAAACCATCTACTACTGCATTAGGGAGAGGTTCCTGTTGGTGCTCTGAGGGAGAGTTTATCGTTCTAAAACCATCTACTACTGCATTAGGGAGAGGTTCCTGTTGGTGATCTGAGGGAGAGTTTATCATTCTAAAACCATCTACTAATCCCCCTACCCCTCGCGTCATTGCCATGGTGCCGATCCCGACATACCGGTGAAACGGCAGACCATCCGTTGATTGGGGCAACACTGGAGGTGGCGGGATCAGTCTTCTGCTCCTCGACCCTAGCCCCACTGCCATCGCCACTGACTCCAGTCGTGGGCAACCCAGCCTTCACCCCGGGGCTCACCAGCCGAGGGGTCAGGAGGCTGGCACACCAAGGGAAATCACGAGTTGGCGACATCTGGAGGGAGGGCGCTCTCCCCTCTTTGGGAGACATTGCGGGACTGGTGGACCCCCCACTGGACCCCTTCAGTGCCTTCCAAGTCAAACATTTCCTGCAAGCCTTACAGAAAGACCAGTACTGCCCCCGTGACCTCACTTCTTTCGAGACAATATGCAGTAACGGGGAACCTACCAGACACACACTCGCCCTCCTATACGGGCTCCTTTCAGATACCCCTGCGGACGCACCTCCGCTTTTCATTCGTCGGTGGGAAAGGGATCTGCACATTCAACTCACCCCCTCCCAGATTGACAAGATCCTTCTCCTGGCTCACAAATCATCCATGGCAAGTCAATACCAGGAGGTCGGGTATAAGATACTCACCAGATGGTATAGGGTCCCCCATGTACTTCATCAGATGAATAGGTCCCTGCCAGACCTTTGCTGGAGGTGTGGTACAGGGGAAGGCACGATCATTCATATTTTCTGGGCCTGCCCCGTCCTCAGGCCCTTCTGGGACGAGGTTACCTCTACAATTAAGAACCTGACAGCAGTTGAGGTTAGTGATGACCCGGCAGCTTGCCTTCTTCACCTCTCAAAGAGACCCATCTCGAAATACAAAAAATCTCTCACGATGCAGCTTCTCAATGCAGCAAGAGCATGCGTGCCAGCCATGTGGAAGCAATCTCAGCCCCCAACTAAGACCCTATGGTACTCCAAGGTGAACCACATACACCGAATGGAGGAACTGACCGCCTCTTTATCCAATACTGAGGAACAGTTCACGGAAAAATGGAGACCCTGGAGACATTTTACTGGTACGGAGACATACCTGCGAGCTGTGACATGACCTATCCAACTATGGCATTGAGCCTCTCATGGTCTGAATGGATGGCCAAAGGCCCAACTATTCGACCTGCTCCCCCTGGCGAGGGGGTCTGGGACCTCTTCCCCCTCACCCTTACATCCTCTTCCCATCCCTTCTCCCCACCCCCCCCCCTTTTTTTTTTTCCTTCTCTCTCTTCTTCTTCTTTTCTCCTCTCTCTTTTGTTACTTTCTCCTCCCCCCCCAGGCCCAGGTTCTGGGGGCTACCCTCTTCCTTTCTTCTTTCTCTCTCCTAGTCAGTGTAGCTGATATACTCAATAGAAACTATGCAGTCCGTTCCCCCTGAAGGGGGTGGTCGAACCCGGGTGCACATTCCAAATCAGCGTCATGATTCTAAGGATTCAAGGGTTCAATATAAATATACAATAAAACATTTGAAGATATTTTGTATTCGTCAAGATGCCATCTATGTCATGGTATATACTCGTATTAGACGTGATCTGGTTTGTTCTATGTACTTGATATTGTCCTGTATACAGCTTATCCCTGTTACCACTGTATGTATACTTTGTTTGGAATATCTTGACTTAATAAAGAGAATTTAAAAAAAAAACCATCTACTACTGCATTAGGGAGAGGTTCCTGTTGGTGCTCTGAGGGAGAGTTTATCATTCTAAAACCATCTCCTACTGCATTAGGGAGAGGTTCCTGTTGGTGCTCTGAGGGAGAGTTTATCGTTATAAAACCGTTTCCTACTGCATTAGGGAGAGGTTCCTGTTGGTGCTCTGAGGGAGAGTTTATCATTATAAAACCATCTACTACTGCATTAGGGAGAGGTTCTTGTTGGTGCTCTGAGGGAGAGTTTATCGTTTTAAAACCATCTACTACTGCATTAGGGAGAGGTTCCTGTCGGTGCTGTGAGGGGGAGATTATTGTTCTAAAATCATCTCATACTGGTGTAGGGAGGGTTCCTGCTGCTGGTGTGAGCGGTGCATTTCTTGCACAAAAATAAAAAGTGCATCTACAATTTTCTTTTTTAAAAAAAAAAAAAGAATAATAATTTATTATTCTTTTTTTTAGTATTAATAAATAGTGCTACATAGTACATTTGTGTCCAGAATGAGGAGAGCGTCATATAAGGGACATGGTCGTGGTGCTGCTGGTGCTGCTGGTGTTGGTGGTGTTGCTGAAGCTCCTGTTGCAAGGATAGGACGTGGTCGATCTGTGCCAGCTACATGCACAAGTGAAACACCTTCCTCATGTAGCCGACAGAACCTTCAACGTTATATGGTAGGCCCGAATGCCACTCAACGAATGATGAGGCCAGAACAAGTACAGGCGATAGTAGATTGGGTGGCTGACAATGCCTCCAGTTCCTTCACATTGTCTCCCACCCGGTCCCTTGATGAAAGCTCAGAGTTCGCACCTGAACCCCATGGCCATCTGTCTTTCACCTCATCCCCTTGTAAATCAGCCAAGCAGTCTGAGCCCCAAGTCATGCAGCAGTCTCTTATGCTTTTTGATGACTCTGCTGGTGTGCTTTCCGTGGGCCATCCACATAGCCCTGCCCCAGAAATGGAAGACATTGAGTGCACCGATGCCCAACCACTTCTTTTGCAGGATGAGGACATGGAAACACCAGCGCAGCATGTCTCTGATAATGACGAAACACAGGTGCCAACTGCTGCGGCTTTCCTCAGTGTGCAGACTGACAAGGAGGGCAGTGGTGAAGGATGGGTGGAAGATGATGTGGAGGATGATGAGGTCCTAGACCCCACAAGGAATGAAGGTCATGCGAGTGACGTGTGCAGTTTGGAGGAAGAGGTGGTGGTTGCACAGAGGCACCAGCACAGCAAAAGAGGAAGCAGGTTGCAAAAGCGGAGCGAGCGTCCCCTAGACAGTATGCCTGCAACTACCCACCGCACCCAGGGACCTAGCACACCAAAGGCAGCTCAAAGGCGTTCCCCAGTGTGGCAGTTCTTCAGACAATGTGCTGACTACAAGACACGAGTGGTTTGCACACTGTGCAATAAGAGGCTGAAGCGAGGCACAAATGTTCTAAACCTGAGCACAACCTCCATGACCAGGCATCTAAATGCAAAGCACAGTACCTCAAAATCCAAGAAAGGTGTCGGCCTCCTCCTGCTTCCTCTTCTGCTGCTGCCTCGGCCTCTTCCTCCACCTCTACAGTGCCAGTGTCACCTGCCACCCAGCAAACAGACGATGTGACAGCAACGCCACCATGTCTGCCACCGTCCCCAAGCATTTCCACACGGTCCCATGGAAGCTTACAGCTCTCCATCTCCCAAACACTGGAGAGGAAGTACCCCCCTACCCACCCGCGAACCCTGGCCCTGAATGCCAGCATTTTAAAATTCCTGACCTTTGAAATGCTGTCATTCCGTCTGGTGGACACGGACAGTTTTAAAAACCTGATGGCGGTGGCTGTCCCACAGTTCCCAGCCGCCACTACTTTTCCAGGCGAGCCATCCCTTCCCTGCACAAACAAGTCGGGGACGAGATCAAGTGTGCACTGCGCAACGCAATCTGTGGTAAGGTCCACATAACCACTGATACGTGGACCAGTAAGCAAGGGCAGGGACACTATATCTCGCTAACTGCACACTGGGCAAATGTAGTGGCGGGTGGGCCTGAGGCGGCTAGCCGTTTGGCGCATGTCCTTCCGCCACTGAGGATTGCAGGGCATTTCTCTTTGCCTCCTGTTGCCTCCTCCTCCTACTGCGCTTCCTCCTCCTCCTCTACCACCTCCTCATCCACTCAGCGTAACACCTTCACCACCAACTTCAGCACATCCAGGGGGAAAAGACAGCAGGCTGTTTTAAAACTGATATGTTTGGGGGATAAACCCCACACTGCGCAGGAGCTGTGGACGGGCATTGAACAACAGACCGATGAGTGGTTGTTGCCACTGAGCCTCAAGCCCGGCCTGGTGGTGTGCCTTAATGGGCGAAATCCCGTAGCAGCTCTGGGCCTAGCCGGTTTGACGCACATCCCTTGCCTGGCACATGTGCTGAATTTGGTGGTGCAGAAGTTTCTAAAAAACAACCCGGATATGTCAGAGCTGCTGCAGAAAGTGCGGGCTGTCTGTGCTCGCTTTCGGCGTTCCCGCTCACCGCCTCCTATGCGACATGCCCACAAGGTGGAACTCCACCTTGCACATGCTGGAGAGACTGTGCGAGCAGCAGCAGGCAATAGTGAAGTTTCAGCTGCAGCACGCACGGGTCAGTCGCTCTGCGGAACAGCACCACTTCACCACCAACGAGTGGACCTCCATGCGAGACCTGTGTACCATATTGCGGTGTTTCGAGTGCTCCACCAACATGGCCAGTGCCGATTATGCTGTTCTCAGCGTTACTATCCCACTTCTATGTCTCCTTGAAAAAACACTTCGGGCGATGATGGAAGAGGATGTGGCACAGGAGGAAGAGGAGGAGGAAGAGGGGTAATTTCCACGGTTATCAGGCCAGTCATTCGCAAGTGGCTCGGAGGGTGGGTTCCTGCACCAGCATAGGCCAGGTAAAAAAATTTCAAGTCAGGGCACAGTTCTGGAGGATGAAGAGGACGAGGAAGATGATGAGGAGGAGGAACCGTGTTCACAGCAGGGTGGCACCCAGCGCAGCTCGTGGGCATCACTGGAGCGTGGCTGGGGGGATACGGAGGACACAGATGATACACCTCCCACAGAGGACAGCTTGTCTTTGCCTCTGAGCAGCCTGGCACACATGAGCGACTACATGCTGCTGTGCCTACTCAACAACAGCCGAGTTGCCCACATTTTAACTTGTGCCGATTACTGGGTGGCCACCCTGCTGTATCCCCGTTACAAGGACAACGTGCCATCCTTAATTCCCTCACTGGAGCGTGATCGGAAGATGCACGACTACAAGCGCACGCTGGTAGATGCGCTGCTAAGGGCATTCCCAAATGACACAGGGGGCTCTGTGGAAGCACAAGGCGAAGGCGGAGGAGGAGGAAGAGGTCGCCAACGCAGCTGTAGCACCGCCAGCACCTCAGAAGGCAGGGTTAGCATGGCTGAAGTGTGGAAAAGCTTTGTTAGCAGCCCGCCACAACAAACAGCACCACCAGCTGATAGGCAACGTCTTAGCAGGAGGCAGCATTTCAGCAACATGGTGGAACAGTATGTGTGCACACACCTACACGTACTGACTGATGGGTCTGCCCCATTCAACTTCTGGGTCTCCAAATTGGCCACATGGCCTGAGCTTGCCCTTTATGCCTTGGAGGTGCTGGCCTGCCCTGCAGCCAGTGTATTGTCTGAACGTGTGTTTAGCACGGCAGGGGGCGTTATCACAGACAACGTGGACAAGCTAACGTTTATTAAAATGAACCAGGCATGGACCCCACAAGACTTGTCTGTACCTTGTGCAGAATAGACATTTAGACCGACCTCACACAGCCATTGGTATACTTGTTTTTTTTTAATATGTCTCAATATTTTGGGGGCTTCCCCAATTAGAAAAAAAAAAAACAAACAAACAAATAACAGTGTTGACTACCTCCTCCTCCTCCTCCTCCACCACCGCCACTTCCACCTACACTGCCACGGTCAACCTCTAGGCTCCTACTCCACATCCACCTCCTCCTCCTGCCATTTTTTTTTTTTGTGATTTTAAGTTATTTCTCTATCCACATTTGTTTGTAGGGCACTTGTCCTAATCCTTACCCCCATTTTGCTTCCTTTTGCAGCCCTCTAGCCCTTTCCAGGACTTTTTTTACAGCCATTTTAGTGCCCAAATGTTCGGGTCACCATTGACTTCAATGGGTTCGGGGTCCGGGGGAAAGTTCGGGTCAAGTTCAGTACTGAACCCGAACTTTTCCGCAAAGGTCGGCCAAACCAGACCAACCCGAACATCCAGGTGTCCACTCAACTCTACACGTCAGTGGTAGTTTTTTTATTTTTAAACAAAAAAACACCAAAATATATAATCCTCAAAGACCCAATCTATATATAATCCTCTGATGCAGCCAGTTGGAACCAGTGGAACCAGTCAGCCGTCCCTCTTTTAAACATGCTTGACCCCCACTGGTGGATTAGCCTATATTCGATGATGACTGGGGACTGCTAAGTATTATTATTATTTTGACATAATTCACCCTCAGATATTTTTTTATCTCAAGTCCCCCATATATATGGCCATGTGCATTGAATTATAGGTCTTATGGACTTTTCCATTTTGGATACCATCTATGCACTTTAGTATATGGCATTTATTGGACCTGTTGGGATCCTCATATTATATAGTGCCTACTGCCTAGTAAGATGAAATGATTGGACACTGTCTGGTTTGGGGGGGTTTGAATAGAGCCGCTGTTACGAGGTCCATATATGATTGCAGAATCAGAGCTTGAATCTGTTATCAGCCAGATGAAGTTAATTTCATCCTCCTCTGGACTCTTATGCCCGAAGTTCCAATGATACTTCAAATGGCAACACCAGTCCTATTGCTTGCAACTATTTTTCATCAAGGAAACAAGTGGATCAAGATTCATTGTCTGCATATTTAAGTCGGCATCCTTTTTCAAATGAATAATTAACAATAGGAGCATCAATGGGCACTTAAGAATGAATGAAACATCATAAAGGATTTTCATTGGTTTTCAGTATTTATTAGCTAGTTCCTGTCCCTGTACTCATTTATACACTTGGACATTAACCACTTGACCCCCGCAAGATTTACCACTCTTCATGACCAGGCCATTTTTTTCGATACAGCACTGCGTTACTTTAACTGACATTAGCATGGTCATGCAACGCTGTACCCAAATAAAATTTTATTTCAATTAATAATTTATGCTATTTGATCACAACTGCAGTTTTTATTTTTTGCGCTATAAACAAAAAAGACTGTCAATTTTTTAAAAATATATATATATGTATTTTTTACTTCCTGCTATAAAACACGTCCAATAAAACAATTGAAAAAATCTAATTTCTTATTAAATTTAGGCCAATGTATTCTGCTATATATGTTTGGTAAAAAAATCCCAATAAGCGTATTTTGATTTTTTTTGCGCAAAAATTATAGCGGCTACAAATTATGGTATATATATACTGGAATTTTTTTTTTTAATACTAGTAATGGCGGCAATCAGCAACTTATAGTGGGACTGCAATATTGTGGTGGGATATTGGACACTAACTGACACTTTTGACACTTTGTGGGAACCAGTGACACTAATACAGTGATCAGTGCTAAAAATATGCACTGTCACTGTACTAATGACACTGGCTGGGAAGGGGTTAAACAGCTAGGGCTATAAAAGGGTTAAATGTGTACCTAGCCAGTGTTTCTGTGTAAACTGTGTGCTGCTTTTACTAAGGGAAGTGATGGATTTTATTCCCTGTCACAAAATCCATCACTCCCCCCTGTCAGAAGTGAGCTCTGTCTTGTTTACATAGGCAGAGCTCCGTTCTGTATCTCTGCCCGACAATTGGTGGGTGCTGGTGGAAATCCAGTGCTCGGCATCCATTTTGGAGGTTTAAAAAAATGTTTTGTTTTTTTTTTCTCAGGAGCCTGGAGAGCATTGCACAAGATCAGTGGATCGCAGGTGCAACGTCAGACTCCTGCAGACTCTTTCTACAGCTCTGTGCCCATACCTCAGTGCAGGATGTAAGTTTCAGAACAGCAGAAGGAGTGAATGGACTATGGATGTTGCTGACCTTTACTGAAAGAAAGATGATACATTGATTTTCTATTGGTCGCCAGTGACACATAAATCTATGTAGGGGTCACAGTAACTCAATGGTTATGCTACTTATATGGTGGTAATATCAAATTGTGACTTTACACAGACTCCAAACCCTGGGAAACCAGACAACAACTCAATGAAAGTGCTCCAATACATCCTTGCAAGCGTAGAAAGTGATATCATTTATTGTGGGTACAGGGTACTTTTGGCACTACTGGCCCCACATTTTTTTATTCATTTATAGGTATAAATAATAATCTCATATATGGTTATGTATATTTGATCACAATATACTAAGCCAGGTTAGGACCAGGAAAACATATATACACTGTATGTTCTGTGTAAAGGTGTGGTCTGGACAGAGGGATTTTCTTTGGGATGCAAAACGGTGCTTGCCTGTTGGCTCCAATGATGGAAATTCAACCCTGTTTATATAGATACGATGGAAGTGCTACAGTTTTTGTAGCATGAGCAGGAACAGACTCTTTTTGAATACATAGAGTGAACTCAACTCCACTGGAGGATACTGATCCTTTACTATTTTTTTTAAATGTGTACCCTACACTGTATTCTGATGGTGTGAAGAACTTGTTGTGTGAAGGGTTAACTTTTTCATTGATTGCAAGATGGAAGCTACTACCAATGCATGGTTTAGAAATCGCATCTAGGAACATTGCTTATGGTTTATACCTCACTGGACCTACCTATGCATTAATCAATTACAACATCTTCAAAGTCATAATGAATGGCCAGGTCAAGCTTTTTCCAGAAACTTCTTGCCACACATCCTGCATATCATGTAAGATTCATCATACCACAAAGCACCCCATGAAAATCCAAACAGTGATAAATTGTAGTTACCCCACCTTTGTAGAGAATTAGGTGAATAACCATTTGCCCACTTTTACCCCCTTCCTGCCCAGGCCAATTTTCAGCTTTCATCGCTATCATACTCTGAATGAAAATTGTGCAGTCATGCAACACTGTACCCAAACTCTTTTGGTGCTGTTTAACCACCACTGGGTTTTTTCATTTTTGGCTAAATAAACGAATAAAGACTAAAAATTTTGAAAAAAAACAAAGAACCTTTTCTTAGTTTATTATAAAGTTTTGCAAACAGGTCATTTTTCTCCTTCACTGTTGTGTGCTGATGAGGCTGCACTGATGGGCACTGATAGGCTGCACTTATGGGCACTGATGAGGCTGCACTGATGGGTATTGATGGGCATTGATAGGCTGCACTGATGGGCACTGATGAGGCAGCACTGGTGGGCACTGAGGAGGCACTGATGAAGCAGCACTGATTGATGGCACTAATGGGCAATGATATGTGGCACTGATTGGCACTGATAGGCAGCACTGATAGGTGGCACTGATAGGCACTGGTAGGCAGCACTGATTGGTGACACTGATGAGGAGGCACTGATGGGCACTGATTGGCAGCACTGATGGGCACAGATTGGCAGCACTGGTGGGCACTGTTGGGACTGCACTGATAATCAGGACACTAAAATCAGTGCCCTGATTATCAGTGTACATGTTCCTTTTACATAGGCCAGTTATCGGCGCTCTTCTCTCTTCCTCATGCTGTCAGCGTGAGGAAAGGATGCCGATAACCAGCTTCTGTTTACATCCATGATTAGCTGTGATTGGACACAGCTGATCACGTAGTAAAGAGTCCCTGATTGGCTCTTTATCTCAATCTGTGATCAGCAGTGTCCTCCGGACACTGTAATCACAAAGCACACCGCTCGTGCCCTGCAGCGAGCGTGATCACAGGAGGCCATCATATGATGGCGTTCCAGAGCTAGCTGGCCGCACTGTAGCCATCATTTGGCTATAGCACGGTCGGCAAATGGATACATTTCACTCCATTGGCAATTGGTGGGTTGACAGTTGACTGGTAATCCTGTAAATTTCGCACTACAGGTTTTCAAAGTGAAAGATCCTGCAATATTTTTACTTCTAGCAATCCTTACTTATATTAAATTAGACTCCAGATCTCTCCTATGACCTCAAAAGCATCTGACCAAATGGAGATTGATGTGATCAAATGATTTACAAGCCAGGAACGACTTGTACATAATAAACCAAAACTGGGGAAAAAAAAAAAAACTGTAAGCGATGAAACCCTCAGTGCTTCTAGCTTCATTCATTACAGAGGTGGGGGAGGCAAGGCTGGCGCTGCCATAAGGTGGTTTAAGCAGCCACCTTAGGGCACCAAGATGGGGGGGTGGGGATGGTAAAATCCGAATCCCCAGCCCCTTGCTGGGGACTCGGATTTTACAGTACTGCAGACATGTTTTTTTTCACACACTCCCAGCTGCTATAGCGACTGGAAGTGTGTGTACTTTAGTAAAGCCAACTGTGGGCTTTCATGTGGAAGTGATACAAGCGGCTGGGAAGCCACCTATCACTTCCGTGACCACCGACGGGATATGCCGCCTCCCCCCGCCATGTTTACCGGGCTCCACTGTCCCACCTGCAGGCCCGGTGCTGTCATGGCAGGTGTCACTGGGAAGGGCGGCGAGGGCTCAGCGGACCTCCGTCTATTCCCTCCTGTACACAGACCGGGAAGTGACGCATACAAAGTCTTCGGGATAAGTGCTGGGGGAAGCAGCTGATGGTTCCATCAGCTGCAGTAGATTAGAGAGGGGACATCAAGGGTCTAATAGACCCCAGGTGTCTCCATAAAGAGAACCTGTCACCTATATGCCATTACATTGGGGATTATTGGTCCCCTATGTGATAGCAATAAAAGTGATTTAAAAATAAATAAGTAAAAATTAAACCAAAATGTTTTAAGCATATAAGGAGACATATAAATAGTTAAAAAAAAATGTTTAGAACACACACACCCACACAACACACACACACCCACACCTCCAAAAATGCATGCGTTGAGGCACCTACGTATGAAAAAGGTGATTGTCCTGCACGTAATATATCAGCGTGCATGCCAGATTGAGAGCAATTATTTTATCACCAGTGTACCTGCGTAACTTTTGACCTGTAAGGGGTTCTCAAAGTGTTGCGAGTGCACGTAATTTTAACGTTTGACATGGGTACCTATTTACTCTGCACAACCTCATCTTTTGGGGCCTCACACTTTTTTTGTAGAATTTCCCATTAAAAGAACTTAGTTGGGGGGACTTCAGGCTCTTTTTCTTTTTTTGTTTTGGTGGATAAAGGGCCTGGTATGAATTTAGGGGGAACCTCATGCCATCTTTTTTTGTGGGGGTCTTCCATTAACATATGTACCACACCCTCATCTAGGATAAGGGTTTGGTATAGGTGAATGCAATCCCCAGCCGCTTGTTTACAAACAGAAAGAAGCGACACACTATATCTCTTTGTAAACATTAGTTTTGATGTAGTAGGTTGTATACATCACACAAATGGCCAACCTGATTGGTAGGGTCAGGGTACACCCCAGGCATGCTATTTAACAGAAAGAAAAAAAGAGTACAGGTGCCTCTAAGTGTAGATTGTAAACCAGTTTAATCCAATCATAATAAAAATTCACTCACATGTTAGAAGTTAAAAACAGGCATATCTTATTGCTCAAAAGTCCAGTTTGTGTAGAAAGTCAGGGGCTCGCACTGAAGCTGCCACCACCACTACTGCTGGTCTCTCGACTGCCTGGATGATAGAGAGATGGAGAAGAGCCAGGAGCGAGGATGGGGACACACGCTGAACCGCAGCGTCGGGCATGATAATGTCACCGGGCATGCTTGTGACATGTTTTGGAGCATGTGCACTCGGGAACCGGACTTCTTTGCATGCTTGGAGATTGCTTCTGCTCCTCATACAAGGCTGGCTCTTATCTGTGGACAACAACCCTCTCCCCTGTGATTTTTTTTTCTAATCTGGATGATCCTATATTATACAGACCTACAGATCATTACCATACAGACTTTGGTATTATAAGTAGAATTACCTCTGCTTTGCGCTACTCTATATGCTATTTAACAGAGTTTTGCATATAGTGCACTCACAAAGCTAAAAAAGAGCTTCTGAGCAAAGTTATACTCTTCTAGTAATTTATACAGATTTGAACACAGAAGTATTGTATTCTATGGACCCACACACACTGGTCCATATTGGTCAGCAGCATAAAGCTAAATAAAATTACAAATGGAAAAAAATCTGCACTTTGTGTATGGAGCAGTGGCGGCCCATCCATTAAGGGTGCAGGGGCGCCACCCCCCTATCCATCCATATGGCCCTCTAATCTACAGGCAGGGTGTAGGACGCATGGATTCCAATGAGGGGTTGTTTTGTTTTTTTTGAAGCACATGATGAGGAGGTGGGCTTGGGGCGCAGAGAACTGCGTCCTGAGCCCACCCAGTTGTGCGACAATAGCGAATCAATATTTGCTATTCGCACTGATTCTCCTCCTGGCCAATCAGGAAGCGGGGCGCGAGAACCGTTTCCCGATTGGCCGAAAGGAGAAGCCACCCTATTGGCCTAGGAGGAGGAAGGAGGAGGAGGGAGGAGAGGCATGGCCGCCGTGATGCTGAGGAGACGCAGGGGAAGCCCGAAAGACAGAGGGAGGACACGGAAGAGACCGAGGGGCAAGCCGCTGGCACCGCCTCCACATATCAGTCCGGGGCAGCACAGGGTGAGTGAGCCAGCGACCGGGATGTGGGTATGGTGCGCAGTGTGGGCCGTCTGCCACCCCCCCCCAACCGATGGAGCACCAGCCGCCACTGGTATGGAGTGTATTTTATGTGATATGCATGTAAATGTTTGTGCTAATGACTACATGCCTATAGCGTTAATATACTCTCTAGGTGGTAGGAGCAACCTGCATCCCAACAACCAAAGACATTGGGTGGCAGAAGCTTATCAGTGTGTAATCAGCAGCATAGGTGCCACTGGCTATGAGAGTAGGAGAAGAGGTGGGGTGTTTCTGAGCCCTGAATAAATATGACTATATTAGGCCATAATCTGTCCAAGAAATTATGACAGAAAATTCTGCTTTTGTCAGGTAGACCATTTGTTGTGTGCCTAAAATAGAACTAGAATCAGATGCTGAGGCTGGTATTAAAACCAGGTCCTGCTTTGGTAGGGACACATTGTCACTCTGAGAATGAGTGTTGTGCAGGCAGAGCAAATGTTCACCTGCTGTCTAGAATTGGCTCCTTTTAGTCTGGCCACAGCTACAAGTGAGGGTATTCCCCTGTGGGGTACACACAGAGTAGAGTGTGGAGGATTGGGAAAGCATGTCTGGATTAGGGATGGGCTGAACACCCCCCCGGTTAGGTTTGCATCAGAACACCGATAATAGGCAAAAAGTTCTGGCGAACATGAGAACCCTATTAAAGTCTACGGGACACGAACATGAAAAACCAAAAGTGCTCATTTTAAAGGTTTATATGCAAGTTATTGCCATACAAAGTATATGGGGACCTGGGTACTGCCTTAGGGTACATGTATCAATGCACAAAAAAGTTTTTAAAACAATATTTTTTTTAAGGAGCAGTGATTTTAATAATGCTTAAAGTGAAACCATAAAAATAAAATATTCCTTTAAATATCGTGACTGGGGAGTTCCCTTAGTCTGCCTGTAAAGTGGAGCATCTGTGCGATGTGTAGAACAGTGCCACAGCAACAATGTCATTTCTAAAGGAAAAATGTATTGCCGGCTCCGTCAATATAGATGGAAAATGAATGAAAATAAAAACGGGCCCCCCCCCCCCCCAGTCCATACCAGGCCCTTCGGATCTGGTATGGATTTTAAGGGGAACTCCACACCAAGATTAAAAAAAAATTGACTTAGGGTCCCCCCCAAGATCCATACCAGACCCTTTTCTAAGCATGCAGTCTGGCAGGGCAGGATGGGGGGGGGGGGGCGAGCGAGCGCCCCCCACCCCAAAGATCCCTGTCCCCATGTTGATGGGGACAGGGCTTCTTCCCAACAACCCTGGCTGTTGGTTGTCGGGGTCTGCGGGCGGGGAGCTTATTGGAATCTGGAAGGCCCCCAGATCCCGCCCCCCCATGTGAATGGGTATCGGTTACATTGTACCCCTACCCATTCACCCACAAAGTGTCAAAAAAGTAAAAATCACAGGAGACAGATTTGCACAATTCCTTTATTAAAAAAGAGAAAAAAAGTGCGTCCGACGACTCGAAAAATAAAACAACCAAAATCAACTCCTCCTCGATGGGAAGGCTCCAGTCAAGTGCTGTCTTTTTTGGTTTGACAGCTCTTATATAGGCTAGGGCGGGGCCACCCGGTGACATAACCGGATGACCCCGCCCCTTCTGACGTCAGATGATGTCACAGGCCCTAGCCTATATAAGAGCTGTCAAATCGAAAAAGACAGCAATCGGCTGGAGCTTTTTTTGGTTGCTCTATATTTCGGGTCGTCGGGCGCCGCGATTGACATGGATTACATCGCAGGACACTTTTTTTTTCTTTTTTAATAAAGGTATTGACGGAATTGTCCAAAAATGTCTCCTGTGGTTTTTAAGTTTTTGACACTTTTTTGGTGAATGGGTAGAGGTACAATGTACCCGATACCCATTCACATGAGGGGGCGGGATCTGGGGGCACCCTTGTTAAATACTATACGGACTGCAGTATATACTCTGAACTGCATTATATATACTATACAGACTGCACTATATACTCTGAACTGCAATATATATACTATACGGACTGCACTATATACTCTAAATGGCATTATATATACTATACAGACTGCACTATACACTCTGAACGGCATTATATATACTATACGGACTGCACTATATATTCTGAATGGCATTATATATACAATATGGACTGCACTATATACTCTGAACTAGAGCTGCACGATTAATCGTATGAAGATCGCGATCTCGATCTACCCCCCCCCCCCTGCGATCTCAATTGGGCATTGCCGCGATTTTCAGTGCAGTTAAAAGGAGTCAGACTTGGGGGGCGAATCAGCGCGATTTGACAGTAAGAAAAGTGCCTGAAGTCTTTTGAAGTAAGAGCGGCTTGAGTCTCAGGGGAACAGCCAAGTCGGGCATACAGCCAGCTTCTGAGTCATCATTGATAAGAGTTACTTCATTGAACTCTGAATGAACTCCCCTTGTATAGAGTTTTGGTTTAACCATTTGAAGACTAAATCTTTCCTCACACTTGCTGTTTACAAATAAAAATCCATTATTTTGTGCTAGAAAATGACTTAAAACCCCCAAACATTATATATTTTTTTTTTAGCAGAGACCCTAGAGAATAAGATGGCGGTTGTTGCAATATTTTATGTCACACGCTGTTTGCGCAGCAGACTTTTAAACGCAATTTTTTTGGAAAAATTACCCCTTTCAAAAACCTACAGTGCTGTTAGCCCATTTTTTTTTTTTTTGTATATTTAATATATTACGCCGCGAGAATCGTGATCTTTATTCTAAGCAAAAAAAAATCGCGATTCTCATTTTGGCCAGAATCGTGCAGCTCTACTCTGAACTGTATTATATATACTATACGGACTGCACTATATACTCTGAACTGTATTATATATACTTTATGGACTGTAATATATACTCTGAATGGCATTATATGTACTATACTGATTGCACTATATACACTGAACGGAATTATATACACTATACGGACTGCACTATATACTATACGGACTGCACTATATACTCTGAACTGTATTGTAAAGACTATAGGGACTGCACTATATACTCTGAACTGCATTATATATACTATACAGACTGCACTATATACTCTGAACAGCATTATATATACTATATGGACTGCACTATATACTCTGAACTGCATTATATATACTATATGGACTGCACTATATACTCTGAACTGCATGATATCAACACTATACGGGCTGCACTATATACTCTAAACTGCATTATATATATACTGTACGGACTGCATTATATACTCTGAACAGCATTATATATACTATATGGACTGCACTATATACTCTGAACTGCATTATATATACTATATGGACTGCACTATATACTCTGAACTGCATGATATCAACACTATACGGGCTGCACTATATACTCTAAACTGCATTGTATATATACTGTACGGATTGCACTATATACTCTAAACTGCATTACATATACACTATATGGACTGCACTATATACTCTGAACTGTTTTATATATATATATATATATATATATATATATATATATATATATATATATATTACACTAACTGACTATATACTCTGAACTGTATTTTATATATAATACACTGACTGACTACACACTACACTAACTACCTGCCTAATCGTCATTTATTCACTATATACGGCCGCCGTGTAAGCAGGAGCCTTATATAGTGTGGGGCATGGACTTAGCCCCTGAGCCATCCTGCCTTTGGCAAATCATGGCTCTCACAGCAAATCGTAATGTGATTGGCCAAAGTATGCCATAAGTGCATTATGGGCGCTTTGCGGCGGGCAAACTTGCCGCGAATGCCCCATATGTTCATTTGTTCTACGAGCAAACGAACAGCTGATGTTTGAGTTGAACTTATGTTTGACTTGAACATACAGCCCGTTCCTATTCTGGATGGAGTACAGTACATGAAAACCCAGGTGTAGAGCACTCTGCAAAAAATCCCCATTGTGAAAGAGTGGGAGGAAGAACCTGAGTACCTTATAAGTGCTCTAGGGGGAAGTGGCATTAAATATTGTGATCAGTAGTGTGATGCACATATTTGCTAGCATACCAGGGATTGTCGAATAGCATTCAAAATCCTTACTGAAGAATGATCACATCACAGAGGACATACAATGTTTCAGAGCCCTTTGTCAGGCATGATGGGAATATTGACACTACAGTGGTGTGATGTAACACCCAGTTATCCACCAGAGACTGAGCTTATAGTGATTGAATTTTAGCACCAAGCTTGAAAAGTAAGGGTAGTACGGACTGTTTCCCGAGACTTTGTAACATACAGGAGACACTACACTAGTAAGAAGTCATTCCTAAAACTTACGATAAGCTGTTAGGGACCATACGATCGTTTATACACGTAGTGTGATGACTAGTGTTATAAATTACGGTGAAGGGGGATCTCGTGAATATTCCATGAGTCCAAGAAGGAGGGTGAGAAAGTGTTACCCCTAAAAAACGTCTCACGAGATGTGGACCCAAAAGTACATGACATGAGGTAGGTCTTATCCTTGCCCGACATACAAGTTCAGTTTGTATTCAAGTTGAGTTTGTAGTCGACAAGCAAACGAGCATCTTGTT
>BLSH010080298.1:79663-129540 GCA_018402905.1 Glandirana rugosa | reverse complement strand
TAAGATATAACAGATTTGAACTGTCGTCCACTCACCATAGAAAATACATTGGATCGTTAAGGGTCTGATCCCCGACATCAACAAGTAGATAGGTAACAGGGTCAGAAAGTAAGTTTCCTGGATAAGACCGGTGTTAACCAAACGGTCAATTTCCTCAATTGGGAAATACCTAAGACCCTTCCACCACTTTCTGTCCTCATTAACCTATAAGGCCCTATTTGTACAGGGAAAGAAATCGACTTTTTTATGGTTAGTATTGGTGAGACAGATTTTCCGATCTCTCAAGTCTAAACTTACCCTGACAGCCTAATGTAAAATCGAAAGATATACATAACGATAGACGGTTAACCGCATCTCGGGGTAGCCGTATCCACAGTCTAAAATTCTGATGATGCACAAAGATATGAATTTTCAACATAATCTCACCAAAGCTGAATTATGTTTTTTACACAAATTGTCAGTGGATAATAGTGTAACTATTAGAAATGCTGACAAGGGGGGTTCAGTAGTAGTCTTAAAATCTGACACCTATGCCGATGGGGCTCTACGCCAATTGGCAGATAGCAATACATATAGAAAGCTAAAATGTAATCCGACAGTCCCATTCAAATCTGAACTCTCTAGCCTTTTAGACAGAGTGGTTATGATTGGTATTTTTTCAGCTAAAGAAAGGGACATGTTTATCCCGGAATATCCAATTACTCCTGTCTTTCACCACCTTCCCAGAATCCATAAAGGGTTAACTCCTTTAACTGGCAAACCAATTGTGGCCAGAATAGGTCCTTTGAATGAAAGACTGGGACAATGGATAGATGAACAACTACAGCCCCTAGTCTGGGAATTGCTAGG
Source organism: Glandirana rugosa (assembly GCA_018402905.1). Classification (NCBI taxonomy): domain Eukaryota; kingdom Metazoa; phylum Chordata; class Amphibia; order Anura; family Ranidae; genus Glandirana; species Glandirana rugosa. Next base: position 128,691 of record BLSH010080298.1, on the reverse strand, counting down.
TTACATAAAAGATACCACTCACCTGCTGTCAAGTTTAGACAATATAGAATGGCATGAAGGCTACAGATGGGTGACATGTGACGTCACCAGTCTGTATTCCTCCATCCCTCATCAATTAGGCTTAAAGGCTGTCTCTTTCTTCCTCAAAAAATCAAGGAGGTTTTCTTTGGAACTTCAGGAGTTCATCATTATGGCCCTAGAGTTTTTGTTGACCCATAATTTTTTTCTTTTCGATGGGGACTATTATTTGCAATTGTGCGGAGCCTCCATTGGAGCTAAGTTCTCGCCGTCCCTTGAAAATTTATTCATGGGATGGTGGGAAGCTACCCGCATTTTTTGTTGTGAGAGTCCCCGCCGAAAAGATACCATTTTTTATGGTCGTTATATAGACGACCTGTTATTTATAGTCTCTGGCAACAGTTTTGAACTCCTGGATTGGTTACATTTTCTTAATGATAACACCTTAAATTTACAATTTACTGGAATTAGTGATCCCAATGTCATCAATTTTTTGGATGTCACAATGGGATGGGAGGGTAAGTGTGTGGTGTCCTCCCTGTATAGAAGACCTCTAGCAGGGAATACCTTGCTCAGGGCGGACTCCAACCACCCCCCACACACCATAAAAGGCATCCCAAAAGGACAGTTTCTTAGATTGAGACGCATTTGCAGTAATGATATAGATTTTTCTAGGGAGGCTTCCCTTATGGCAGACAGATTCAGAGAGAGGGGCTATACTGACCCGACTATTAATAAAGCATTCAATAAGGCAAAAGGAACATCTAGGTCCACCTTACTCAAATATAAGTCTTCACACACTAATAAACACAAACAAAGATTTAATAAGTTGGTCTTTACCACACCCTACAGTTGTGAGTTTAACAAAATAAAACATATAATTACTAAATATCTTCCCGTGTTGAGCAATTACTCAACTTATTCCAAGATTCTAGCCCGTGGGGTACAAGTGGTACCAAAACGAGCACTCACTTTGGGCCAGCGTTTATCTCTTAGCCTTTTTAAATGACCCGAGACACCAACGCATTGGCTTTCTTTTAAGGGGCCTTTTGCATGTGGCTCTCGTACGTGTCAGTATTGCACCTTTGTCAAGAGAGGTGATACTATTTTGTCTGCCTCTAATGGCAATTTTTTTCAAACCAAATCATTCATTAACTGCAACACCAGATATGTGGTATACGTTATCACATGTAACAGTTGCAATATACAATATGTGGGCAGAACCACCCGTAGGTTAAGGTACCGCTTGCGTGATCATTTAACAAATGTTAACAAAGACCATCTTACCAATGTCTCACGACATTGGATAGATGTTCATCAAAAAGATGTCTCTTCTCTGGTCATACAGGGTATAGAGAAGATCAAAACTACTATTAGAGGTGGAGATAAATTCAGGGCATTATGCAGGAGAGAAGTATTTTGGATTTTTTCTTTGAACACAAGAATTCCTGCAGGACTTAACTTTGAATGGGATGTGTCCCACTTCTATGAATAAACTTTATTTTATTTCATTATAAACAGCTTCAAGCACTGCAGAGTTCTCTATTTTTTAATAAGCTTATATCATTGTTAATCCACTCTCCTGCATTTCTGCACTGTGTATATCTAGGGATTAGTTAACTAACGCTCCCTCCACAACATTTGTATCGTTCACTTCTTTATATGTCTGGATGTAATTATTTGTTTTCTTTTCCTGCTTTCAGCATGGAATGTTTTGGTACCAGTACCTGCACAGGCATGCAACAGAAGACAACCGTCCACATTGAGAATAATGATATATCTTTGGTTGTCCTCTCTATGGACGGTTTAGTGAACACACAGGTTTTTGTTCAGCTGCATTCTGGATTATATTTATTGATTGAAAATCAATCATCGTGTTATTTGAAGAATGGCTTTTGAGAACAAATACCTTCTCTAGGTCATCTTTGAGGGTGTACAATAGGAGTTATTCACCAAGTCGGCGACATCCAGTCTTGTTCGCTTTAGCTCACTTAATATTATTGTATAGTTTATGATTTGAGACATGTAATCAGGTATCTTTTGCCATACCCTTTTTCCACCTTAATACATTCCGATAGGGCATTTAGAATCATGCTTGTACATAATAGTTTATTAAGATTAGTCCTTTTTAAAAAAAAAAGTATTTGAAAAAAAGTATTTGTATTATTTTCCTTTGCACCTTCAGGATATTTCTTGTCTTAATCGGATTGAAAGCGATTTGCATCGTGGAGAGGTTGCATTATTGTACATTTTGTTCCATTTTAGCCCTCTCTAGTTACCGTCTGTCACTTGATTACCATACACATTGCAATCGCATCTCTGATCTAGACAGCAGTTACCCTTTATGATTACTCAAGTCAATAATGGGTCAAAGAACTATCCTTGTCTAAGCTCCAAAAAATGTTTACAAAAGCGTGAGTTAATTCAATTTATTAGTGACACAATTTAAAGTTTGCTCATAAAATAGTTGTAAACCATAAGAAATGACACAATGTTTTTACTCTCTATGTTGCTGTTCAGTACATCAGAATTCTAACACATCTGAGGATACTGATTGAATCAGCCACACAGCTAATGAATGCTAGACTGATTATTCAATTAATGCCGGAAGTTCACATCTTAGGCTTTTATTCATATAGATATATGAGATCATCAGTCTTTGCATTCAGGCTATGATTAAGCACCTACACACGATGGTGTGAAACGCGTAAGCCATGCTGTACAAGACCTGCTGTATTCTGTGATTAATACTGTTTGTTTATGGATCCATGGCTTTTATGTCGATTCAATGAAGGTGACTTTTAAGGAGTGCAGCCATCCAGCGCTTGCTTCTATTGTCTTCACACCTATTTTACCATTTCAATTACAGGGAAGTGTTACAGCTGCAGCGGGAAACACAGGCGTGATACATGCCGTTTTAGAAATGCAGTTTGTCACACGTGCACTAAAGATCAGTCTACAAATGTTAATACACAACCAACGGCAGCAAACTCCATTAATGCACCAAATGTTGTCCTGAATGATGAAACCTCTATAGGTGTTTATACAAATGACTATGTGTATAAAGTGGAAAACTCATCAGGACTGAAGATTTACACAGAGATTGTGTTTCAAGATGCACCATGCAAAATGGAAGTAGATTCAGGGTGTGCATATTCCTTGATTTCAGAAGAAACTTTTACCGCTTTATGGCCTCACAATGCTCCTTCAATAGCACCCTATGATATCCAGTTTGTAGACTACAAGTTGTGGAAGTTAAGGGTTCTTGCTTTGTACCAGTGAAATATGGAAAGTTCAGAGGATGCTTATGCGTAATAATTACTAAGGGACAAAGAGCAAGTTTGCTGGGTAGAAAGTGGTTTGAACCCCTTGGAATTTCATTATCGGAGTTCATAACGTATCTCCAGTTACTCTACAGAATGTGATAGAGGACTTTAGTGCAGTTTTTGAAAAAGGCCTCGGCATGTATAAAGGCCCTCCTGTTTCTTTCAAATTAGACCCTACAGTAACCCCAATTCGTATGAAACCAAGCAGAGTTGCATTAGCTCTCAGACCAAAAATTTATGCTGAGATTACTCGTTTTGTGGAGCAAGGTATATTTGAACCTGTAACACATCCTAAGTGGTGTACCCCAATAGTTCCAGTTTTGAAGTCAAATAGTGATGTTAGAATTTGTGCTGACTATAAATGTACAATCAACAAAGCACTGCAGGACTACACTACACCCCTATCAAATTCCAGCTGTACATGAAATTCTGACTACGTTAGCAAAAGGGAAGGTATTTGCCAAACTGAATATGGCACAAGCTTACCAACAATTACCTGTAGATGACGACACCGCGGATGCACAAATAATAATAATACACAAAGTAGCTTTCCGAGTAAAATGTTTGCAGTTTGGAGTTTCCACTGCTCCCGGCATATTCCAGAAATTAATAGAGGACCTCTTATCTGGACTTCCAGGGGTAGTACCTTATTTTGATGATGTTCTTATTGGAGCGGATTGCATTCAGTCTTTGGCTTCACAACAACAACTTGTTTTGAAATGTTTTGTTGATGCTGGTCTCAAACTTAAAAAAGAAAAGTGTGTCTTTGGGGTAAATAGTGTGGATTTCCTTGGATACAGAATTGGTGAACATGGAATTCATCCAACTGATTCTAAGGTTGAAGCGATCCATAAAGCTCCAGTTCCAATAAACAAACAAGAGCTGCAAGCTTTCATAGGGTTACTTAATTTTTACCATTCTTTTCTGCCTTACAAAGCCACTGTTGCTGAACCCCTGTATTGTTTACTAGATAAAGATGTTCAGTGGAAGTGGACTGACGCTCATTCTACAGCTTTCAATGCTGCAAAAAAAGCTGTTATCTTCTGACAGTGTATTTGTACACTATGATTTAAAAAAAAAACACTCACTTACCTGTGATGCTTCTCCATATGGCATTGGAGCTGTATTGAGTCATGTGTTGGAAACTGGTGTGGAGGCTCCTATTGCATTCTATTCAAGGACCTTGTCTACAACAGAGAGGAATTATGCTCAAATTGAAAGGAGGCTTTAGCCATTTTGTCCGGGGTAAAAATGTTTCATGACTATTTGTATGGGAGGAGGTTTACCATTGTAACTGACCATAAGCCTTTGCAGGGTCTGTTCACCAGAAGTACTCCCACTCCTCAAATTCTTTCCCCACAAATGTTCAGATGGTCACTCATGCTGAATGCCTATGACTGTGATTTCGAATATCGTCCTGGCAAGAATATCACGTTGGAATCCATTCCAAACCCTCCGTTACATGCCAGAGACATTGCTGATATGACTGCTAAAGGTTCTGTGCTGGCCCGTGTGCTCAACTGGGTGTGGAGGGGATGGCCCTAATCAAAAGTTGAAGAGAAGTTCAAACCATATTTAGTGCGTCAACATGAACTGTCTGCCTAAAAAGGTTGCCTATTATGGGGAAAAACAGTGGTAATTCCAAAGGCAGGACAAACTCAAGTACTGCATGCGCTCCATGAGGGACATCCTGGAATAGTCCGCTTGAAAGCATTAGCCAGAAGTTATGTTTGGTGGCCTAAAATGAATGAAGTTATTGAGAAGTGGGTAAAGAACTGTGTACCATGTCAATCCACCCGGCATGCTCCACCTAAAGCCTTAGTACATCCCTGGGAAGTGACTAGGTCACCTTGGTCATGGTTGCATATAGATTTTGCGGGACCTTTTCAAGGACAGATTTTTCTTTTAATTGTTGACTTCTTCTCAAAATAGCTGGAATTTGTATCTTCAGTCACTGTCATAAGAGTTTTAAGAAGGCTGTTTGCTACACATGGGATGCCAGATACAGTCGTGTCTGACAATGGAACGCAATTTACCTCCTCAGAATTCAAAGCCTTTATTCGACATGTTACGATTGCACCATTTCACCCATCATCAAATGGTCAAGCTGAACGTATGGTTCAAACCACCAAAGACTCATTGAAGAGAATAGTTCAAGGAGATTGGAATCAGAGACTTGCAAGTTTCCTTCTGCAACAACATGTGACACCATGCTCAAGCACTGGTTGTAGCCCAGCAGAGCTCCTAATGAACCGTTGTCTAAAAACATGTTTGGATCATTTACACCTGATATGACTTCAGAGTTACAAGAAAAGCAAGAATTACATTTTAAAAAGGGTGCTAATGTATCTGTGAGAGTGTTTGAGCCTGACAATGCTGTCTATGTCAGAAACTATGCTGTTGGCCTCGTTGGATACAGCAAAGGTGGTTGTAGCTACAGGACCTTTATCATACAAAGTACAAATTACTGACGGTAGAATATTATGAAGGCATGTTGATCATATCCGAGAAAGAAGTGGTGAAATCATACCTGCTGCTGGTTCTAGTGGTACTGGGATACCAGTGATGCCAGATCATGGTGAACCATTGGTTGATACAGGTGCTGTTGTTGCAGAGCCAGTTTCTCTCAGTCCCTCTGACACAGCACAAGAAGAAGAATTGCACCCAACTGAGGGTCCCAGTGAACTGCCTCAAACAGTGGTCCTTAGGTGTCCAATGAGAAATACTCACCCTCCCAGTTATCTCAAAGACTTTGAGGTCCAGGGGGGAGGAGTGTTATGTATTTAGTGTGTTATACTGTTCTCCATCCAGTAGGGGGAAGCGTTGTAACATATGTTTACTTCTCTATAGTTCTTGGTAGAGCTATATTCTGTAGACATCTATTGTTTCCATTATTCCTGCTCCTGTATTCCTGTATGTGGTATTGCATTGAGTAAAGAAGACATATAATGCCTGTCCATGTTTATGGTGCAAATACATCTTAAAGATGTAACAGCTGCCTAGTGTCCAAAGCTTCCTAAAAAGATTTTAAAGTGACCCCTAATCTAGTGTCCTATGTTCTATGTGACCCTGAAATTCCTAGCGATCATTCACAAGTGTCTCCCAGTACTTTCTCCCAGTGATCTCCATACCCCAAGTGTTCCCAGTCTTCCAGCCTGTCCCCAGTAGCTCTCCATGTGTTTTTATCTTGCACTGGTTGTATGCTCTGAGCATTCCAGTATCCTTGTGTCCCATTTCCCCTGTGTACCTTTGCCAGCTTTCAGTTATCTTGTACCTCAGTGATCCAATGTGAGTTTCAGTCTTCCTTTCCTTTGCTTGGCCCAAGCGAACTGCGTAACGTGTAACAAAAGCTGGAGTTCAGCTTTAAAGTTGATAGGTGTCTGTAAAACTATCCCTTGTGTTAATGTAATTACAGAGTATATTGCAGATGCAAGGACAGTGTCAAACATATGCAGTGTGTACCGTAATTAAAGCGGTTGTCTACCCTTTATAGGGATTTTTACCTACAGGTAAGTCTATAATAAGGCTTACCTGTAGATAAAATGAATATCTCTTAAACCTGTACGGTTTAGGAGATATTCCCCTTTCAAGCAGCTGCGGAGTCACTGCGCAAAGGCCCAGCGCCTAGGCCTGGACCTTGTCGGAAATACGGGCTCCCGCGCGCGGCTCCGGCCAGTCACAGCGCCGGAGCCGCGTACCCGGAGGCAAGGTCCGAGGGAAGATGTCCGCTCCCTCAGAGAGGACCGAGCAGCCCGGTCGGATCTTCATTTCAAGGTGAGTATTTCATAATGAGCTAGTATGTGGTGCATACTAGCTCATTATGCTATTATCTTGCAGGTTTTTTTTTTTTTTACAGGGTAGACAACCACTTTAAGCTCTGACTCTGGTTAAAGCTGTTTTACACCCAAAACTAAAAATGTAATATATTGCAGCCTACCAATCATTAGATGTGGTGGCTGCATTAGTTTCCTTTGGCTATTTCCCCCTCTGTTTTCATCTGGTGATTTGGCCAGAAACACACCTTCTGTATTAGTGAGGCACAACTCTGGAGGAATGAGCATAGCAGGCACAGCAGACAGCAGCTTTTTTCAGTCTGGGGGGGAAGGGGGGTTAAATGTATTAGTAGAACTAAATACACTAACATACTAAAGCCAAACTCCAGCTTACACTTTATAATCAGTTACAGTTTTTTTTTTCTTTTAGGATAAAGATTTTGCATGAATAAATAAAAGCTAATTTTATTCACACCTGACAGTGTTAAAATTATTGTAAAAGATTACCTTGTAAAACAAGCCATTCAGTTTGAAATAGATATGAAAGGGAAAACATTTTTGTATAGATATTAAAAAAAACCACTATAAATATGTACAATGTTATATTTTTGACGTTTATAATTGATTACATTCCCTCTGTTCTCAGCTGCATAAGAGCTGGTGGGAGGAGAAACAGCAGAACACTGAGCTTCCCAGTGACAGGCGGCTGTGCCGGGGGGTGGGTCTCAGGACAAGTTTGATCCTTGAAGGAGAGCAGGCTGAGTTCCCAGAACAGCTAGAGAACTGTTCATGTTGTGCTCTCCTACTTAGTGTGGTCGGTTTGTAATAGGAAAGCAGAGGGACTGACAGGAACACCAGGGATTTCATAACAAAGGAAGCAATACAAAGACAACAGAATACATTCTCATACAAGTACATGGTACAGCAGACACATATCAGGAATATGAAATGTTTGTGTAACAAATGTTTTAAGTGGTTTGTCCCCTCCATGTGAGCTGATACATTCTGCTGGAAAGTTTGTGCTGTGAAAATAAACAGACTTGAGGGTTGGATTACCAGATGAAAATAGAAGGAAAGACTAAAAAAGGAAACTAATGCAGCCATCACATCTAAGAATTGGCAAGCCGCAATATAATAAATGTTTGCTTTTGGGTTTAATACTGCTTTAACAATGCCCTTCTACCCCACATCCAATTTGTACATCGATTTGTATCCAGATAAGATAAAAAACTGGCATCTCAAACATTGTTCTGTAATACTTAAGTGGAGGTACGGTGGCTATACAATGCAGTGTAGTAATCAGCTTTAGTCACGTGTTTGGTTTTGGCTATTTTCATAGAGCAATTCTATGAGTCAGGCTGTTTTGTGTGCATAGTTTTGGTGGTAAATCATATACAAAAAGAGGAAGTTTATATATCCTCTTTGAGCTAAGCCTTTGCTGAATTTCCTTTTACTTTGAGGAGTGCATTTGGTATTTGCTGCTTGGTGGTTGCTTTTGTGAATTGCTGCTTAGTGGTTGCATTTGGCAACTGTACACATATAACATGATTAAAAAAAAAGTAATAAAATAAAATTAAGATGCACATGGACATATCGACTGGGTGACACCAGGTATCAGTAAAGCAGGAGGCGAGCTGGAGCTAGCACTCGCTGGAGACCCTATCAGATCTCATTCACCTGATTACCTCCCCTGGAGCGGAAGCTTTCCTTCCTTATCAGTAAAGCAGGCCAGTGTAACAAGAAAAATGAGTAAACATGTTAATTAGCAAAAACCAGAGAAAGACCTTCCTGAAGGCTGTTTATTGGAGTGCGATTTTATGAGAGAAGTTTACAGACCTCAGTGTGTGGTCCCCAATCCTCTCAACTGCCAGTGGACTCAAAAATAGCTGAATCTGATACCACTTAATCTAGTAGCTTAGAATCGAAATGATTCTTTGTCTCAAAAGTGAGACATCAGGGGTCTGCTGAAACCCCTGATATTTCACCAAAGCCCCCCCGTCGGGGCTCCCATAAAAAAAATTGTAAAAATAATAAAAAGAGGAAGAAGATTCATATTATCAAAAATAATAATAAAATTGTAAAAAAAAATATAAAAACATAAAATAACAAGAATAAAAAAACTACTGACACCCTCCACGGGCCTACTGAGATCGTCCTCTGCCCTACTGACACAGTCCACTGCTCCAGTGACATTGTACACATGTCATGCACTGCCCCACTGACACTGTTCATTGCTCTACTGACCGACAATGTCCACTAAGGTAGGCTAAAGTTTATATTATTACAGTGACACTTGTTTTATATATTTTTCTATGTTTTCCTTACTATTTAGTTAAGGCTTGCTAGTTAATTTCTTAAAAAAATAAGGATGCTGAAAACCCGGTGATCTTTGATCTCTTACTGTGTCACCTTGCGTAGGCAATTCAGTAAACTCAGAGGGCCTGGGGAGGCCAGGCAGGGGCCTGCCATACCTACTCTAAATTTCCAGTTTCACCTACACAGGGTGACGGGGCAAGCATGCTGTAAAAGCAACAGGTGAGGGGGAAGCCAGGTCAGCTTTTGCATCGGGGGCCCACAAGCTTCAAGTAGCACCTCTGGTTGAATACATTATCTGTGTGTGGGTATGAGGGGTGCAAATGCATATCGCAGAATCCCTTTATAAGAGCAGGTGCATGACCATATAAATTGCACCCTAGTGCACTGAGGATTCCCCTTATGGCGATACCAGTAAATGACACTTCACACCCAGCCTATAGACAAACAACAGCCGTGTGGTGGCTTTCCCATCCTGACTGGACGTCCTGTCAGGAAGCGCCGATCTCGTGGCCGCGATCTGTCACCAGCCGTGTCCACAGTTGTACACAATGGATGGCTTCCTTTCATGCCATCCATTGTGTACAATGTGTTGCTAGCTGTGATTGGTCAATTTAATCACATGGTACAGACATGGCTAATCACAGACCATCTGTACCATGTAATTAGCTTTGACCAATTACAGCTAATCACAACAAAGCAGACTGAATAATTCAACTTCATTCAGTAAAATGCTTGCCTATAGCAATATAATGAACTGCTATATGCAAACACAACGTGTAAAAAAGACAGTACAATGTTACTATTGCTATTATATTGCTCTGGCCACAATGTGTTAAAATAAAATTGGAAAAAAAGTAATAAAAAAAAACTATGATGACAAATTACAACTTAAAAAACCTTGGACTTGTCTACTTTCCAAAAAGGGGTCATTTGGGGGGTATTTCTACTGTCCTGTCCTCAAGAAATTAGATATATGTCAGTACATCAGGACTGATCAATTTTCAGATACAGTTGTGCTCAAAAGTTTGCATACCCAGGCAGAAATTGTGAAAGTTTGGCATTAATATTGAAAATATGTCTGATCATGCCAAAAATGTCTTTTATTTAAGGATAGTGACCACATCAAGCCATTTATTATCATATAGTTTTTTTGGATGCTTTTTAAATCATAATAATAACAGAAATCACTCAAATGACCCTGATAAAAAGTTTACATACCCTGGAATGTTTGGCCTTGGTACAGACACAGAAGGTGGCACAAAATGGCTATTAAAGGTTAATATCTCACATTTGTGGCTTTTTAAATTACAATTAGTGTCTGTGTATAAATAGTCAATGAGTTTGTTAGCTATCACTTGGATGCCCTAAGCAGGCTAGATACTGAGCCACGAGGAGGTAGAAAAGAACAGTCAAAAGACCTGCGTAACAAAGTAATGGAACTTTATAAAGATGGAAAAGGATATAAAAACATACCCAAAGCCTTGAATATGCCAGTCAGTACTGTTTAATTCTTTATTAAGAAGTGGAAAATTCTGGGTTCTTTGGATACCAAGTCAGGCAGGCCAAGAAAGATTGCAGCCACAACTGGCGAAAGAATTGCCCAGGATACAAAGAAAATCCCACAGGTAACCTCAGGAAAAATACAGGCTGCTCTCCAAAAAGACAGTGTGGTTGTTTTCAAGGAGCACAATTCAATGATACTTGAACAAAAAAGAGCTACATGGTTGAGCTGCCAGAAGGAAGCCTTTACTGTGTCAATGCCACAAAAAAGCCCAATGAGGCATGTCAAGATGTTATTGGGCATATTGTAACCAGGCTTTTTTGTGGAACTTGTGCAGTAAAGGCTTCTTTCTGGCAACTTGACCATACAGCTCTTTTTTGTTCAAGTATCATCGTATTGTGCTCCTTAAAAACAACCACACTATCTTTTTCCCGAGCAGCCTATATTTCTCCAGAGGTTACCTGTGGGGTTTTTTTTGTATCCTGGGCAATTCTTCTGCCAGTTGTGACTGCAGTCTTTCTTGGTCTACCTGACCTTGGCTTGGCATCAAAAGAGCCCCGAATTTTCCACTTCTTAATAAGGGATTAAACAGTACTGACTGGCATATTCAAGGCTTTGGGTATCTTTTTATATCCTTTTCCATCCTTATAAAGTTCCATTACTTTGTTAGGCAGGTCTTTTGAATGTTCTTTTCTACCTCTTCATGGCTCAGTGTCTAGTGTCTGCTTAGGGCATCCAAGTGATAGCTAACAAAACTCATTGACTATACACATAACTGTGCAACAAATGTCAGAAATTAACCTTTAATAGCCATTTTAACCTGTGTGTGCCACCTTCTGTGTCTGTACCAAGGCCAAACATTCCAGGGTATGTAAACTTTTTATCAGGGCCATTTGGGTGATTTCTTTTATCATTATGGTTTAAAAAGGATCCAAAAAACTATGTGATAATAAATGGCTTCATGTGATCACTATCCTTAAATAAAATACAGCTTTTGGCAATGCCAGGGTATGGAAACTTTTGAGCACACCTGTATATACCATAGTTTGTGGACTTTTCTACAGACTAAATAATATACACTGATTTTGGTTATTTTCACCAGAGAAATGTAGCATACATATATTTTGGGCTTAATTATTTATTTTACCCTGAGTGACATTCTTTGCATTTGTTGTCACAAGACTTGTTATCCTGGGTCGGAAACAGGGTGGTGTTACTTAGCTACACTGGATCTAGTAATGGATATAATTGGAGAGGAGAGGGATCATCTCCTTCAGGCCAGCCATTGACCCCAAGTATCCTTTAGGACAGTGGTTCTCAACTCCTGTCCTCGGGACCCACTAACAGGCCAGGTTTGAAGGATAACTGAAATACATCACAGGTGATATCATTTGCTGCTCAGTGATTGCAGTATTCTAGTCTGCATCTCCCCAAGGTAATACTTAAAATCTGGCCTGTTGGTGGGTCCTGAGGACAGGAGTTGAGAACCACTGCTTTAGGACATATACAAAAAAGAGCATTATTTAATAAAAATGCTTTGCATGGTTTTGGATTCCCTCTTGTACAGGATGGGGTATAGAGTTAACAAACAGGCTAAACAACTATTCCACCATTATTGATCAGTTTATTAATGACACACGAGAGGTTATAGGATTACTGAACAGGGAATTGAGAGCAGTGAAGAGGCAGTTAATGTTACATGAAAAGCTATTGGTTCTTTGGAAACAGCACTCACTGGTCTTTGTGAAATTACGGAGGATTATTAGTACTGCACTTGAATACACGATACAAGCACAGAAATACCTGATATATTATGAGTTAATTCATCGGCACAGGAAAGAGTTATCTGGTCTTCAAGCCAAGGCTAAAAGTATTGCTCTACGATGAGTGGAATCCATTAAAGTCTATAAAGACATGAGTGAGCGAGTTTGGGGTGGAGGAACTTGACTGGCATGCACAGAGTCCTAATCTCAACCTGATAGAACACCTTTGGGATAAATTAGAGGGGAGACTGCGAGCCAGGTCTTCTTGTCCACATCAGTGCCTGACCTCACAAATGCGCTTCAGGAAAAATGGTCAAACATTCCCATAGACACACTCCTAAACCTTGTGGACAGCCTTCCTGGAAGAGTTAAGCTGTAAAAGATGCAAGGGTGGGCCAACTCAATATTGAACCCTCACTAAGACTGAGATGCGATTAAAGTTCGTGTGCATGTAACAGCATGTCCCAATACTTTTGATAATATAGTGTATGTGCAGATTTGACTTGCATATAATATTTTGGGCTTGCTCTAACGTAGGTCTTTGCAAGGATAAAAAGAAAACAATTGATTGCTATGTGCCCTGTTTACACCACAATGTTGGTGTCAGGTGAGTTCAGTGGCGTACCAAGTGTGGGGCGGGAGGGATGTCCACCCCAGGTGCCACACACTGGTGGGGCGTCAGGTCGGCACCCCCGTGAGTGAAGTTAGCGGTGAAGGGGCGGCTTAGGCAGGACAGGCAGGGAGAGAGAGGTGAGTTGTGACAAGTTCGAGGGTGCCTGGGCCGGGTACGGAATGTACCGCTACACGGATGACACCCAGAGCTGGCCGCCGGACTGACAGAGCAGCCGGAGCGGCCAAGCTGGAGAAAGAAAACCCTTTGTCTCCTCCTGTACAGCGGGGAAGAGAGAGAGATAGAAAGAGGGGGAGGCAGCGATGAATACAGGATGGAACCTGCAGCAGTTCCCTCCCTCTGTTCAGAGCTGCTGTATCTCCCCTTCTGCATGAGCAAGGTAAGAAGGAGCAGAGTTGTGAGGGGGTGGGGGCTGTGTGGCGTATAATGGAGGGGTGCAGGGGGTCCAGAGCTGTGAGGGGGATGGGGTGTCTATAACATTGCAGGGGGTCCGGAGCTGTGGGGGGGTGGGGGCTGTGTGTAACATGGAGGGGGTGCAGGGGGACCAGAGCTGTCAGGGGGTGGGTTCAGTGGCGTACCAGGTGGGGGGGGCAGGGGGGATGTCCGCCCCAGGTGCCATACACTGGTGGGGCATCAGGTCAGCGCCCCCCGTGAGTGAAGTTAGCGGTGAAGGGGCGGCTCAGGTAGCGGCGCTGTGACAGGAGAGGCAGGGAGAGAGAAGTGAGCTGTGACAAGTGCGGGGGTGCCCGGGCCAAGTGTGGAATGTACCTCTACCTGGGTGACACCCAGGGCCGGCTGCCGGACTGACAGAGCAGCCGGAGCGGCTGAGAAAGAAAGCCCTTTCTCTCCTCATGTACAGTGGGGGAGAGAGAGACAGAGAGAGGGGCGGGCAGCGATGAATACAGGATGGGACCTGCTGGAGTTAAGTTTCTATGTTAACCAGCAGGTGAATGGCTGCTAGGCGGTCCTATTGCTTGTTAATATGAAAAATGAACTCCAGCAGTTCCCGTCCTCTGTTCAGAGCTGCTGTATCTCCCCTTCTGCATGAGCAAGGTAAGAAGGAGCAGAGCTGTGAGGGGGTGGGGCTGTGTGTATAATGGAGGGGGTGCAGGGGGTCCAGAGCTGTGAGGGGGTGGGGTGTCTGTAACATTGCAGGTGGTCCAGAGCTGTGGGGGGGGTGGGGGCTGTGTAATATGGAGGGGGTGCAGGGGGTCCAGAGCTGTGAGGGAGTGGGGGCTGTGTGTAACATGGAGGGGGTGCAGGGGTCCAGAGCTGTGAGGGGGTGGGGGCTGTGTGTAACATGGAGGGGATGCAGGGGGTCCAGAGCTGTGGAGGGGGTGGGGGTCTGTGTAACGTGCAGGAGTCCAGTGGTGTGGGGACTGTGTAATGTAAAGGGGTCCAGAGATGCAGGGGTTTGTGTAATGTAAAGGGATTCAGAAGTGCAGGGGGCTGTGTAATGTAAAGGGTCCTGATGTGCAGGGGTTTGTGTAATGTAAAGGGGTCCTGATGTGCAGGGGGCTGTGTAATGGAAAGGGGTACTAATGTGCAGGGGTTTGTGTAATGTAAAGGGCTCCTGATGTGCAGGGGGCTGTGTAATCTAAAGGGGCCCAGAGGTGCAAGGGGCTGTGTAATGTAAAGGGGTCCAGAGGTGCATGGGGTTGTGTAATGTAAAGGGGTCCTGATGTGCAGGGTGCTGTGTAATGTAAAGGGGCCCAGAGGTGCAGCTGTGGAGAGGGGGTGCACAGTAGTGACAAAGAGATATTGGGGGATGCAGAGGTATGCAGGGGGCACGGTGGGGTGTTTTTACATTTTAAAGTCGGGGGGGATGCCAGATATGGGATCCGCCCCAGGTGCCAAATGCTCTAGGTACGCCCCAGGGTGAGTTCTAATATTTATTCTATTATTTAATGTTATTTCTACAATAATTGTTCTTATATCTACAGCTTGCTGATCATATTCAATGTTTCGCGAGCTGTAGATCTGAAATCTGATTTTTTTAGGGGTTACCCAAAATCTCAAACTTTTTGCCAAGGGTTCCTCCAGGGTAAAAAGGTTGGGAAACACTGTTCTAAATCATAGAACTGTATTGTTTTCAGCTAGCGGGAAAGTGATCTATTCTTATCCGTTAGTTTAATGAAAATTCTTTGTTCTTAGAATAAATGGAGAATCTTTCTAACACCGTTGAATATGTATGTGACTCTATCTCTGTGCACACAGCTTTTAATACTGTTTTGGAAATATATTTTCTAATACGGTATACAAAAGATAACTTCAGTGTTAGCATACATATAGATTGTCAATAATGTCTTCCGTGTCCTAATGCATCAGTGATCCTCATCCAATTATACAATCATTCCTTTCTTTATTTTTCCTTGATCTCCTCATGCGCTTAGTAACAAGCAAATTGTGCATTGTCACCTTTTCTGTTGGACCTCATACTGTATATCAAGAAGGCTTATTCACACTTTTACCCACTTCAGGGGTTAAATTCCCAGTCCAGACTCTGTAGGATGTTATTACAAAGATCTCCAGGTATCATGCTTGAAATAAAGCATACAGTAAATCCATAGTGCTTTCCATATAAAAATATTTTAATTAAAAACAAATAAAAACACTTACATGATTCAGTGCACCCTAACTTGGGCGCTCAAGGTATTCACATCTGTTGTTCCGGTCACTGGCTTTGAGTTTAGGTACCGCTGCTGCTGTGTAACTAAGCGCACATCCTAACATCCTAAATCCTTCCAACAACATGATGAATAAGTTGCCACCATATTGAATATTGAGGCCATCTAACTATTCAGGTCCCCCTCCCTTTCTTGCACTACCCTCCTCAACATCCCCTTCATCCAAGTGCCAGGGGGGGGGAAAGGAAGAAAGTATTGAAAATTGGGAACCTTCCCCCCTTTTTCTCGTTCATTCTCTACCCTCGCTACTTTTTTATTTTTGTCCTCTTCTGGGGGTGAGGAAGACCCAGAACTGGCACGTCAACGCCTTTTCTAAGGGTAGTTGGAACCACTTAGTCTAGCTACTTCAGACCATTGAACTTCTGTAGTTGATACACCATAAAACCTATTTCCTAGCTACTCACTTTATACTATGGTTGATCATACTGTGCGCTTTTTGGAAACAAAATGTCTTTTAAAAAAACAATAAAAATTCATTGAACAAAATATATAAAAGTGATTTTATTTTTGTTCAAAAAAATTAGCAATCTTTACTTGACATTTCTTCTGCAGAACAAACAGTCAAATTTATTAAATATACATTTCCATACGCTTTGAAGCCATTAAAAAAAAAGGGGTTTTTTTCCGTCAAAAATTAAAATTTTGGGAAAAATGAAAAATAAATTCTGTGTGGATTAGTTTTACAAATTGAAAGTAATTTTGTTACCGGAAAAGTGAAATGCAGTGTATGTAAAAGTATTATGCTTGAAACAAAAGTACAGCTTATTCAGTAAATAAACTAAACTTGCTTTTTAAAATGTTATTTTTTGTTAAAAATGGAATAACAAGGACTGTATGTGTTAAGAACATTTCAACTACACATGAGAACATGTAACCTCATAATAATTTAAAAGCTTCTTGCCAATATGCATTTTCAGTTTTTGACAATGCTGATCCAGAAGCACATATTTCTCTTGCAAGAGCTTGATCAATGATTTTCTCATCATTTAAAGTAGAACTCCAGGGAAAAAAATGTTCCCCATGCAGTGGGGCTGTGTCTGCACTGCATGGATTAACTGCTCATTTTTGCCTACGGAATAGGAGAGCCAATATATACTCACCTAATCCGCCAATGCTTCCAGTGCAAGATTTATCCCTGACGCTCCATCCCCCTTCCCCCCACAGTATACTGTGGTGGACTGTTCCTGACATCATCACACCCATAGAACAAAGGACTGAAGGATCAGGTGAGTATAAGCTCTGTGTTCACCTATAGACAACATGAGTTGTCAACCCATGCAGTGTGGGCACAGCCCCATTGTATGGGGAATATATTTTCTTTTCCCAGAGTTCTACTTTAATTCCATAAAGTATTTTTTTATGTCTTTAGGGCACCTCTGGCATGCATGGATGTGTTTTTTCATCCGTGTAGCAGTTGGGAAAGAATATTTCATCTCACAATATTTGCAAATTGCAGTTTTGCTCTCAGCAGAAATTGCACTTTGTAAATGTTTCCAAACTTTAGGTGCTGTTCTCACCATTTTATTGAGATGAGGAAAAGAAAAAACGATTGACTGGCCAGACTATAGGGAAGAATTATGCTGTGATGGTGTTGAACATTCATAGGAATCATTTAAAGGTTAAATAAGATAAACTAATTTGTCAGACAAATTTACCCTCTTACCTGTCAACTAAGGCCTGAGAGGACAGAAACTATCATCTACTGTATCCCAACAATCACTCAACTGTAAGAGGTACCATTTGCCCAACTGTAGGCAAACTAAACTGGCGCCTTTCCCCTGCAATGCCCCATAGTGGCAGAAATGCATATTTCTCTTGTTTGAGAACTACTTTAAGAAGTACAGAGTTACTTGAACTGTATTCCAGGATTTGCTTGTCTTCAGCTGAGCTGAGAGAACTTGTCATAATTTAAGATTTTACATTAAGTCCCTGAAATCTTTCAATAAGGTCTTCGTGTTATAGAGTTTGAATACCATGGCATAGATTTATTATTTATCATTGTAAAAGAACATATTCCACGCTCCTTTCTTTTTCAATTTTTCCAGAATAAAACAAAAAACAGCTTTGAAAAAAACAGGGACATTTTTTTCCCCCCAATTTTTCAGTTTTTTTTTCCCCCGGGCCTTCCCATCCTTATTCATATGACCTTTCAAACATATTCCTGAATGGCATTGCTTGAGTGTAGACAGTACGGCAAAAAGGAATATATTGTATATCTTCTTATATGAAATATAATATAAATATGTTTACAGTATGATGTTTGAGTTACTTGTCAATGAAGTGTCCACTAAAAGTTTTCTTCATTTTGCTGTAAAGGGCTTTTATTTCAATTGCCCTCCAAACAAGTATTTGAATAATTTCAGCCTGTCTTTTCTTTAGGTGAAGGAGAAGTCGGATCTTCGGTCTTGTTAGCAACACTGTAGTAATATTTTCTCATTTTGCTTTCCACAGTCTCAAAATTTGGGCGATCCTCCATCCTATGTGGGAAAATGGATGGTTTTATTAACCTGATTTTTGACCATGCCATTTAAGCAACTTTGTAGCGGAAGTTTGTAGTAGCTACCTATTTCTGCTTGTTTTTTTATGAATGTTTTATATGCACACACTACACATCAGCTTTAGCCACTTGCCGACCAGCCATTGTACTGCGGCAAGGTGGTACGATCCCGTGAATCGCCATCATTGTACGTTGGCGCAGCATCTCATTTTTGTGGGTGTGCGTGCTGTCCAGGAGGAGAGCCAATCAGCAGGGTCATGGGCCACCCATGATCGTTCCCCGCAGTGACAGAACGGGGATCTGCCTGTGTAAACAAGGCAGATCACCGGTCTGACAAGGGAGATCACACAGATCCTGTCTTTCTGCTATGCAGGAAGATGGATCAGTGTGTTTTCCCAGCCACACAGTCCCCCATACAGTTAGAAAACACACATAGGGAACACATTTAACCCCTTTATCACCCCTAGTGTTAACCCCTTTCCTGCCAGTGTCATTAGTACAATAACAGTGCATACTTTTAGCACTGATTACTGTAATAATGTCACTGGTTCCCAAAAAAAGTGTCAAAAATGTCAGTTAGGTGTCCGATCTGTCCGCCGCAATGTTGCAGTCCCGCTAAAAATCACTGTTCGCCGCCATTACTAGTAAAATATAATAATAATAAAAATGCCATAAATCTATCCCCTATATTGTAGACCCTTTAACTTTTGCACAAACCAATCAATATACACTTATTGCATTTTTTTTTTTACCAAAAATATGTAGAAGAATACATATCGGCCTAAACTGATGAAGAAATTAATTTTTTTACATTTTTTTTGGATATTTATTATAGCAAAATGTAAAAAATATGTAATAAAATAAAAAACGCAGAGGTGATCAAATACCACCAAAAGAAAGCTCTATTTGTGGGAAAAAAAAGTACATAAATTTTGTTAGGGTACAACATTGCAGAACTGCGCAATTGTCAGTTAAAACGACGCAGTGCCGTATCGCAAAAAATGGCCTGGTCAGGAAGTGGGTAAACCCTTCCAGTCCTTAAGTGGTTAAAGAGGTTGTAAAACCCGAGAATGAAAAAACAAATAAAAAAAAAAAAACAAAGGCAAAGGCATAATGCATCGCATACCAGTGGCGGTTGGTGTATAAGAGGTGCTTGGGCAGCGTCTCCCCGCCGCTGACAAGTATAAAAAAAAAAAGGCAGCCCGCCCCCCCCTGTAGGAGGCGCCAGGACTTTTTTTTTCCTCGGCTCCTTGCTGTCTGCTGACAGCAAGTAGTGAGCCGATTGGTCAATCATTAAAGTCTATGTGTGTGTGCTGAACAGGGGCACACACATAGTCTGATTGGCTACCTCCAGAGCCATCAGAGCCAATGACTCTCTGTCATTGGCTACTGTGGGCGGGGGCGTGCTGGCTGTGTGTTTACTCACACAGGCACAGCACTCCGCCGGGTTTCAGT
Organism: Glandirana rugosa; assembly: GCA_018402905.1. Classification (NCBI taxonomy): domain Eukaryota; kingdom Metazoa; phylum Chordata; class Amphibia; order Anura; family Ranidae; genus Glandirana; species Glandirana rugosa. The sequence goes on along the minus strand of BLSH010080298.1, from coordinate 108,724 downwards.
CCCCAGCTGTTCACCATCTGCTCCAGCATGCTGACTGCAAGCCGATCTCTGCATACACCTGCCTGCTATTAGATGGGGTAAGTGTGGGACTTGTCCCGACTTCGGGTGGGGGGATGGTTGGTGGGGGGATGGTTGGTGGGGGGAGGTGCCGCCACGAGCCCCTATCTGGTGCCCTGTATGCCCTATCTGGTGCCCTGTATGCCCTATCTGGTGCCCTGTATGCCCTATCTGGTGCTCTGTATGCCCTATCTGGTGCCCTGTATGCCCTATCTGGTGCCCTGTATACCCTATCTGGTGCCCTGTATACCCTATCTGGGACCTTGTATACCCTATCTGGGGCTTTGTATACTGCTATCTGGTGACTCTGTATACTGCTATATGGTGACTCTGCATACTGCTATCTGGGGCTCTGTATACTGCTATCTGGGACTCTGTATACAGCTATCTGGGGCTCTGTATACTGCTATCTGGGGCGCTGTATACTGCTATCTGGGACTCTGTATACTGCTATCTGGTGGCTCTGTATACTGCTATATATTGACTCTGCATACTGCTATCTGGGGCTCTGTATATTGCTATCTGGGGCTCTGTATACTGCTATCTGGGACTCTGTATACTGCTATCTGGGGCTCTGTATACTGCTATCTGGGGCTCTGTATACTGATATCTGGGGCTCTGTATACTGATATCTGGGGCTCTGTATACTGCTATATGGGACTCTATATACTGCTATATGGTGACTCTGTATACTGCTATCTGGTGCTCTGTATACTGCTATCTGGTGCTCTGTATACTGCTACATGGTGACTTTGTATACTGCTATATTGTGACTCTGTATACTGCTATATGGTGACTCTGTATATCTATGCTGTGATGTTGTATACCCTATCTGGTGATGCTGGGCTGTATACTCCTGACACAAGGGGTGGAAACTATAAGGGGTGGGGTTTATAAGAAGTGGGAGGGGTCAAAAAGGAAGGAAATAATTTCCAGAAATAACATGTACATCATACAATCATTCCATAAACACAAGCCACTTACACTGCAAATATAACTTGAGGAAAATATGCCTATAAAATAGTTTACTATTTGCCAATAAAATCATATATATATATATATATACCCCCAGATTTCATTTTAAAAACCTAGTCATCTTAGTCTAAAGGAATGGCATGGGTGGCCATTCCTTCAAACGCCATGTGCCAGTGATGTCACTGGCTGCATGTACAGTACATATATCCTAAACAGTGCAAGTTTAGGAGATATTTACACTACCTATAGAGATGGAAATTTACTTCCTCTTTAAGGAGATTCACCCTTTCTATTTGTCCTGTTTACCATTATCAATTAAAGTAAAAGAAAATCCCAAATTTTGGGTTGTCCCCAGAAAAGTAACAGAAGGGAAATCTTCCAATGGGCACACTAGTTCTAGTGACCTGGGGTCCCCAAGGAATTCCATTCATTTGCACGGGTCTCCTCTCCCTTCCTGTTTGGCTATGGGACAGGAAGTGAATGGACTTCTCCACAATGGGACACATATGGCGTAAAAAAATCTGATAGGGCTTATAACACTCCTTTGCTCTATCCAAAATGAAAAAAAAAAAGGTTTTGCCTATAGTTCTACTTTAAAGTATCGAGAGAAATATAAGAAGCCCGTGTCTGACTCCACCTGTAACTAAAATCTGCATCAATGAAACCTGAGAATATTAAATTTGCAATTTACGACATCAGCGATGATATAATGTTTAAGAACATAATAAAATTACTAGGTTATAATAATTTTCTCACTTGTAGATCCAGCATTCCAACATGAGCTCATACATTTCTTTAGGACATTGTGCAGGGCATGACAGGCGCTCATTCTTATCAATAAAATTAATTACTTCATTGCCTTTTAATTTCTGAAATGGAAACATAAGCAAAGTGAGTGTCAAGAAAGAGCTTTTTCTGAAGGTTCAAATATTCAGACTGTAAAGTGAATTTGTACTGCAAAATCCATACCTTGTAAGGTTTCTGTCCATAGCTGAATGCTTCCCACATGGTTACACCAAAGCTCCATACATCACTACGACTGGAAAACTTACGGTAATGTATGCACTCTGGAGCATACCATTTCAAAGGCCATTTGCCACCTGACTTAGCCTACAATGATAAAAACAAATAACAGTTGTTGTATATGAGGATCCAATTGCTCTTTTCAAAATGTATAATTACATTGGAAAAGACGGCAAGTAGAAGAAATGCATCTGTGAACCTGTGATTAAAAAAGTTAGCCTCTAACACCAAACGCTATACATTAGCCCTCTCTAGCTCATCCACTCCCTCTGGTCCCTAATATGTACAGTACTAACAGATCTTACATTTATCTCATAGTTGTGGCTTGCTTGTTTACATCTGTTTACATGTGATTTATATAGACATAGGTGCAACAACCATTCCGGAGTGACAGTCCTCTCCAGACCATGCCCTTGCCACTAAGCAGGTTGGTGTCCTCTCTTGGGTCTCCCACCACAGCAGGACAGGGGGGCAGGAGATGCTGCACATCTGCACAGATAGTTTTTTCAAACAAGCGGGTAATCACCCACTAGTGTTAGGCGGACGTTCAGTCCGAGCATAAATTCGGGCTTAACATTGGCCATTCGCCCATTCAGCGAACACCCAAATTATTGGGGTGTTCAACCATTTATTCAGCCCACGAGCCTCTCACAATACACTGTGTGCAGCACAGTGTATTAGAAGCCCTGATTGGCTAAAGTAATGAAGGATTTGCCCAAGCAGGGCACAGGACACTGTCACAGCCATGCTTGGAGAAAGTAACGATGACTGTGCCCAATCATGGCTAGTTGCTCATAGGCCCACCACCCATAAAAGGATCCTTCCCAGAGCAGCCATTTGCAGTGTGATGTTGGAGTAGGGAGAGATAGCACAGGGCTCTGTTCATTGCTACTAGTGAGTTAGCATGCTATAGTGTGCTATTGTGATTCTATTGTGAGTGTAGAGTATTAGTGTAAGTGTAGTGTGGATCTAGTAATAGTGCAGCATGACTGTAGTGCGACTATTCATCTTTACTTTAGTGTCAGTTTAGTGTGAATATAGTGATAGTGCAATGTGAGGGTAGTGCAACCTTTTATTTTTACTTTACTGTCAGTTTGATGTTTCAGGGCAGGTTTGATAGGGCACTGATAGGGACTGACAGGTATCACTAATGACCACTGAAAGCATCACTGATTGGCACTGATTGTCATCACTGATGGGCACTGATTGGCATCACTGGTGGGCAATGGTGGGCATCACTGGTGGGCATTACTGATGGGGCTGCACTGATAATCATTGCACTGATTATCAGTGCAAATGTCCCCAATGAGAAAAGCCACTTATCGGTTCTCTTCTCCTCACATGCTGTCAGCGTGAGCAGAGGAATGCCGATAACTGGCATTTCCTATTTACACTGTGAGCAGCTGTGATTGGACACAGCTGATCACATGATAAAGAGCCTCTGTCATAGGCTTATTACCGTGAACGGTGATACGGTGTGTCCGAGAGACACGACACACCACCAATCGCCGTGCTGCACGCCCCCGGGGTGTGCACGAGCGGCCGTTCTGAAGGACATCATATGACATCTACTCATGAAACCCCTGCCCAGCTGTCAATCTGCTATAGGCCAGGCAGGAACTGGTGAAAGGGTATCAGCTCACAAGATTTCTGGCAGGATTTACAGATTTTTTTTCCCTTATTAAACAGATGTATTATAACACTTTCAATTGTATATGTAAAAAACCAAAAGAGAGCAAATAAGAGAAATTCCTCCTAAGAAGCAGCCAGTTGGCAGACTCGGGACTTCCACAGACATGAGACAATAGCTGGTTTAAGTGATTGCCATCTCAAATAGGTATTCTTACATTGGGTCAACTCTCAAGCCCCCCAGAAGAAATTGTACTAATTACCATTAGTGATAACATTTTACCATGTGGCTTATTCCAAAATTGGTGCTTTTAGTCTTTTTTTTTTTATTTGGAGCAATAATGGTTACAGGACAAGCTAGAAAAGTCAAAAACTGTATTTTGTTGTAATAAAACACACCCTACACTTTCCTTTTAGCAAAAGATGTAATACATTTTTTTAATTTATTTTTTTACTGTCGTGGTTAAGTGTTTCACCCTCCTACGCCTTCCGCCTCTCCAAGGCAATGTAATCTCTTTTTCCATCAATATTTTACATACAGACGCTATTCAGCTGATGAGCTGTGTTCACCAGCATAGTCTAATTTACAGATATGTGCTATCAACTTCCTCAAGAAGCTTTTTACGCACTTTCAGCATCTGTTTTAATTACTTAGTGATTAAGCAGCTTCTTTATCTTTTAATCCTTGCCTATGCTTCTGTTTAATCTGGTGCCATAACAGTTGCCCCAGGTTTCCTTTCTAATGCAGCATCTTATAAAGCCAACCTTGTACGCAATGACTAGAGTTGCATCCTCCTACACTGTGTGCATCAACAGAAACACACAGCTTCATAGCATAGGCACTCCCCTGCTCCCCCCCAAGCTAACATACTGACGAGACTGCACCGTCTACTGTTCACTCTTTCCTGTGAAGACTGGAGGTTCAGGAAATCAGCACTGAGAAAGCAAGAACCAGCAGCATTGAAAGTTGTAAACTACAAGTGCTGGGGAAACCACTGTAACAAATAGGTTACTGGGGAATGTTTATTTTATTGTGCTTAATGTGTTAAACTGAAAAATAAAATGCTGAAGATGTACTGATATCTTAACTCTGCTTCATTTAGTTGCACTTGCTAATATATAAGAGAAAACCATTTTCTGGGAAAAATGTTTAATTGTTTGTAATGGTTTATAATGGACTAACTCACATGGGTACTGAGGCCCCTAGACCGTGAATGGGTTGTTTGCTTATGTGGCTTGGGTGCTCTGTGCAGACAGCCCATGCTGGCGCTCTAAGGCAGCTGCCTTAAAGCGAAGCTCCACCCAAAAGTGGAACTTCCGCTAATTGGACTCCTCCCCCCTCAGGTGTCACATTTGGCATCTTTCAGGGGGAGGGGGAAGAGGACACCTGTCTTTTACAGTGTCCTTTTCCACACATCCGGGAGCTCGGGCCGGCGGCCGCGGACGTCAGCAGCCCGGCTCCCTCCTCCCTCCACGCTCTGTTACTGGCCTCCTGGCCAATAGCAGAGCGCAGCGGAGCCTTGCTCATGCGCAGTAAGACACCTGGCGTGAAGCTTTAATGCTACACGTCCAGGTTCCCTTACCCTCAATGGACGCGGCTACACCCGACCCCTTATCCGAAGATCGGCGGCAGGTGCCGACACCGCTGGACTCCAGGACAGGTAAGTGTCCTATTATTAAAAGTCAGCAGCTACAGTATGTGTAGCTGCTGAATTCTAATTTCTTTTTTTCCAGGCGGACCTACTCTTTAAGCCTCATACACAAGGTTAGATGGTCGTATGCAACAGGTCGTACAAACGAACGTTGTAAGCTAATCCGAACGTTAGTACGCGCGATTAGAACAGCCGACGTACAACGGTCGTACAACAGGAGTTGGATGAGCAAACTAGAAAACTTTGATAGTACCAACAAGCGGTCATACGACCGTTGTATCGTGTATGCAGAGAAGTTTGTCCAACAAGTTGTATTGTGCAAAACACGCATGCTCAGAAGTCAGGAACGGCCAGACACTAATTACATGCACCTGAACTTTCTCTTTATACGCTCATAACACGTCACTATGTTCGGCTTGGTCGTACGATCGTTTAGTGCATGTCAGTACGCGAGTTACATGATCCAACATACGATTTGGTCCGTTCGGTCGTACGACCGTCGAACCGTGTGTACGAGGCTTAAGTTGCTTTATAGTGGTGCTGACCCTGTGGCTTGGGACTAAAACACATGGAACTTCATTTTCACACAAGATTCTATACCCCTAGTGGAGCCCTGAAATATTACTTTGGGATTGGGCTTTCATTTCTATTATACACTATATTGTCAAAAGTATTGTGACGCCTGCCTTTACACACACTTGAACTTTAATAACATCCCAGTCTAATGCCTCATACACATGGTGCAACGGTCGTGCGACTGCACGTTCAACTTTTGGCCAAAATCAGCTGTTGGCTGTTGTGCCTAGACAGGAGTCAAGTAATCGTTCAACAAAGCTTCAACAAAGCCGAACATAGTGACGTGTTATGAGCGTCTAAAGCGGAAGTTCAGGTGAATGTGATTTGTGAATTAGGAATGTAGGTTTACACAAAGGGACACTTCCGGCCGTTCCTGACTTCTGAGCATTCGTGTGTTGCACAGTACATCTTTGTTGGCCCAACTTCTCTGTACACACGATATATCGGTCGTACGACGCCTTCTTGTACAACAAAAGTTTTCTAGTCTGCTCATTCAACTTCGGTTGTATGACTGTTGAACGTCGGCTGTTGTAATCGCGTATACTTAAACCTCGTACACACGGTGCAAAGGTTGTATAACCAAAGGTCCATCTTTGGACCAAGTTGGATGTTGGCTGTTGTGTCTCGCGTACTGACATGCACTAAGTGATCGTACAATCAAGCCTAACGTAGTGACATGTTACGAGCGTATGAAGAGGGAGTTCAGGTGAATGTGATTTGTGAATTAGGAATGTAGGTTTCCCAAAACGGACTCTTCTGGGCGTTCCTGACTTCTGAGCATGCGTGTTTTACACATACAAGTTTGTTGGACCAACTTCTCTGTACACACGGTACAACAGTTGTACAACCACTTGTTGTACAACCAAAGTTTTCTAGTCTGCTCATCCAACTTCTGTTGTACGACCATTGCATTGTGTGTACGGGCCTTTAATCCATAGGTTTCAATATTGAGTTTGCCCACCCTTTGCAGGTATAACAGCTTAAACTCTTTTGGGAAGGGTGTCCACAAGGATTAGGAGTGTGTCTATGGAAATGTTTGACCATTCTTCCAAAAGCGCATTTGTGAGGTCAGGCACTGATGTGGACGATAAAAGAAATGGCCGCGCTGCCCTATTTAACAATAGCACTAAGCTCAGTATTAAGTGACCTAGCCACAATATACAAAGTGTGAATTCCCCACCTTAAATTAAATTTAAATACAAATATAATGCGCTTGTGTATAGAAATCAACATATAAATATAACTACATCCAACCTGGGGTGAATATAGGTCCCCCACGTTGTGCATAGAAGCACTCTATACCGGTAACTAAACAAAAGCTATTCCAAAGCAATATGAAGACAGAAAAGTGTATATAAATGTTAGATATAAATCCAAAATTCCATAAAGTGTGATGATGCCAGTGTAAAAGAGAAATGCGAGACCTCCTCTTATCTTGTGCATAAACGCAGTGTCAACCGTCCACCATAACACCAATCCTGTGTGACAATCCACCACCAATCCGGATGTGCCCTTACCAGAGCCCCTGGACCCCCTATTATGGAGGGTCAGGGAACGCCTGTGTGGATATCTGGCCTCCACTCAGCCCCCGGGGGTTGATGTCCTCCAACAGAGCCTCCCGGAAATGCCACCAGATGCGTTTGTACCAAATAAAGATAAAAAAGGGCCACAATAGTGTGATACCTTTAAAAGCCAATTGTTTTAATAAAAAATATTGCACTTACAAGATCCGAACGTATCTGCGCAGAGATATACAGCAATCCACGTGTAAAGCAAGCGGCGACTCAGAGACAGCACTCACGCCCCTACTGGTTTCGTCACAACTGACTTCTTCCGGTGCCCCGGAAGAACTTAGTTGTAACGAAACCGGTAGGACGGAAGTGCTGTCTCCGAGTCGCCGCTTGCTTTACAGACAAATAACAAACAAGCACCCTCTATTTTACAGGGTTGAGCACTACCCAAATGACCACAAATGGAGGTAAGGTGCATAAGTCCACAAAATAATATTGCTTACATATATCAAAGATAGAGAACCATATACTCCGCCATGTTGGTCTGTCAACGCGTTTCGCTTTCAAAGATCAGTTTCATCAGGACAAGATGGGGTACGTGCTGGTTAGCCTTGAAAGCGAAAGAGTGTTGGTGAGACGTGAACACAAATAACACATAAGCAGAAACAGTACGGAATACCCGTAAGCGGGTGTAAATTTTATCAAGTCTGGTATGGGTCCAATGATTAAATCCTGCCCTCTCAAGGGTATATGCATATAAGTAGATGATATAGAATAGAGAGGTTTTTTTTAGAGAGACCACCAGTTACTGGGGCTTATAGGTGAGTATCCAGGATAGGCTATCCAGCTTCAATGGCTGAACCGGTGGGGAAATAATTTGTATAGATTTAATCTGGGGGAGTAACTCCACAAACAATGTATAGAAGAGACAGCAAAGGGCACATTCGGATATAGTCCTATTTTAGTATACATAGATGTGTGCCCTCAGAGAAATTCCAGACACTAAAGCCAAGGAAGGTGTCCCCACATATTAGAAGTGACCTTTTCTCACGCACAGGACCGTGTCCCCACCGGTTGCCGTGCTGTGTCTGGCTCCCCATGATCCTCTAGCTGCTGTCCTCCTCCGCCTCCTCAGCTGTGTCTGGCTCCCCATAATCCTCTAGCTGCTGTCCTCCTCCGCCTCCTCAGCTGTGTCGAGCTCCCCATAATCCTCTAGCTGCTGTCCTCCTCCGCCTCCTCAGCTGTGTCTGGCTCCCCATAATCCTCTAGCTGCTGTCCTCCTCCGCCTCCTCAGCTGTGTCGGGCTCCCCATTATCCTCTAGCTGCTGTCCTCCTCCGCCTCCTCAGCTGTGTCTGGCTCCCCATAATCCTCTAGCTGCTGTCCTCCTCTGCCTCCTCAGCTGTGTCGGGCTCTCCATGATCCTCTAGCTGCTGTCCTCCTCCGCCTCCTCAGCTGTGTCGGGCTCCCCATGATCCTCTAGCTGCTGTCCTCCTCCGCCTCCTCAGCTGTGTCCAGCACCCCATAATCCTCTAGCTGCTGTCCTCCTCTGCCTCCTAGGCTGTGTCCAGCACCCCATAATCCTCTAGCTGCTGTCCTCCTCTGCCTCCTAGGCTGTGTCTGGCTCCCCATGATCCTCTAGCTGCTGTCCTCCTCCGCCTCCTCAGCTGTGTCTGGCTCCCCATGATCCTCTAGCTGCTGCCCTCCTCCGCCTCCTCAGCTGTGTCTGGCTCCCCATAATCCTCCAGCTGCTGTCCTCCTCCGCCTCCTCAGCTGTGTCCAGCACCCCATAAACCTCTAGCTGCTGTCCTCCTCTGCTTCCTAAGCTGTGTCCTCTCCCCACTGTCCTCCGCCTCCCCAGCTGTGCCTGCCAGACATTCTTCAGTCCCTTGGGTTCCCCGGACATTCTAGAGGGGAAGTCAACGGCCGTCACTGTGCCCCCTAGGCAGCAGTGCGCCCTAGATGGCTGCCTAGCTCGCCTAGCAGGTGCGCCTGTGTAGCTGATTCATTGCACTGTCAGGCCTGTTCACACTTGAGCGATTAGGAATCCTGGGCAGAATTGGTGTAATTGTGCCTACAGTTCCAAATTGTGGCAAAACAAGTAATGCCAGGATGAATGACACCTCAAGCGTAGTGCAATTTTTCTGTGATTGTCACATGATAAAATGTGCAAAGCTCACAACTAAACGCACTTGTAAAAACGCACCTGGCTCAGGGCCAACGTTTGGCCCCTGAGCTTCTTTGGTGCAACAAATGTACATAGGGCAGCCAATTCAAGTGGACCGCAGAAAAACATGTGTGAATGTTGCTTTTAAAATCGCGAGCAGGAACCCACGGTCCCATTATGCGGTATGTGAATGAGGCCTCAGAGGTGAGCACAGGAATCTCCATACATTTTGTACACTGTGCAGAGGTCTCCCCCATATTATTTCCTCGTCTGGTCAAATGTTTTTAGCCTATAGTGTTATGCTTTTTTTTAATTGGTCAAATGTTCCTTAACTATTCTGGTCAAATGTCCTTGACATTTTTTTCTCTTAGGATTAAATGTGATGGAATGTTACATATGTCCTGCGACAAACATGTAGAAACTGACATTACAATTAAATATTATTCTCTAACTTGACGCTGTCAGTGTTATTAGGAATTGTATATGGTTCTAGCATTTATAATAAGTTTTGTTGTAAATTTTAATAAGGTTAGAAGGGATTTTACTAGGAGTGAAAAATCATAAATTACTTTATACAAATCTACAGTTTTACTTTTTGTTTTATTATATATAGTATATGGTTTAGGGGGACTTACTAGATTTTCAATTTACTAATATGTTTAAGAACTAAACAACATGCTTGGCCTAGATTGAAGTAAGAAGGCACACAGCAATAACTGGTTAACATAAATAAATGTACAGTATATATACTGTGTAAAACTCTAAGGCCATCTTGTGTTCACTTTAAAGAATTACTTCTGTTAGAGTAGTAGAAACAGCTAAGGGCTCGTTCATAGCAGAGCTCATGCGTCAGAGTGCACATAACATGCAGCCATGTATTTTTTAGGTTGTGCTGAAATGTATTTTTATAAAGTTTTGTAGTATGATTTTTAAAGCTTTTTTTCTTTCTTTTTTTTTTTTTCCTTAAGGGTTCATTGACACAGGCTTCAAAAACCTTGTGTACAGATGCATACAGAGTACAGTTGTGCATGCATCTGTAAGTAGCAGTATATACTGTAAGTATATCGGCATGTTCATACTACTGTATCCAGGGCCATAATGTTGTTCAGAAGCATAAAAAAACAGGACCTTATTTTTTAGCATTATTTATGTTGTACACGTGTAAATGTGTAACATTTTCATGTGGACAAGCATACAGCATTAATACAGCCTATAACTCACCTCCAGCCCACATGTATATATCAACAATGTGTAGACAAACTGCTGCTTATACATTATTGATGATTACATGTTGGCCCTGAATGGCCGTCTGCATCCTAGCAACCAAGGGCTCAAGGCGGCAGGTGCCGCCAGTGTCCTAGCAACAAAGAACCTAGGCAGCAAGGCTCATCAATTGTGTGCAATCATATACCTGGTGCCACCGACTACACATTGTTGATATTTACATACAAGCCAGCACTGGCCAATGGGGCCCATGTATGTTGTACTGCTAGATGCCTGTAAATGATACACAAACTTTATATGCATACAGCGAATGAACACTTAATAAAGCACAAGCTTTCTGTCAGCTTTTGCTGGTAATATCCTGCATTTCCTTTTACTTTGTGACACAGTTATGATTATCTGAATAAGCCCTAGATCTCCACTGGATTTTCAAATTTCCCTTGCACTTAACTAGGTACTTAAAATTAAAGTGGTTTTAAAGGCTCACTTTTTAAATTAAAATCAAAAAGAGGTTTATACTAACCTGCTCTGTACAATGATATTGCACAGAGAAGTCTGTTAACTTTTCTTTAGCTGTCCCCTACCAGTGCTCTCCCCATTTTCTTTTTATGGGTGCCTCCAGCAAGTCAGCTGCTGTGGGGATACTCATGTGGATGCGCTCTCGAGCCAGGCTGTATGCATCAATAGATATTCACAGTGCTGCTTGGCCATGCCCTCCTGATCTCTCCTTAATGGGTTTGACTGAGAGGCAGGGCCACCTGCTGTTTAGGAGTCTGGGTGGATCCTGACATTATTGTCGGGATCCCTCCAGAGTCTGGAGACGCTCTGTGACATTACAGGACAGCACAAGTAAGTACACTCCTGTGACCTACATGAGAAATATGGCCAAAAGAGCTTTGGCTATACTTCTCTTTTAAAGCACTCTAATTTCACCAATAATTAACCATATGTGCAACAATAGCAGCCTTTGCTTCCTCTCCTTAGGGGGTTGGCGCAATAGCGTCCACAAGAAGGCAACTTTTCCTCTCTGTACTTGCCATGTGTCCCTATATGGGTAGTTTGTTCAATCAACTGGAAGATAATTACTGTTGCTAAGGTTGGTTTGTACATGCATTGGTTCTAAGGTTAATTTGTGGTGCAGGGACAAACTCCACTAGGCCAATTTTGCCTGCAGAAGGCAGAGAAAGAAGACCTGACTGACCACTTAAGGACCGGAAGGATTTACCCCTTTAATGACCAGGCCATTTTTTGCGATACGGCACTGCGTTGGTTTAACTGACAATTGTGTGGTCTTGTGATGCTGTACTGAAACAAAATTTATGTCCTTTTTTTCTCACAAATAGAGCTTTCTTTTGGTGGTATTTGATCACGTCTGTGGTTTTTATTTTTTGCACTATAAACAAAAAAAGAGCGACAATTTTGAAAAAAACACAATATTTTTTACTTTTTGCTATAATAATAAATATTAAAAAAAAATGTAAAAAAACTAATTTATTCATTGGTTTAGACCGATATTTATTCTACTACATATTTTGGTAAAAAAAAAAAAAAAAATCACAATAAACGATAAACAAAAGTTATTGCGTCTACAAACTTAGTGATAGATTTATGGACTTTTATTTATTTTATTTTTTTTACTGGTAATGGTGGCGATCTGCGATTTTTAGCGGGACTGCGACATTGCAGCAGACAAATCTGACCCCAAATTACACTTTTTGGGGACCAGTGACATTATTACATTGATCAGTGCTATAAAAATGCATTGATCAATGTATAAATGACACTGGCAGGGAAGGGGTTTACACTAGGGGGCGATCAAGGGGTTAAGTGTGTTCTAACTGTAGAAGGAATGGGCTGCCAGGGACATGACAGATCGCTGTTCCCGATCACAGGGAACAGTAGATCTCTGACATGTCCCCTGTCAGAACAGGGATCTGCCTTATTTACATAGGCAGATCCCTGTTCTGCCTCTGTACACAACGATTGCGGCCAGCCGCCGGACATCGAGTCTGCTGAACCCACGCACGCGCCCCGCAATCTTACATGCATGGACCGGCATACAGGTACATTGGTTCGCGCAGGAGAGCCGACCTGCTGCAGTAGTAGTACGGCAGTCGGTCAGCAAGTGGTTAAATAGCTGCTGCAATTTTTTAGTTGAGGACAGCCAACTAACCATACTCATTTTTTGGGAAGGGTAAACACTGAGAGTCAGCTATCGTAGTGGTCGGCGAAGGCTGAAGTGATGGACAACTCTGAGTGTTGGTGTATACTTTAACCACTTGCTGCCTGCCCACAGTACATTTACTGTGAACCGGCGGTACAGTACATTACCGCCAAACTTCCAGGTTTGGGGCGGACATGCACGTGCCCCCTGCGGACCCATGCTGTGATTGGACACAGCACGAGTTTGGCAGCAGATTTCAGCCAATGATTTATGGCTGAAACCTGCTGATTGGCTGTGGCCAATTACAGTACAGAGTTCTGTGTTGACAAACAGACAGAACTCTGTACACACACACAGCGATCTGTCTGTTTCTTCTTGCTGAAATCAACTCAGGGAGAAAAATCAGACAGTTATGTTAGTAAAAGCAGCACATTACACTTGATAGGCACCCAGTTAACCCCCTTTATTTCCCCTTGATGTTATCCCTTTCCCAGCCAGTGTCATTAGTACAGTGTTCACTGATCACTGTATTAGTGTCACTAGTGACATCAGTGTCAGTCACTTAGGGGTTTATTTACTATATATATAAAAATGTTGCGCTAATAAACAAAAATCATGCAATCACCAAGTGAAGTAACATCAATCCTAAATGTACAATATTAATCTCATAACAGTCACAAATATAAATATAAGTTCATAAAGGCTGAAAACAGTGTAAAGAAGGTGCTCCAAAGTGAATACGAAAGTTCAAAGAGGAATTCAGACATTTAAGAAAAGCATCCAGCTCTGTAGTATATCCTTAGAGTCCCATCACCGGAGGGCATGCAAAAAACCTCTTGTGCAAGTGTTATAAGTTGGATACTCTTACCAGCTGCAAAGGACCTACAATCCCTAATAAGGACAATAAGGCAGGCAGATATCACCCTCTGCAGGGTATAAGAAGAGGCTCTTCCATCAGCTCAATCTGGAGGTGTATAGGGAACTCAGGTATAAACCTCTAATATCTCATCCAATCTCAATCACCGGGCAGGGAGCAAAGAGAAGAGATGGAATCCAATAGTGTAATTCCATTTGGTATATTTATTAAAAACAAGAATGATGGGTACTTACGAACATTCCTTTAAAAGATCGCATTTAAAAACAGATATTTGCCGGCAATCTTTTAAAGGAATGTTTGTAAGTACCCATAAAAAGACAGACTATACCAGCAAACACATAAAGCAATCAGCAAACCATAGCCTTAGTGGGATGTAAGTTGGGCATTATGCACACTACCCCCCTAAAACTATATATCTATTTGTAAACTAATATAAGCACTGCAAACAAAGATTCTGGCCTTTTCTCAGGCCAAATACCCGCCACATATGCAGGCCTTTAAATAACCTAGCTAGCATTGGTAGCACACGTACACCCACCCAGTAAAGGACACACCCACCAGTGTAATTCTGTCTCTTCATGTATGCCTCAAGTGCTCACACCTGTCCATCAGAAACACACACTCTTTACAAATGACAGAATGCATCAGCATATATATCTGTGCAGGGAAAACCTACAAATAACAAACGTCCAAGGCTCTGGCCATGAACAGTGATACCAAAAATCTAAAAATTAAATGTGTATGTTGTTGGGTATGTGGAGGGTACAAAACAGGAAATGACAACTTTACTTTGTAAGGGCTGTTTCACACAAATTGTTGACAAAGCCCATTTGTCCTTCATCATCAGCATACACCTTTATAACATGTGTTCAGCATTACACCAGACTAATACATCCATATCTGGCTCAAAACACAGTTCTAAATCTGGGGCAAACCCACACTCACTTGATTTATAATGTCATTTCTTGGGTTTCCATTATGTGAAACCCATCAAAAATGTAATCACTGGTGAAAAATAAAATTTCTAGCCAGGTAGCAGTACATTTGGGATTCAAACCATCAACCCCAGTGCTGCGAAGCAGAAGTGCTAACCAGTTAGCCACTGTGCCGCCACATGGATGGAGGCTGCATCTCTGTGGTGTCAAAAATTCCTAGGTCCCAGGGGTGCAATAAGTTAATCAATGCAGATGTACTGCTGAAGGTTGGAGAACCTTTGAACAACCTGACACTTACTCCTGCAAAGCTGTTTAAAAGCATCTGAACATATATAGCAAAAACTGCAACAATATGGGGGTTTGGTCACACTAAATGGCCATGGGGTGCTAAGCCCACTGACTGCTTCAAAGTACCCTAATTTTCCAGTGGGTTCCTACACTAACTTTGGAGTGAATGATCCTATCTCTTAAACCATGGAAGCAAACACTCCTCTTTATGGGAGACCAGAGGACTCATACCATGGATCAAGTGGACACTGATTGGAGATAATGAGGGAGGATGAGGTTCACCAGCCCAAAAGGTCTGGTCAGGACCACAACGTGCAAAAAATATATATTTGGGGGGAACACCTTAAAAACGCATGGTGCTGCTGTAAGACCACAATAGACAAAAAAGTACATATTACAGTGCACACATGACACTTACTTAGGGTTGCCACCTCATCCCTTTAAACCCAAACACATATGAATTAGACAGGTTCTGTGGCTGATTAAGGTGGTAATTAAACTCACTTGGTGCCTTATCTGCATTAAATTAGCCTCAGAACCTGTGCAATCCATATGTGTTCGGGTTTAAAGGGATGAGGTGGCAACTCTACACTTACTCCTGCAAAGCTGTTTAAACGCATATAAACATGTATATCAAAAATGCAACAATATGGGGGTTTGGTCACACTAAATGGCCATGAAGTGCTAAGCCCACTGACTGCTAGGTTCACTCCAAGGTTAGTGTAGGAACCCACTGGAAAACTGGGGTACTTTGAAGCAGTCAGTGGGCTTAGCACTTCATGTCCATTTAGTGTGACCAAACCTCCATATTGTTGCATTTTTTTGCTATATATGTTTACATTTCTAAACAAAAAAATCTCATTTGAAATGACTTGCGGTTACAAATGCCGGCACCTGGCTATTAGAAAAAAAAAAAGAGTCCCAGTCCATACCAGGCCCTTTGGGTCTGGTATGAATTTTAAGGGGAGCCCCATGCCAAAATTAAGAAAAAAATTGGCGTGGGGTCCCCCCACAATCCATACCAGATCCTTGTCCGAGCATGCAGGCAAAGGGGGGGGGGCAAGAGATCGCCCCCCCTCCTGAACTGTACCTGGCCACATGCCCTCATGTGTTGGTGGTACATCGCGGGACATCACAGGACACTTTTTTTGCTTTTTTAATAAAAGAATTGTCAAAAACTGTCTCTTGTGGCTTTTACATTTTCACACTTTTTGGTGGGGTCGGGATCTGGGGGTCCTCTTTTTAAAGGGGGCTTCCAGATTCCAAAGAGCCCTCAGACCCCAACAACCACAGCCCAGGGTCTCTGCTGCTTACGGGATCCATCGATAGCAGCGGAGACGATCGGATCTGCTCCCCTAACTGCCTGGATGCCAAGTGAGGGCAAGATGGTGCTCGCGAAGCTCCATGGCATTCAAGGGCAGAAGCGACGTCAAATGTCACTTCCGCCCAATGCTCTTAAAGGAGACAATTTTTTTTTCCCAAGTGACTTTTTTTTTTAAATTGCATTTTAGTGTAAATATGAGATTTGAGGTCTTTTTAACCCCAGATCACCTCATTTTTTTCCATTGCAAGAAATGTTTACATTTTGCAAATTCGGTGTGACATAAAGTATTGCAATGACCGCCATTTTATTCTTTAGGGTGTTAAAAAAAAAATATATATATATATATATAAAATGTTTGGGGGTTCTAAGTAATTTAGCAAAATAAAGTGATTTAACTTGTAAACACAGAATCTCAGAAAGAGGCTCTGTCCTTAAAGTGGAACTTCAGTCATTTTTTCATCTTTCCATCTATTAAATCCTTTGCCCTTGTTGTTTTAGCTTTGGATAGTAAAACATTCTTTTTTCTGCCAGTAAATACCTTATACAGCCCACTTCCTCTTTCTTGTCTGGATTTGCCTAGGCAAATGACATCATACACAGCTCTCTCTCTCACTCTTGTGAGAGTTTTCCAGGAAGCGAGGGGGATGAGTCATAAGAGGACCAATGAGAGCTGCAGAGTTGTAGGCGTGGCTCTGTGTTTCTGTGTAAATCCAGGAAGTGAACAGGCAGCAGCTTCAGCTGCCCACAGTTAAAACGTTTGCTGCCAGACTCAGTGGAGAAAGATTTCTGCAGCATATTTGGCAAGTACAGAATCACAGTATATATAAAATAATATGCAAAGTGGTTAGAGGGAAGCTTCAGAATGACAAAGATATTTTTATTACAAATTATGTGAGCAGATTGCAGTTCCTCTGTTAAATGACATTTTTCCTTCAGAAATGTAATTATTGCTGCAGCATTTTCTATACATCGCACAGATGTGCCACTACAGATAGACTAAGGGGACCCCCCTAGGCATGCCATTTAAAGGAATATTTCATTTTGATTGTTTCACTTTAAGTATCATTAAAATTACTGCACCTTTTTAAACAATTTTAAAAATGTTTTTTCTATTGATACATGTCCCCTAGGGCAGTACCCGGGTCCAATACACTTTTTAGGGCAATAACTTGCATATAAGCCTTTAAAATGAGGACTTTGGATTGTTCATGTTCATGTCTTATAGACTTTAATAAGGTTTGCATATTCACTAGAACTTTTTGGTCCCCCCTGCAATAGACACATTCCTACTAGCTGATGTCACATGTTTCTATGCATGCCTGTGCTCAGCTCTGTAGCCTAGTGGTTTGCACTCCTGCCTTGAAAGGCTCATGCCATGGGTTCAAATCCTGCACATGTTATCAAAAGGCTTTTTTTTAATAACAACGAACATGTCATACTTACCTACTCTGTGCAGTTGGTTTTGCACAGAGCAGCCCGTATCCTTCTCTTCAAATGCATGCAATGGTATGGAAGTATTCAATAATATTATGGTGTGGAATTCCATAAATAACACACTAGTTAACGTGCAGGGTGCATGTTTTGTTTATTTGCTTGTGCACTGGAAAAATCAACACAGCTACCTTAGGTGGGTGGTAAGTTGGCTGGGATCTGAACTCATAACCTGATTGTTTTGTAGACATCAGTGCACATCACCAAGCCATTGTGTTAAGTACGCTGAGATCTGTATAATAGTGTAGTATGATTAAAGAGGCTGTAAAGCCTCTAAAAATAAAACCCTGAAAGAGAAAGGCATAATGAGCTAGTATGCATCACACACTAGCTCATTATGAAATACTTACCTTAGAACGAAGCCCTGTATCAGAGTCAGCACTCTGAGTACAGGGCAGACATCTTCCACCCGAAGTTACTTCCAGATTCGCGGCTCCGGCACTGTGATTGGCCGGAGCCCTGACGACGTCACTCCCGTGCATGCGCACGGGATCCGTCGGTAACGGCACGGCCCCATAGAAACGCCACTAAGTGGCCCGTTTCTTCAGTACGCACGTGCTGATGATGTCGGCACATGCAGATACAGGGAATATCTCCTAAACTATGCAAGTTTAGAGAATATTTCCGGGACCTACAGGTAAGCCTTATTATAGGCTTACCTGTAGTTTAAAGTGGTTGTCAAGAGTTGACAACCACTTTAACCTCCCTGGCGGTAACCCCGATTGTGGCTCGGGGTTCATTTTCAGTGCCAAAAGCACTAGCCCTGAGCCACACTCGGGATTACACTGTTAAATGGCTCTGCATGTACTTACCTTGTCCCTGTGATCCTGCGATGTCCTCCGGCAGTGTCTTATCCGCCTGATGTACAGTATCTCACAAAAGTGAGTACATCCCTCACATTTTTGTAAACTTTTTATTATATCTTTTCTTGTGACAACACTGAAGAAATTACTCTTTTCTACAGTGTAAATTAGTGAGTGTACAGCTTCTATAACAGTGTAAATTTGCTGTCCCCTCAAAAAAACTCACACAGCCATTAATGTCTAAACCGCTGGCAACAAAAGTGAATACACCCCTAAGTGAAAATGTCCAAATTGGGCCCATTAGCCATTTTCAGCGTCATGTGACTCGTTAGTGTTACAAGGTCTCAGGTGTGAATGGGGAGCAAGTGTGTTAAATTTGGTGTTATCGCTCTCACGCTCTCATACTGGTCACCAGAAGTTCAACATGGCACCTCGTGGCAAAGAACTCTGAGGATCTGAAAAAAAGAATTGTGGCTCTACATAAAGATGGCCTAGGCTCTAAGAAGTTTGCCAAGATCCTGAAACTGAGCTGCAGCATGATGGCCAAGACCATACAGTGGCCTAACAGGACAGGTTCCACTCAGAACAGGCCTCACCATGGTCGACCAAAGCAGTTGAGTGCACGTGCTCAGCGTCATATCCAGAGGTTGGCTTTGGGAAATAGACATATGACTGGTGCCAGCATTGCTGCGAAGGTTGAAGGGGTGGGGGGGTCAGCCTGTCAGTGCTCAGACCATACGCCGCACACTGCATCAAACTGGTCTGCATGGCTATCATCCCAGAAGGAAGCCTCATTTAATGATGATGTACAAGAAGGCCCGCAAACAGTTTACTGGAGACAAGTAGACTATGGACATGGATTACTGGAACACTGTCCTGTGGTCTGATGAGACCAAGATAAACTCTTTGGTTCAAATGGTGTCAAGCGTGTGTAGCGGCAACCAGGTGTGGAGTACAAAGACAAGTGTGTCTTGCCTACAGTCAAGCATGGTGGTGGGAGTGTCATGGTCTGGGGCTGCATGAGTGCTGCTGTCACTGGGGAGCTACAGTTCATTGAGGGAACCATGAGTGCCAATATGTACTGTGACATACTGAAGCAGAGCATGATCCCCTCCCTTTCGCAGACTGGGCCGCAGGGCAGTTTTCCAACATGATAACGACCCCAAACACACCTCCAAATAAAACACTAAAGAAGCTCAGGGGAAAGGTGATGGACTGGCCAAGCATGTCTCCAGATCTAAACCTTATTGAGCATCTGCGGGCGTCCTCAAATCGAAGGTGGAGGAGCGCAAGGTCTCTAACATCCACCAGCTCCGTCATATCGTCATGGAGGAGTGGAAGAGGACTCTAGTGGCAACCTGTGAAGCTCTGGTGAGCTCCATGCCAAAGAGTGTTATGCCCAAGAGGGTTAAGGCAGTACTGGAAAATAATGGTGGTCACACAAAATATTGACACTTTGGGCCAATTTGGACATTTTCACTTAGGGGTGTACTCACTTTTGTTGCCAGCGGTTTAGACATTAATAGCTGTGTGTTGTGTTATTTTGAGGGGACAGCAAATGTACACTTTTATACAAGCTGTACACTCACTACTTTACAAAGTAGCAAAGTTTCATTTCTTCAGTGTTGTCACATGAAAAGATATAATAAAATATTTACAAAAATGTGAGGGTGTATTCACTTTTGTGAGATACTGTATAATGGTTCCGGGCTCTGTTCCCTGCGAGCGAGGCAATGCATGGGGGGCGGAGCCTCTGGGAATTTCAAAAAGTTATAAACACAAACACACATACAATACATTGTAATCTGTTGATTGCTTTACTGTATCAAATCAGTACACCTCAGATTTGTCCCCAGTGCTTTGTCCAGTGCCATGCAGTGTTCTTTGTGTCTGGAAAACTGAGAGCGTCCATGGCATCTTAAAGACGTCCCTCTACGTCATCCAAAGCGCTTCTGGACCAGCTAGAGCAGTGTTTCCCAACCTAGTCCTCAAGGCACACCAACAGGTCATGTCTTCAGGATTTCCATTATTTTGCACAGGTGATTTGATCAGTTTCACTGCCTTAGTAATTACCACAGCTGTTTCATCTTAGGGAAATCCTGAAAACATGACCTGTTGGTGTGCCTTGAGGACTGGGTTGGGAAACACTGAGCTAGAGGACATAAACAGTGACTTAGAATCGCATGAAGAATGGAGCGAGAGTGAGTCGTGGGGTACTTCATCATCAGACAAGGAAAGTGACAACAGTGACGATCCTGTGACCGAGCTCAGTGAGGTGCGCATTTGGTGCTCTATTGACTGTGATATGGATCACACAGCTCCCCCAAGATTCCCGTTTACTGGAGCACCTGGTATGTAAGTGGACGTTGAAGATGACAACTCCCTGGTGCACCAAAAACTATATTTGACCAATGAGGTGATTGAAAAAATAGTTATTGAGACAAACCGGTACCATGAGCAACAACCAGCTACTACTCATCGGAGGTTTTCAAGAAGTAGAAAGTGGGAACCAGTGACCAAAGATGATATTTACAAGTTTCTGGGCCTAATAATTGTTCAGGGAGTGGTGGGAAAACCTCTGCAGAAGTGGTATGAAAACAACAAATAAATGACTTGCCACTCCATTCTTTGGCATGGTCATGTCAGAATACAAATTTTCCCTGATAATGAAATTTTTGCATTTTGAGAACAATGAGGAATTTGATGAAACTACTCATCCTGCACGAAACTGAAGAACATTGAGGAAGTATCCCAAATGATTCAAAAATATTTAAAACGGAGCTATGTGCCAGAAAGATACATCAGCATAGATGAAAGTCTAATGGCCTACAAATGAAGGCTCAGCTGCATACAATACATCGCATCAAAGAGCATGATTTGGCGTACAATCGTTCATGCTATGTGAAACATCAACTGGCTACATATGGAATTCAATCCTATACACTGGTAACGGGACAAAATTCGACCAAAAATACAGCAATTATGGAATGACAACATCTTCTGTTCTTTCCCTCTTTGAGCCATTGCTAAATAAGGGCTATTGTGTAGCTAAAGACAACTTTTACACATCCCCTGAACTGTATGAGTTTCTATTGCAAAATAAAACAGATGCCTGTTAGGGCTAACTGGCACAACCTGCCGCCAATGTTTGGCAAAAAGAAGCTAAACACGGGACAAATGGTTGCTTGGCAGTAAGGCAAAATGATGGCACTGTGATGGCGTGACAAGAAAGATGTGTGCCTAATGAGTACAGTGCATAACACCGCCACTGTTATGGTACACGCGAAAGGAGGGAAAGACAGCATGAAGCCCCAGTAGTGCTTGACTACAATAACACCATGGGAGGTGTCGACAGAGCTGAACAAGCAATGACATTTTATCCTGCAATGTACAAACAATAAAAAAAAAATACTACAAAAATTTATTCAGGCATCTTCTTGAGTAATGTTTATGGAATGCGTACATTCTGCTACAAAAAATAAAAAGAGTGACAAGCCTGTGGTTCATGCTGACTTTATTTGGAGAGTTGCAGAATGTATTTTTGTCAAGCACCAAACACCATCAATGGCTGTGAACAGATCTGGACGTCGTGCTGTTGGTGTTGTCAACCCAGAACGCCTGACTGGTCGTCACTTTATGGACTACATGCCACCAACCGAAAAAAGGTAAGCACCAACAAGAATGTGTGGGGTTTGTAGTTGCAAGAGAAATGACATTGGAAAAAACAAGGTTCCATTGTCCTAATTGTGACGTTGGACTTTGTGCAGTCCCATGTTTCAAAATATATCATACCCGGGATATTTACTAAACTGTCTAGCATTACAGTGACTAGTAATATTGCACCCTTTTTTGTTCATGTCAGTGTTTTTGGTTTGATTATGTTATTGAATTAAATTTATTATTATTATATTCTTAGTTTTTGTAATTATTTATAATTTATTATATTATAATTTATAATTTTGTGTTTCAAACTTTTTCATACCCAGGATGTCTACTAGACTCTTGTTTGGACAGATTTAAGTGAGTTATTCCTAAGAATTACAGGCCTACAATATAAAACGCCAAATTTCCATGCAAAATAATGTACCGCTTTGAGATGCAAAAATCTGACAGAATCATACCACCAGGGAGGTTAAAGAATGAACATAAAGAATTACTGCTTTATAATCTCATAAAATACGAAATGAACAGAAAAAAAATATAACAGATACGTAACTGTAAATGTTCAATGCATGTAACTTTACAGAATAGCAGACATTACTCTGTAATACTCATTCATAACTGCATTTGTTAGCAAAAGAACAAAACAAACTAGGAATACTAATTGTAATATAAATAAATAGATGCACATGAGGTAGAGCACATCTCACATAAAAATGTTTTATTCACATTCATGTGATCATGGCTGCAGTGTAGTTCCATATAATAAACTCGATAGCAATTGGCACTTGCAAAATTCTCGCATGTGCCAATTTGGTAGTTACAACGGTATATTCTCCAGTAATAGCGTGCTTTTTCATTCGCATGTTCGTCCAGTTAAAGTCTTAATTGGCTGAAATGGGAGTAACTAAATGTAGAGCGACCATTACTTCCCGGCTTTCTTAGTAAATTAACCCCTTAGTGTCTCTCCCAGTCAGTGTCTGTTAGTGCCAGATTTACCGCCACACTATCATAGTCCCAGTATAAGTCGCTGATCACCGCTATTAGTAGTATAGTGACTGTATGGATCAGTGTCTTGATCACGATCAGAACTATACTAGTGTCTCCAATAGTACAGTGTCCCCAAAAACGCAGTTTGGTTTTCACCAAAGACATGTAGTAGAATACATTTTGACCTAAATTAATGAAGACATTTGATTTTATTTGGATATGTTTTATAACAGAAAGTTGAAAATATTGTTTTTTTGTTTTTTTTTCAAAATGTTTAGTATTTTTCCGTTTAAAGAAAAAATAAATAAACCAGTGGTGATCAAATGCCACCAAAAGAAAGCACTATTTGTGTGAAAGAAAAAAACATATAAATTTCATTTGTGTACAGCGTTGCATGACCGCACAATTACACATTAAAACAGCACAGTGCTGAATAGCGGAAAAATGCCCTGGTCATGAAGGGGGTAAAACCTTGTGGAGGTCAAGTGGTTAAAGGCAACCATGCACATGTGTAAACATTTTCAGGTTATGATGAGCTTAGAGAAGTGTAGCAGTCACATGCTCCAGACTGTCTAGGGGTGGCGGAGCAGCTAATGACTTTGTTGAAGTACCAGTATCATACTTTTCCCTAAGAAGCTGTGCAGAAGGTTTTTTTCCTCACTATTTATAAAGAGACAGATTTCATAAAGGCCCATCACATTTCATTTTATGTCTTCTGGAAAGGTCCGATTCCTCCAGTTTTTTTTTACAAATAATGAAACTTGCATGACATGGGACATATTAATTACACATTTAGCATAGAACAAATGTGTCATGTGTAGGGATGAGCCAAACACCCCCTCCAACCTGGAGCTCTACACAAAGTGAAACAATTGGAGGGTTGTATTTCTGCCCGGGACATTAGAGTGGAAGTCCGCGCTAACACTAAAATCTCTAAATATACAGACCTCCACGATCTAACACTAACCTGTCTAGCCCTGTAAAGAGGAAATCGCTATACATACCTTTTTTGTAGCTGCTGTGGTCTGGTTTCCAGCAGTGTGAAGCTCTGCAGAGGAGACAGCCGACAATGGCTGGGAAATGAATGGTAAGTGACGTCACCCATAGACTTACTATGGGGCTTCCATTGTTGGCTGCCTCCTCTGAATCCACCTCCACTGCAAAGCTGCCGCTGACAGCTGAGTGTGGGACTGGACCAGAGCGGCTTCAAAAAAGGTATATATAGCGGTTTCTTCTTTACAGGGCTAGATAGGTTAGTCTTAGATCATGGATGCCTGCAGATTTAGAGATTTTAGGGTTCGGGTGGATTTTTACTTTAATAATTATAACATCATATTTGGCATTAGATATTTGGTAGCAAGGTGGCAAAATACCCAAACACCATGCCAGTACATTTTACAAGGCAGTGCTTGGAAGGATTCCCCTTTTCATGGTATCCCTGCTCAAAGAACCCTTCTAATACCGAAGGACATGGGGGTCACAAAAAACTCTATATGTGCTCTGCTTACATATTAAGCACTATGGAAAATATAAGCACTGTATAATCTGTCAAAAAGAGGTAGCTATAAGATCTTGTTCTTGGACATGAACTATGAAAACTCTAAAATAATTTTCTTGTATTAAGTTATAAACATCTGTGCATCAGTACTGTGACTTAAAGAGGAGGTCTGCCCACCCCTGCAAAAAAGTAAAAGCCAGCAGCTACACATACTGTAGCTGCTGACTTTTAATAATAGGACACTTACCTGTCCTGTAGTCCAGCGATGATGGCACCACAGCTGATGTTTCCATCAGCTTTCGGGTACTGCCACCGCCACTGCCGGTAAGGGAACCCGGCAGTGAAGCATTACAGCTTCACGTCCGGGTCCTTACTGAGCATCCATGTGGCACCACTGCGCTCTGCTACTGGCCCGGCGGCAGGGGAAGGAGGAGGGGGGACGAGCTGCTGATGTAATTTGCCATGGTCTGGTCTCCCGGAAGTGCCAATGGAGAAAGGTGCCAAATGTGGCACCAGAGGGGGGAGGAGACAAATGAGCATAAGTTCCACTTTTGGGTGGAACTCTGCTTTAAGAAAAGTAAACCAATAAGGATTTCCTATTGGGCCTAAGATGGCTAACCCTGCCTAATAGGTCTCACAAAATTCCAGAGGTTCAAAGCAATGCTATAGCCAAAAGAATTCTGCTTGTTATCCACATATTCATCTTTATGTATTGCTGCCATATAGAAAATAAAGGCTGCTGAATACACTTATCCTGTCTTTCATTTGAGATCTTTTTCAATAGCATTTATAAATATTCCCCATATGTTTTAATGCCTACACACACAATGTTAGGTTGTTTTTATTATGCTTAGCCTCTCTTTGCTTTTACAATCCACAAAAAGGGCTGCATATTTTGTTTGGCTTTAATATGGCTTACTGTACTGACCAATATATGATATAATGTAGTATAATGTAATGACTACAATGTAAAAAAACACCAACTCCATACAATAAATATTCATGAAACAAGACTGTTGAGAAAGGACCTTTTAAACATGAATCTATTGTACATTTTTTGATAGGTTTTTGCATCAGTGATGACACACACGTGGCATATATGACACATATATGGCTCTCTGGGTCACATATGAATCATATATGCTGTATAAATAAGAAATGATATTAAAATAGTCTCTAATTTCAATTCTAATTAATGACATTACCGTGTAGTAGTGGTCATCCATTGCAAGTGCCTTAGAGAGACCAAAGTCACTGATTTTTGCATAATGTTGGTTTACAAGAAGGACATTGCGAGCAGCCAAGTCACGATGCACAAAATTATGTTCCTCTAGATATTTCATCCCCAAAGACACCTGATGCATTAGCTCTGCAATATTACTGATAGACACCTCGTCCCTGAAAAAAAGAAAATAATATATAACTGGTATGACCGTAGCCCTCAACCACATTTGCAGTTTCGTGTTTTCAAAAGCTTCCTTATGTTCCAATATATACCATTAATGTGCCTGTGTTGCAGAAAAGTGAAAGCTGTCCCTATCTTCCGGAGCAGGCCTCACCTTCTCCTAAAGAAATCTTCATGGCTTCCTGGTATCTGTCCAGCATGACCCTAGAGCAGGGGTAGGCAACCTGGGGCCCTCCAGCTGTTGCAGAACTACAAGTCCCATCATGCCTCTGGGAGTAATTGTAACTGCCAGCCTTGCAATGCCTCATGGGAAATGTAGTTCCACAACAGCTGGAGGGCTACTGGTTGCCTACCCCTGCCCTAGAGCCATACCTCCTAACTGTCCCTAATTTCGAGCTACTGTCCCTGATTTGGAACAAAGTCCATCTGTCCCTCTTTCCTCCTCTCTTTATCTCTCAAAAAGATTCCCAGAGCTAAACCTTTTATCCGATTTCTAAATTGCTACATTTGTAAATTTCAAAAGCCAGTGTAAAGGAATAGCAGTGGTAAAAATAATAAATTTAAACATTTTAAAAAAGCACTTGTGGGTTTAACTATTTTTTTGTGCAGTTCACCTTTAAAGGGACATGGCAGGGGGTGGATCCTATGCCTACATACTTTTGCTAATAGGTATACCTCATTCCCATCTCAAAAAGTTGTGACATATGCAGAGCCGTTATTAGAGTGAGGAAGTTCTTATAGAACCACACCCTGCTCCTTTCCTCTTCCTCCAGGAGATTGCTCCCTTCCACTTATCTTCTACTTTAGATCTGCCCAGTGCTGCAGTGCTATCTAAAACCTGCCCACAACTCAACTGCATGGACTCCCACCCACAGCTCTAGTACAGCATTGCTCCTATCTCTGTGCCCACCCTCTCTAATGAAGTCATTGTCAGTGGGCAATGCTCTTTCTCAGAACATAGCCAGTGTCCTCCTCTGCTGATATATTGGTTTTGTACCGCTCCTTCTACCTGCATATATCATTCATTTGGCACACTGGTGCAAGAGAAAGAGCAGAGTGATCCCATAACAGCCTATGTAGAGCAGAGCTGTAGTATTGAAATCAGGAGAAGTGTGTCCCTGAAAGTCTGTAATACAAGAATTCAACTAGGTTGCATGTGCCCACGAGAGGGAGGGTGTCTGCATGAGCAGGTTGTAAGAGCAGGAAAAACATTCTGTTTCTTTTTTACTTAGATACTGGAGTCCTGTGAGTAATTGCATGGTGCTAACCAGAGTGTACTGCTGATGGTAAATAGTAACGCTACTGGGGAGTATAGAGGTAAGAGTAACAGAAGTACAGGAAGAGGTCTGAGAGGTTGTTATGGTTAACTATACTGCAGGGGAGTCTTCAATGGATTACATACAGAGGAAGTGTGGTTACTGATAGCAGGGTGCTGGTCTACAGGACCCACAATTGATAAAATAGGGATTACATGAATAGTGGCTGACTCATCCCTGCATCAAGGGATGGAGTTTCCTGAAGCCAACCTGTGCACAAATTACAAAAAAGAAAAGTTGTCCAAGTCCGGTGGAAGACCAGACTTGGACCGGAAAAGGCTCCATAAGAGAAACACTCTGCAGCGTATAATCATCAAATGATTTTATTAATACAAAAATACAAAATTAAACAATTATTCTGACCAAAACCACACTTTTAAAATGTTGAGAACATTGCCAGAGAACAAATAAAAGCAACCCAGGTTCACTTTCATTTAACCAGTCATACCATGGAGTGGTGGGTGCTATAATCAGGCTATGGGCCCTGCGGTACCGGTCACTGTGGAGAGGGGGAGCCTGATGGGACAAACTGAAAGTTCATTGACTGTGATTCCAAAGGGGGGTTACGGCTAAGGGAAGGCTTATGCTGCAGGGTAGGTGCAGGAATTGTGGCCCAACAACGGGCATGTGAGGTAGACCTTTGGCCATGAGGGAATCAAGATGATATGAGCAGTAGAAACCTCTGAGGTACAGCAGAGTGCATACAAGTTGCACAGTGAGGGATCCAAAGCGAATCTGAAACTAGTGCCACACAATTAATAAAATAGGGAATTTAAGTAGCACCCAATAGCGTTACATGAATAATCGCTGCAGCCAACCTGTGCACAAATTAAAACCACACTCAGTAGCAGCTGTTGTTGCTAAGGGTAACAAAGGAGGAGATTTTTGATGTTTAGCAGGAGATCTGACTTTGTGTGAATGATCTAACACAGGGGACAGTTTGCATTTCACTTGTTCAACCAAAGAGTGCACAGCAACAACACGATCCAACAGCACCTGTAGTGAATGAATGGAATACTGCTGGAGAAAGGAACCTGTACAATTTTTCAGTAGCCATCCCAAAAATTCAACCTGAAGTATAGTTAACCACTTCAGCCCCGGAAGGATTGGCTGCTTTAGGACCGGAGCCCTTTTTGCGATTCGGCACTGCGTCGCTTTAACTGACAATTGCGCGGTCGTGCGACGTTGTACCCAAACAAAATTTGCGTCCTTTTTTTCCCACAAACAGAGCTTTCTTTTGGTGGTGTTTGATCCCCTCTGCGTCATTTCTGATCGCCGCTATAAACAAAAGAAGAGCGACAATTTTGCAAAAAAACACAAATTTCTTACTTTTTGCTAAAATACAAATCCAAAAAAAAAATATAAAAAAACATTTTTTTTCACCGTTTTTGGCTGATTTATATTCTTCCTCATATTTGCGATAAAAAAAATCGCAATCGGCGTTTATTGATTGGTTTGCGCAAAAGTGGTCGCGTTTACGGATGATGAGAACCGACTT
>BLSH010080298.1:68025-79182 GCA_018402905.1 Glandirana rugosa | reverse complement strand
CGCGCTCACTAGGCTCGTGAGCGCAGCCGCCGTCATATGACGGCGATTTGCGCTCACGAGCCACCTTGCCGCCGTCAATTGCCGATCGGCGGTCGGCAAGGAGTTAAAGGAGGAGTGAAAACATCATAGTTTTGAGAGATAAGCGGAAATAACAATTATGAACAGACCTGAACCAAAGCCTGTATTTCAAGTAAAAACCTGTCCTCATCAACTAAAGCATGTGCTGTCAGAATGCTTCCCAACAGTTCATCACCAGTGAGATCCTGCCAAAATGAGCAAAAAAAGTCTTCATTCCCTATTACAAATTGCACACGACAAATAACCTTGAAGCATCTTGAAAAAAAGGGAAGTAAACACTCCAAACAAATGGCTCCCATTTCCCAAGTGTAGCTGATCTGATCATTAGTAACATCAATGTTATGTTAGGGGTCTGCAGCTGAAAGATGAACAGATATATGTAGCTACTTAAAGAGCCCAGGACCAGACCATATGTATATATCTTTAAAGTGAGATTTATTTACAGTGAAACAAAAGACAATCACACGCCAGCAAGCAGTAAACATGCCAAACCCTAGTGACAAAATACCTCATTAACCTAACAGAGACCTAAGAAATAACTATATACAAAAATGAGGGACACGGGTGACAGGAAATACCAGGGATGCAAGAAAGGGGACATCAAGACTGGGTACAGGAACAAGGAGCAGGAGTAAGCAGCAGGGTACAGGATACAAGCTAGCTCAGGAGCAGGATAGCCAGGCATAAGGATCTGGCAGCAAGGATGGCAATCAAAACACTGATGCAATTTGCAATAGCAGAGGCGGGACCTAACTACCCTCCCAGCAGCTGGGGCCAGGTGAAACTGATTGCAGGAACCTGCTAGCTGCTTGGAGACACCTGTTGGTGGTCACTGAAACTATAGCTCTCAGCCCAGAGTACCATCAGCAGCAGGTAAACCAGGCCCTGCCAAGGGGTAGGAGAAAGACAGTAGAGAGTACAGAGAGAGAGAAAGATCCCCCGATTTAGGTGTTCTACATTACAATTTATGCTGTGATAAGGCCACTGGATCAGAGCAGGCAAAGTAACAAATATTTTTCAATCATAAATGAACTGTTAAAAATAGAAAATCCACTATGCAGTGTCCGATCAGTGAAGTCTAAATATGATGATCTTGAATAAAGGGCCAAGTGAATAATTATGAGGATGAGGCCCTTCCAGAGACATCAAAGCCACATCAGCCCATGCCAGAAAAGCAGGATAAATGAGGACACCCCTTCAGTTCACCTCCACCATACAATCCAAAATACGCTTGCCAGATAGGTTTGACTTCTAATTAATAAGTAGTCAAAATGCGCCTGTGTCACAGAAAAACGTGCTGTTCCACAGATCGATAGAATCATTACACAATAACTCCCTTCACCGCATAGTGTAAATCAATAAAAAAAAAAAAAAAATTAAAACAAACTGATAATACTCAAACATTATTGTCTTATGTGCATATGTATACAGAACCGGGATTCAGGTGCGTGATGATGTCACATATGTCTGCTCACCCCTACACGCTTTATCACAACTGACATCATCTGGGCATGGAACTAATGTTCAGCCATCACGCAATATATATATATATAGACCGCAAACAGGCAGGAGGAAACTGGAAATGAGGGAGGACCGTGACAGAGCCAAGCCTCAATTTGAAATCTATAGGAATGCAAAGTCTCTATTTGATGTTGAGGTGAAACATATGAACATCGCGTAAGAGGAAGTGCGGATCCAAGCCTCTAATTCACATCAGATGCGGAACCAAGCCTCTATCAAAATCCAAAATAAAAATTAAGAACAGGTTTCCTCGTAGTTAATGTAGTGTAACTACCTAAGAGTAGAGGGGATGATCCAGATCATCACTATATATGTAAACATCATCACTCATATATATTAGTCTGAAATTAGGAATAAAAAATATGGAACTATCTGAAACTATAAGGGAAACTCAACGTGATGTCTAAGAAACTCAACATAAGTTCAAGGATATGCATAGCACAGAACAGAACATTGAGGGGTTGATTTACTAAAGCTTGAAAGTGCAAATTTTGGTGCAGCTCCACCCAGAAACCAATCAGCTTCAATGTTTTATTGTCAAAGCTTGATTGAACAAGCTGAGGTTAGAAGCTGATTGGCTAGCATGCAAAGCTGCACCTTTTTTTGCACTCTCAAGCCTTAGTAAATCAACCCCTGAATGTCCAACAAGTAAGCACCCCGAGTATTCTGTAAGATGGTTCCTCTCACTTCCTGTTTTGGCTATGGGGCAGGAAGTGAAGGGAAATCTCCCAAATGGGACACAAATGGCAAATATTTAAATCAAAATAGTTTTGCCTTTAGTTCTATTTTAATAAATACAGTATGTGCTGTATGTTTAACCCGTGTCAAGCTGCAATCAGTGGAGGCTGATTTTATCCTGTTATGGGAACTTGGAAGGAACAGTTGCCACGTGTAGCATTTCTGGAATTTCCTCAATGCTTATATGACACATGAGTGTCATCTCCTTTCATTTCTGTGTTAAACAGGGGGGGGGGGGAGGCACACTGAACTTTTTCATTAAGAAAAAAATGGCATATCAGGCTACCAAATTAGCAACATTACAATTGTTGGCTTACAATGCCACATATGTTTTTCTGTATGCATCCGTCTCCTGAATTGTATACCCTTAGAATATGAACACAGGGAAGAAGTAGACAAGTCTGTGTTTTTGCCAAACCACTACACTTATGTCACATTGACTTGAATATGGTTTGAATATTTCTTTAGCTAATCTTAAATGTTTACTTACTTCTTAGTTGGCAGAAACTTGTTGAGGGGTCCAGATGATGCAATTTCCATAACCAACATAAGGCACTCTGCCTCACACAAGCCTATCATTCTGACTATGTATGGATTGTCCAGCTGGTGCATAATTTCCGCTTCCTTCATCATCTCTTCTCTTATTGCTTTCTCACTATCACCCTGTATCTTCAGCATCTTTATAGCCACATCAATCTGACGCCTGAAAAATAAACCATTACTTCTGGTATAACAGTTTCCAAACAGGACACATTGCAAACATTTTTCTGTCAGGAAAGAGCACTGCGTTTCTGTGTGAGATTTTAATTGTGTTCCTGACACGCAGTAATGTGAACCTAGCTTAAGACCCCTTTCACACTGAGCCACAGCCATGTTTGCGGTGAAGTGGCACTCGTTTTAGTGGTGCTTTAGCACTGTTTAAATGGCACTTTTGCGCAGCTTATCGGCCACTAGCGGGGCGCTTTTAACCCCTAAAAAGAGGTTAAAAACTCCAGTGTTGCGGCACTTCCGAAGCGCTTTTTAGACACTTCGGAAGCGCTGCCCATTCATTGCCCAAAGATGCTGCTTGCAGGACTTTTCCTAGCATCCTGCAAGCGCACCGCCCGGGTGTGAAAGCACTCATTGCACTGAATGGGAGGCAGTTTTCATGCCTGAAAACTGCATCAGTGTGAAAGGGGTCTTAGTAAGACAAAATAATAGACTGTAAATTAATAGATTTATACTGGCATATGTTGTCTTCATGCTGTTTAAATTTGGTACGCATTTAATTCAATATTTCGACTTTCACAGGGGGCAAATTGAATGTGTTTTATTGTATGTTGTGTATAGTATTTTCTGATCTGAAACAGCATCTCTTTAATCCATGTCATCTTGTTGAATTAAAGCACTAACATTTATTACAGCTATAGACCCCTACTTTCACACATTGGGGTTGAGTTGCTAAAACTAGGGAGTGCAAAATCTGATGCACATTTGTATGGTGGCCAAGCAGCTTCAAACTGCAGCTTGCTCAATTAAGCTTTGACAGAAAAAAATTGCAAGCTGATTGGTTTCCATGCAAAGCTGCGCCAGATTTTGCTTTTCAGTTGCCATGCAGGTTCCACTACAACACAGCTGGAAGTATGCAAACATTTTACAAATGGGGCGGTAACTGTTTCTAAATGAACTAATTTACCTTTTCATCTTGTAGACTCCTTTCTTAACACAGCCAAAATTTCCAGCACCCAGGTCAACTTCATCTATGAGAAGCATATCTCTCTTGAGGAAGACTTTACGGTCTTTTATTTCCTCTGGATCACTGTATGGGCTGTCATAAACACTGGTGTCCATGGGCAAAACTCGTGGCTTTTCTCCAGCTGCAAAGAAAAATTGAGCAAGAGGTTATCTCCGACGTAAATTGATGATTGAAAATGTAATGACTAACATTAGGTTGTTTATGGCACATTCCTACAGTTGTCGCGTATGTGAGACTTGTGTCATCGATATTAGGAACTTCCAGAAACATGGGAAAAAATAGTGACTTTGGGACCTTCTCCTACTATCCCCACTTTAACATGGTGTGCTGGCAGCCCATTTACCCAAAGTTGGATGTACACAGCATATGACTGGATAGGGCACATCCATGACACCATTTCAGCAAACACAGCTGACACTATTTACAGTATGTTGAAGGGAGAGGCATGAAAAAATGTCATTGAGCCAGTAGCCATGTGCCTGTTCTGGGCTGAGGGAGGAGCCATTGTTTACTCTTTTCATCTTCAGTGGAGCTAGTTTGCTAGGGGTGCAGCTGGTGTGTAGTGCTGTACAAGGTGCAAAGTATAGGGTTGCCACCTCTTCCCTTTAAAACCGAACACATTACACAGGTTGTGTGGCTGATTAAGGTGGTAATTAAACTCACTTAGTACATTACCTGGATTAAATTAGCCCCTGAACCTGTATAATTAATATGTGTTCGGGTTTAAAGGGATGATGTGGCAACGCTAGCAAAGTAATGAGTTGCAGGATCCCCAACTAGTGTGGCACATGCATGACCATTAGCAGGTGGTCCATGCAGACATTTGACTACCATTCCATGTTGGTAATGATGGACCTTGTCTCTAAATATTCACTGGTAGCCATCCAATGGCTACCAGATCAGATTATAAAGACTGTAGCTAATGCCTAATGGTGCCATTACTTTCATGTCAGGTCACAGCTTAATATGCTTGACCTTTCTGTGTCTCTATAATATGGCATATTTGTATACTGTATTCCTGGAGATAGAAGCAGAGGTGACAATCAATGCTAAATTTAGTAAAGAAAAATTTGATCTCTCAAAGCAAAAGTGATCATTTACTTGCACCTAATGGAAGTTGGAGATCAGGTGCTTATTTGGTTCAAGAGTACTCATTTTCAAGGAAAGCTGAATTCTCTGAAGCATAAAGAGCCATGCAAGGTCTCACCAAAGCGATTTAGGTTAATGACACAGAAGTGCCATAGCAGATAACAGGTGGACAGGTATCTGACACATCTGGAAATGTCTAAAAATAAAGACTTTTTGGCTGTTGTAGCTCTGTGATTTTTGGAGCCACAGGCTGTAGAACAGATAAATATATTTGTTTGTTTCTTATTTATGGGATGCTTTTCATTAAATTTTTTTCCAGAGACACTTCTTCGTATGCTCCAATGCCCCCAATGCAGAGTCTCCTGCAGCAGTAATTTGCTGAAGTATGCATTACATTGTCATATTATTCTGATTGCTCAGTGCTCAGTGGAAATATGTTACTTTTTCTTAATAATGAGCATCAAAATATTCACCCATTAAATTCATTTTGACATTTGAAGCAGTTTCATGCTTTATGTGTTGTGTACCTATTATAATGTACATGTAGCCAAATATTCTGGTCACTTAAATTTCTGATAGCTATAGAATGAAAATACTGCAGGATGCAAGAATTTCAATTTCACTGTGTTCTTACCAATAAAAGGTTCAGGAGTATAGCCGTCAAAATTAGCTGCTGGTGTTCTCTGTGAAAAACAAGGCAAGAAATTCGACCAAATCATTTTTCAATTCAAGTAAACCTCTAGCTTAAATAGACACAAGGGTCGCACCACTCCAGGTGTGCTGGGATCTCCCCTGAAATGTTAATAGTCAGGTTCCAGCCTCAATCCACAAATGAAGCATGATCCACAAATGAAGCCTCAATCAACAAATGAAGCAAAATGAAAGTCCGGGTTTGGGATTCGGGGTATGATTTTGTGCCTTTTGAATAGCTGCAGGGCAGCCAATCAACAAGCGTTTCACTAATTTGCTCTTAGAAGCCATCACAGCCATGCCTACTAATGGCATGGCTGCAATTGGCCAGTACATCATGTGACCCAGCATTGATATGAGCTGGAGTCATGTAGCGCTGCATGTCACATGCTCTCAGGCTAGTGTAGGGAGAGGATGCTGCCGCCGCTGTGAGGGTTAGGTTAGCGTTCTAAAATCATCTCATACTGGTATAGGGAGAGGTTCCTGCTGCTGCTGTGAGGGACTGATTAGCATTATAAAATCATTTCATACTGGTATAGGGAGAGGATCCTGCTGCTGGTGTGAGGGACAGATTACCGTTATAAAATCATCTCATAGTGGAGTAGGGAGAGGTTCCTGCCGGTGCTGTGAGGGACAGATTATCATTCTAAAATCATCTCATACTGGTGTAGGGAGAGGTTCCTGCTGCTGCTGTGAGGGACAGATTATCGTTCTAAAATCATCTCATACTGGAGTAGGGAGAGGTTCCTGGCGGTGCTGTAAAGGACAGATTAGCGCTCTAAAATCATCTCATACTGGTGTAGGGAGAGGTTCCTGCTGCTGCTGTGAGGGACAGATTATCGTTCTAAAATCATCTCATACTGGAGTAGGGAGAGGTTCCTGGCGGTGCTGTGAGGGACAGATTATTGTTCTAAAATCATCTCATACTGGTGTAGGGAGAAGTTCCTGGTGCTGCTGTGAGGGACAGATTATCGTTCTAAAATCATCTCATACTGGACTAGGGAGAGGTTCTTGGCGGTGCTGTGAGGGACAGATTAGCATTCTAAAATCATCTCATACTGGAGTAGGGAGAGGTTCCTGGCGGTGCTGTGAGGGACAGATTATCGTTCTAAAATCATCTCATACTGGTGTAGGGAGAGATTCCTGCTGCTGCTGTGAGGGACAGATTATCGTTCTAAAATCATCTCATACTGGAGTAGGGAGAGGTTCCTGGCGTTGCTCTGAGGGGCAGATAAGCGTTATAAAATCATCTCATACTGGTATAGGGAGAGGTTCCTGCTCCTGGTGTGAGGGACAGATTACCGTTATAAAATCATCTCTTACTGGAGTAGGGAGAGGTTGCTGGCGGGGCTGTGAGGGACAGATTAGCGTTCTAAAATCATCTCATACTGGTGTAGGGAGAGGTTCCTGCTGCTGCTGTGAGGGACAGATTATCATTCTAAAATCATCTCATACTGGAGTAGGGAGAGGTTCCTGGTGGTGCTGTGAGGGACAGATTAGCGTTCTAAAATCATCTCATACTGGTGTAGGGAGAGGTTCCTGCTGCTGCTGTGAGGGACAAATTACCGTTATAAAATCATCTCATACTGGTGTAGGGAGAGGTTCCTGCTGCTGCTGTGAGGGACAGATTGCCGTTATAAAATCATCTCATACTGGTATAGGTAGAGGTTCCTGCTACTGCTGTGAGGGACAGATTAGCGTTATAAAATCATCTCATACTGGTATAGGGAGAGGTTCCTGCTGCTGGTGTGAGGGACAGATTAGCGTTATAAAATCATCTCATACTGGAGTAGGGAGAGGTTCCTGGCGGTGCTGTGAGGGACAGATTATCATTCTAAAATCATCTCATACTGGTGTAGGGAGAAGTTCCTAGTGCTGCTGTGAGGGACAGATTATCGTTCTAAAATCATCTCATACTGGAGTAGGGAGAGGTTCTCGGCGGTGCTGTGAGGGACAGATTAGCGTTCTAAAATCATCTCATACTGGAGTAGGGAGAGGTTCCTTGCGGTGCTGTGGGGGACAGATTATCGTTCTAAAATCATCTCATACTGGTGTAGGGAGAGATTCCTGCTGCTGCTGTGAGGGACAGATTATCGTTCTAAAATCATCTCATACTGGTGTAGGGAGAGGTTCCTGGCATTGCTCTGAGGGACAGATTAGCGTTATAAAATCATCTCATACTGGTATAGGGAGAGGTTCCTGCTCCTGGTGTGAGGGACAGATTACAGTTCTAAAATCATCTCATACTGGAGTAGGGAGAGGTTGCTGGCGGTGCTGTGAGGGACAGATTAGCGTTCTAAAATCATCTCATACTGGTGTAGGGAGAGGTTCCTGCTGCTGCTGTGAGGGACAGATTATCGTTCTAAAATCACCTCATATTGGAGTAGGGAGAGGTTCCTGGCATTGCTGTGAGGGACAGATTAGCGTTCTAAAATCACCTCATATTGGAGTAGGGAGAGGTTCCTGGCATTGCTGTGAGGGACAGATTACCGTTCTAAAATCATCTCATACTGGAGTAGGGAGAGGTTCCTGGAGGTGCTGTGAGGGACAGATTATCGTTGTAAAATCATCTCATACTGGTATAGGGAGAGGTTCCTGCTGCTGCTGTGAGGGACAGATTACCGTTATAAAATCCTCTCATACTGGTATAGGGAGAGGTTCCTGCTTCTGCTGTGAGGGACAGATTATCATTCTAAAATCAATGCATACTGGAATAGGGAGAGGTTCCTGGCAGTGCTGTGAGGGACAGATTACCGTTCTAAAATCATCTCATACTGGTGTAGGGAGAGGTTCCTGCTGCTGCTGTGAGGGACAGATTATCTTTCTAAAATCATCTCATACTGGAGTAGGGAGAGGTTCCTGGCGGTGCTGTGAGGGATAGATTATCATTCTAAAATCATCTCATACTGGAGTAGGGAGAGGTTCCTGGCAGTGCTGTTAGGGACAGATTAGCGTTCTAAAATCATCTCATACTGGTGTAGGGAGAGGTTCTTGCTGCTGCTGTGAGGGACAGATTAGCGTTATAAAATCATCTCATACTGGAGTAGGGAGAGGTTCCTGGCGATGCTGTGAGGGGCAGATTATTGTTATAAAATCATCTCATACTGGTATAGGGAGAGGTTCTTGCTGCTGCTGTGAGGGACAGATTACCGTTAGAACAAGTACAGGTGATAGTAGATTGGGGTGCTGACAATGCCTCCAGTTCACATTGTCTCCCACCCGGTCCCTTGATGAAAGCTCAGAGTTGGCACCTGAACCCCATGGCCATCTGTCTTTCACTTCAGCCCCTTGTAAATCAACCAAGCAGTCTGAGCCCCAAGTCATGCAGCAGTCTCTTATGCGTTTTGATGACTCTGCTGGTGTGCTTTCTGTGGGCCATCCACATAGCTCTGCCCCAGAAGTGGAAGACATTGAGTGCACCGATGACCAACCGCTTCTGGTTCAGGATGAGGACATGGAAACACCACCGCAGCACGTCTCTGATGATGACGAAACACGGGTGCCAACTGCTGTGGC
Source organism: Glandirana rugosa (assembly GCA_018402905.1). Classification (NCBI taxonomy): domain Eukaryota; kingdom Metazoa; phylum Chordata; class Amphibia; order Anura; family Ranidae; genus Glandirana; species Glandirana rugosa. Next base: position 69,815 of record BLSH010080298.1, on the reverse strand, counting down.
TTTCCACAGTGTGCAGACTGACAAGGAGGGCAGTGGTGAAGAGTGGGTGGAAGATGATGTGGAGGATGATAAAGTCCTAGACCCCACATGGAATGAAGGTCATGCGAGTGAGGTGTGCAATTTGGAGGAAGAGGTGGTGGTTGCACAGAGGCACCAGCTCAGCTAAAGAGGAAGCAGGTTGCAAAAGCGGAGCGACCGCCCCTAGACAGTACGCCTGCTACTACCAGGGCCGGCGCCAGCATAAGGCCACGCAAGCGGCCGCCTGGGGGGTGCCAGGAGGGGGGGCGCCAAAGCCAGGGCTTCCGCACTTGCTCCATATTTAGTGCTGACGGCTGGCCCCACTCGCACGGTCGCACCAAAGTACACATATACTGCACAGAGAAGCAGCCTGGGCTCGAAGACACCGCCCCCCCCCTTCAGCTGCTGAGATGAGGATCCTGTTAAAAAAATCCTCCTCCCACCTAGGCAGCGGCAGAGTGACAGCCAGGAACACCTCTGGTTCAGCAGCACAGAGAGATCATCGCTGCTGAACTTGAGAGTGTATGAGGGAGGAGTCTGGAGCTGAGTAAGACCAGGGGGAGGGGCCAATGCTTGCAAAAGGAGCAGGAGAATCACGAGTGGCACAGGTGGCATCATATATGAAGATCTCTCTATGTCATCTCTGTGGAAGGTAGGAGAAAACTAGATGATTCTGAATGGTGTCAGAATCTGCCTGTGATTATTATTGCACCAGTCTTGCCCTTGAGCAATGTCCGCAGTCTGTTACAGTATCTTGGGCAATGTCCGCAGTCTCTTACAGTATCTTGGGCAATGTCCGCAGTCTCTTACAGTGTCTTGGGCAATGTCCGCAGTCTCTTACAGTATCTTGGGTAATGTCCGCAGTCTCTTACAGTGTCTTGGGCAATGTCCGCAGTCTCTTACAGTGTCTTGGGCAATGTCCGCAGTCTCTTACAGTATCTTGGGCAATGTCCGCAGTCTCTTACAGTATCTTGGGCAATGTCCGCAGTCTCTTACAGTGTCTTGGGCAATGTCCGCAGTCTCTTATAGTATCTTGGGCAATGTCCGCAGTCTCTTACAGTGTCTTGGGCAATGTCCGCAGTCTCTTACAGTGTCTTGGGCAATGTCTGCAGTCTCTTACAGTATCTTGGGCAATGTCCGCAGTCTCTTACAGTGTCTTGGGCAATGTCCGCAGTCTCTTACAGTATCTTGGGCAATGTCGGCAGTCTCTTACAGTAACTTGGGCAATGTCCGCAGTCTCTTATAGTATCTTGGGCAATGTCCGCAGTCTCTTACAGTGTCTTGAGCCATGTCCGCAGTCTCTTACAGTGTCTTGAGCCATGTCTGCAGTCTCTTACAGTATCTTGAGCCATATCCGCAGTCTCTTGTGCCATGTCCGCCATCTCCGCTAGTCGTTTGCAGCATGTCCACAGTGTCTGATAGTCTCTTGTGCCATGTATGCAGTATCTGACGGTTGGTGGTGGGGGGGCACCAAGATGCACCTTCGCCTAACTACACAAAAATCCTTGCACTGGCCCTGGCTACTACCCACCACACCCAGGGACCTAGCACACCAAAGGCAGCTCACTGGCTGCAAACTGCCCCACCTGTGTCACTGGCTGCAAACTGCCCCACATGTGTCACTGCCTGCAAACTGCACCACCTGTGTCACTGCCTGCAAACTGCCCCCACCTGTGTCACTGGCTGCAAACTGCCCCACCAGTGTCACTGGCTGCAAACTGCCCCACCGAGTTCTGTGACATTCTCTGACGCCTGTACCGAGTTCTGTGACA